>JAOWBL010000221.1:5291-16716 GCA_028564865.1 Zenarchopterus dispar | reverse complement strand
TTTCCATGATCACCTGGTGCTTGTTCGGGGAGGGCGATTGTATCAAAGAAAAGTTTTGATGCAATCTGTTGGTTTCCTTAGCGAGGGAATAATTATTATTGCTATTTTATTAGCGTTGTATTGATTAATTTGAAATGAGTTGAAACTGCGTGATTTGACGCCACACAAATCAAGCTGAACTAAATTCAAGCTGAACTCTTTTTTTTGTGACATTCATTGAATATCTATCTTCTTACTCCAGCAGCGATAAAATCTAGTCTTCATACAGACTCCGTAACTTAGAAACAAACAGGCCATAACAAACATTACTCCAAAGAACCACAGACAGCAGGAGGATTCATGCTTGTGCACATAAAGTGAGGGAGGCTCGGGAGAGTTCATGATGGGACGTGTTTTATCGGGGAGCAGAGGAGGGCGGGGTGGAGAAGAGTTAGCCCTCTATGTTTTAGTTAATATTTAGTTTATTTAAAATACCAACAGAGGTGATGTCATCTAGAAATCCCTTACCCTGCCTTTAATGCTGCCCGAATGGAAGGGAGTATTTACTCTGCTGCAGGCACTGTGCACATGTGAGTAATCAAAAACCTGTTCAACATCTGAAGTGACTGAAGCATAAAAAGTATCAGTGGGATCACAGGAAAAAGAAAACCAAAAACAGAACAATGCACTCTTTTTTTTTCCAACCAAATTCTGTCTTACACAATCAGCTGTGCTTGTTTTAGATAACATTGATAAATGATAGCATCTTTTAAATACAGCTCTTAAAGTAAAAGTTATGATTTGGTCTGTCTGACACATTTTGAACTGAAGCGTATGAGAACCCGCGGAGTAATCGTAAATAAAAACCAAAATGGGCCCCATTCATACATTCCTCTGCAGACTGTGCATTCTTAAAAATGACACACATGCATGTTCAGACTGTTTCCAAGTTGTGTGACTTTGTCTGAAAAGATTAGTCACATTGAATGCCTCGGTGACATGTGCAGTCCACAGAAACACAATAGATCGCTGACAGAGCTTTTCCGCAACAGAGCAACTGTGTCATGTGTGCAGTCATGACAAAACAGCGCTGCACAATAAATGACTGGCGCTCTGCTGCTTTTTTTTTTTTTTTTTTTTTTTCCAGGGCTGTGTAAAACTACCAGCCATGCATTTCAGTGTCAGGGGTTGTATTACAGATGAGAATGAATGATACTGTGTAGAGTCTTTGAAGAAAGAAAAATGGTTGAATTAGCCATCATAACAGCAAACTCTTGAAGATCTACTTAACTTTTGAGATCTCTGAGAAGTGGAGCACAGAAATTCAAGTCCAGAAGTAACTGGACAATGATAGTTTTCACTATCATTGTCTTTCTACACCAGGAAAATGGATTTGAAAAAAAAATGTGATCAAAGTTCAGAATTCTAGAGATTTCACAAAAACAGAAAAAAATGGCATTTATCATTTAAGAATTGCAACCATTTTAAACAAACTGCCTCTAATTTCAAGGACTCAAAAATATGTGGAGAACTGATTTAAAAAATATTGTCCAGGTTGTACTTTATTTGCTCTTTACTTTGAGACAAATGAAGTGGATAAAAAGTCTGGATTTCATATCTTATACTGTGTTGGTATTCGGTAGTTGTTTGGAGGTACCAGTGAGAAGTCTGAGGAGATCTCAAAGTTAGAGATGGAGGCCATCTGGCTGAAAAGAAAGCAAAAAAACCCCCAAAAACAAACCAAGACTTAATCAGGAGTTTGTACATTCTTGAAAAGAAATAAAGCACCGGTGAGCTCAACATTGCCCTGTAGAAGACAACCCTTTACAATCCTTTACATGATGAAGAAGAACAACTTCTCAGGAGTCGAGAAAACTGGAGATGTGTTAGCATATCATTTTCAATTTATAAATTTAAAAAAAAAAAAAAAAAAAGCATATCATTTTCAAAATCTGGAACAACCCCCTGCCAATAATTAAAATAAGGGGATTTACAACAAGGCGCAAATCATCAGCAACAGGAAAGACAGATTAGACTTTTTCAGACAACAATTCTGCCCCTTTGTCCAAATATGTTTGCGCCTCTGAAAGTGGAAGGTTTTTTTTTTTTTTTTCTTAAATGGCTGCAATTCCTAAATGGTAAATTCCATTTTGTTGTGAAACCTCTCAAATGAAAGATGAAAGTCAACACTTTGATTACATCTGTATCTTTCTGGTAAATTATTGCAGAAAAAAAAAAAAACAAACAAACTTGTCATTGTCCAAATACTTCTGGATCTAACTGGACTTGATTTGAGAGATGATTGTGTCTTCATTTATTACTCTCTTAAGTTATGTTTAAATTAGTCAAATTAAATTAACTTCAGTCAGCCTCAAAAAAAAAAAAAAAAAAGGCTAACATGTATGATAAAAGTCTTTTTTTCACATTTGGAGTTTTAAATTTGTCAAAACACATGAAGAAGCCACAGCAACAGCAGGAAAATCCCGGGGATGTCGGCAGAAGACACAAACGCAAACGCAACCACAGACTCTCTAAAGTCAAATCAAATCAGAACTCACCCGTAGAACTCCCACCAATCTGAACAAAAACAAGTCTGAGAAGCGTGAGCGTATGTGGAGGAAATACCCAGACGGGCCAAAAATAGCGCTACACCCGGTCTCCATCTTTCACTTTCAATCCCTCTCTCTCTCTCTTTCTCCTTCTGTCTATGTCTCTCATTTTTGTCACCATTAGCCAGTGGTAGGAAAAAAATAAGTTCATGTTCCCATACGGAAAATATCGCTCACGGCAGTACACATAGTGTGAGAATATCAGCCTGAATATATGATTCAGTGTATGGAGAGAATAATGACTATTTTGTTGCAACTGTTGCACGAGTGGGGGGAATTCAGACCATCACACAAACAAGAGGGAAAAATTAGTAGTCTGAAGTGGATTTGTCTAACACAATGACTTGATGGCATGTATTTAAGAATATAATTGAAAATGATGTAGAAAATCTGGCATTTTTGTTTTTTTTCTCTCACACAAACAAAGATTTAGGATACAGTTTGTGCAGACCTTCACTTTATTATGCCACATCTTTTCCCCATTGCTTTTTAAACCCGGAGATATTTAGCTTTGGTGGCAATTTTGTCAGTTTGTTTGAGTTCATGATGCTCAATTAAGACGCAAGTGAAGCGGCGCCTGAAAAGAAAGTCACACGGACTCACAAGCAGCGTGTTTACGGCT
Organism: Zenarchopterus dispar; assembly: GCA_028564865.1. Classification (NCBI taxonomy): domain Eukaryota; kingdom Metazoa; phylum Chordata; class Actinopteri; order Beloniformes; family Zenarchopteridae; genus Zenarchopterus; species Zenarchopterus dispar. The sequence goes on along the minus strand of JAOWBL010000221.1, from coordinate 13,506 downwards.
CAGTTTTAGTAACCTGTCATCCTGCACGAAGCTTTTTAAACAAACGCAGTTCCAGCCAGAGCATACTGGCAAAGACTCTTTTTCTCTGGCAAGAATCGGTCCAAGGCAGCTTTATTTATATAGCACTTTTCGAGCAGAAATGCAACTCTGTCTGCTCTGCAGAGCAAAACAGAAATTAAAATTTACGCAAGCGTGGAAATGAAAGAAAACTTTAAAGACTGAAAGGATAGCAACACAGAAGCGACTTGAAAGCACGGGAAAGTACAGATAATAAGAATGTACTAAGTCGAAAAAAGATTAGTGGGTTAAAAAATAGTTTTCAGCTTCAAAACAAAGATTTCACAGTTCTTCAGGAAAGAAAAGTTTTTTTAAAAAACTCTGTTTTTTTAAAAATTAAAATCCAGGTAATTCTGGGAAACACAAGTAAACCAGCGCTCTGAGAATGAAGAGTTATCATGTGGTTAATGAACAATAAAATCTGTACAGTGAGATGAAGCTAGGACTTTGCTCCATCCATTTACTTCCTCTTAACCAGCCTTGAGGACAACTGGCTCAGTAGAGACGCTCAGTAGGACATCCCTTTCCCATCTACCTCCTTTCCCAGACCAGCAGAGAAATACAATCTCTCCAGCAGGGTTTCCCTCTGGTCGGTCAGGGTGAAAACACCTTCCTGAGGAGTCATCCTCATCAGATACTGAGCTACCTAAGCTGGCTCCTCTCCACGTGAAGCATGTGATCTCTCCTCCGAGTCTGTCCTAAGAGGTTGATCTTATCTCTTTAACTCTGAGGAAATGAATTTCAGCTGGTTGCATTAACAACCACAATCGTTCAGTCGTGACCCAGAATTCTCGTAGGTGAGGGTAGGAGCAAAGATCAACCAGTAAACACAGAGGCAGTTCTCTCTTCACCTCAGCTGACCAGTACAGTTACTCAAGATGCCACCCAGTCGGCCCGTCAGTCCCCCGCTTCTTTCTCCTGTCTTTCATGATACTTGAACTCCTCCATATGAGACAACACCTCACCCCCACCCACAGAGGAATTCCACCTTTTCGTAGTCTCAGATGCTGAGATGCTGACTCGCATCCCCGCTGCTTCACAGTCGGCTGCAAACCTCTCTGCTGAGAGCTGAGGATGAAAGGTTCGATGGCGTTAACAGGACCACATCGTCCTAAAAAAGCAGTGATGGAATCCTGAGGTCACCTAACCGGACCCCTTCATCTCCTCAGCCTCACCTAGAATCCTGTCCGTCACAATTATGAACAGAAGCAGTGACAAAGGAAAGGCCAGCTCTCGCCCGACTCTCACCTGGACTGACTCCGACTCAGTACCGGCAATGCTGAGCAAACTCGCTCTGTTTTCTTAGTGACTGCAACAGACCCACTACCCAGAACTCCTGAAGCACCCATTCAACATGGAATTAGAAGATTAATTCCAGTTAAAAATGACTCCATGGTTCGTCACAGTATTAGTGAAAGTGAAGGTCTGCACAAACAAAGTTCGCATGAGATGAGACTGAAGTATTTCGATAATAGTTAACATGTTTCATTTTGGTGTTGTTGCACAGAGTGGAAAAGACCGTTTCTCATTTGCTCCAGTAGTCACTTTACACCTAACGACTGAGCTGTCACTGAGCTATTCTTACTCTGGAAACTTGTCCACAAACTTGGAAATGCTTCTAAAATCGTAAGTGTAAGGTCAGCATGAGGAGACAAAGAGGTTGAGTGTTTCAGTCCTTCATGATGAAAATTAATCATACTCTTGTGAACTTTCCCAGGTTTATCAGTTCCAGATTTTAAGTTTGTGTGATCTCTGGGTATTTAGAAAGGTTTTTTGTTTGTTTTTTTTAATGGTAAGAGAGCTTTATTTTTCTCTCTTCAAAAACTGTTATATGTATGTTCATGTGTGTGTATATATATATATATATATATATATATATATATATATATATATATATAAATGACCTTTTATTTGTAATATTAATAGTGGAATACAGAGGCAATTGTGTAAAATGTAAATTGAAAAATAAAAAGTCTGCTATTTACTGTAAAATCAGGCCTTTGACATTGATCGTGTTACTGATGTAACCTGAGGAGAAAAATGAGTCTGAGACTGCTGAGCTAAATAAAATGGTATTCAAAAAAAAAGTTAGACTCCAGAAGTCCTTTTGACTGGATTACAACAGCACTTGGCCGTTTTCAAATCAAAAGTGTGTCAAGAAAGTTAATTGTGAGAGCAAATATCCAGGTATGGGTTGTCAACTGCCAAAAAACAAACAAACAAACAAAAAAAACAATTGTAGGTACTGTATTTGTTGAAGGTATTGTTCAGTGATTATTTGATAGTGAATCGGGGGTCCAGTCATTGTTGTCTCTGGTCCAAATGAAAGGGAAACCTGAAGAAAGTGCAGCAGGTTCACAGAACCTTGGATAACCTGTCAGGAGGCGGTATCTTTCCACTCGAGCACATAAACACATCTCTCCCGACTCCTGCTCTCCTCTGGAGGTTGGTTGGGGGTCAGGCTCAGCCATAGCAGAGCTGGCTGGGGTTCCTGTTATAAGACACGGGGCAGGTAAAAATAAATATATCCGAGGGAGAGGTGGGATTCTGGATGGAAAACGGAATACTTTTGAACCTGGATAACACGGTGTTAAGTTACTGATATCAGTGTTACTCTGACTACAATACAAGTCAAAGAGGGATGATTTACAGTTTTCACGTCATCTGTCTGACTAAGATAAGATGCAGAAAGATAAACTTCAAGGTAAATTTATTTTGGCTGCTTAAGCCCTCATAGTGAGGAGGGTGTCATCACACGACAAAAGACACCAAACCCCCTCCATTTGTTAAAGGATGGAGAGCATGAAGCATGTGTGTGTGTCTGCTGTGCCACTGATGAATGATGAACTTGTGTTTTCTCTGGGGTTTTCAGTGAAAGGCTACACCTCTCCTCTCCCTCTGTGCCCTCGGTGGGAACTCCAGGAACCGGGAGAAAGAGAGAAAGAGAGACAGATGAGTTTTCCCTCGCAGGATATCCTGTTCTAAGTAGAGCCGCTCGGCCAGTTTTGACCTCCTCACCCCTCTTGACCTCTGACCTCACCATCGTTTGGCCTCACATCTCCAATGTTTCCTAATCGTTCAGACCCTTTAGTGTCCTTTCAAGCTCTTCGCCGGCCCCTTTGCTTTCTCTTTGCCTTTATCCCCTCCATCACAGGTGTCACGTTTTCCCTCTGTGCCCTTTCTTGTCATTCCTTTCACGTTCACCGTTTTCATGCTTGAAGTTCTGCTCGTAAAAGCTACGGAAGTCCAAATCAACCTGCCTCTGATTAAAAAGACTAGTCGAGCGGACTTCAGTGTTTATGCACATAGAAGGTACAAGTTTGTGTTTGCAAATGGATCCAGTTTATGTTTATGGTGGTGGAAATCAAATACATGAAAAATGGAAAATGCTGATTATAAACACCACAAACCATCTTCATGTGTTATTTCATCCTTGGTGTCTTAGTCTTTGAGTTCCTCCTTTCTTTTATAAAACTCTTTATCTTTAAATAGTCATCAGCAAGTATGAGACTATTGGGATTTGTTTTCTTTGTGCCATATCAAAGTTATTTAAAAAAGAACAAATATTTTCTTTGAAAATAAAAGGATTAGGACTTAGGTCGTGCTTTCTAATGATGTCAGCCTCTTTTTCACCCACACCCAGCCCTCTCACGCTGCAGTCGAACTGGAATCCATTAACTGATGAATGGTTGTTTGTTGTTTTTTTTTAGCTAAACAGCGCCACCCACGGCCTTTATGGCTAAAGAGGGTGAATGACAAAACATGCACTGTGATCGGACAAATAATTAGCCAATCATCCTCTGACCCGCAAGCCATGCCAGAGGTCAAGGAGACAGGGAGCGGGCCGCTTCCCAGGTGCTTTCCCATGAAAACCAGTCAACGGGCGCAGCTGCAGGGTAAAGACACACACTGAAGTCATTGTCAGCAGGCAGGTTACCGAGAACACATGCTTTTCTGTGCCTCGACTTCACTGCTCTGCGACGCATGTGTGCGAGCGTGTGCTGCCCGCATTTGAATGTGTGTGCAGGAGTTTGTCCAGAAGGGCTGTGGTGGAAATCAACACTTCCTGCTTCCTGTGGCGAGAGGAAGTGCTACCGTCGATGTCCCCCTTATCGCTGGATACACAGGCAGAGAGGAGGGAGGAAGGCAGGGAAGAGGAAGAGGAGGAGGAGGAGGAGCTGGAGGGAGGTCAAGCGGGCCAGACAAAGGGACAGGACTTCAGAGGCAGTTGGGGCTGTGAGCCCAAAATGGATTTGTGGCAGAAAAAGAAAAAAAGATTAACCGCAGACTAAAAGATAAGTATTTACGATGAGAAATTATGTTTCAAACATCTCCAAGTGGCTTGTAGTGTATTTGTATCCATTGTTATTGATATTATTTTAGTTACTTGAGCTCTTTGGCTGCTTTGTGAACCACCTGCAAATTATCTTTCCTGTGGGAGGATGCAACAGGACTCATGATATCAGTGATTTCAGCCACTGAGCTGCAAGGAAACAGCACACTGCAAAAACTGACGTTTTCCATCACACATACTTGGTTGGAACATATTTTCCTTTGACTGAAGCATTCCATATAAGCCAAGATACATGACTTCATTGGCAATCTCTTTGCAAAGTTATGTAGCAGCTGTAGTCATTGTATTTCTAATTTATACTAATTAAAGTTGCTTTGCATTATGTTTTATAGTTTGTTATACTACATTTAATTTCATCACAAGTCGGGAGTGCTTTCATCCAAAGCTGAGCAAAACAATCGACCCTCGTGTTAAACATGTTAAGTTGAAGAGTAAGTGCAGTTAAGAGAGCTTTTAAAGTTTACAGTTACTTTAAAAAGATAAGGAAAAATACTGTTGCATACTGTTGTGGGTTAGAAACACTGGGCAAAAAAACCCAACAACTTTAAGAGGCTATTTTTTAGGTTCTCACAATAAAAACAATCTAGCCAGAATTGGATCCAGAGTATGAAAGCTGTCAACGCTGATGTCTCTGAGATGGAAGTTTTGTTGCGTATGTACATATTTCAAGTGAACATGTCATCGAAGACATTCTGGAAACAAAAACAAAACCTTTTATATGAAGCAGAAGCTGATACCAACTTCCTTGGTGTGTTGTCAAAACTTGCTTTTCTAATGAACATGATGTCCTTATCTGAACACGATACCAGTTACATCACCGCTTCCCACTGCCTGGGCTGATGGGACATCATGATGTAGGGCTGGAAGTTGCAAACCACGCAGCCACTTCAGTCTGTGGCAGAATCTGACCAGTCAAGGCTATGAAATAACTTACTGAAGTCCTGAAATAAAGTCTTGCAGTCTGGAGTTTGCAGAACTTGCCTACACCGTTTTTATTTTGCACAGAAAGCCCATCTATCATCTACATCGTTTATTCCTGTTCTGGATCTGCTCCAGGGTTACGTCCCGGAGAGGTTACTTGCCCATCACAGGGTAAATATAAAGGAAAACCACAGCATTATCTACTTTAAAACAGCATAAAGGAATGCTGACAATATTAGCTCACTGAGTCCCCCTCTAGGCATGGAGGTTAAGCTTCTTCTATGACACTTTTGAAGATTGGTACCTCTTAGTTGTCTCTGCCATGAGAAACTCTGTAGCTCTATGAACTAATTTTATCGTTGCTGATGTGTGACATTATGTCGTAAAGTATGACACAGTTGTAGAAATAGACAGCAGGAACAAGAGTACAAAGATATTTTGCCTTTTTTTTAAGTAGAGAGTGAGAGACCACTTCCTTACAGCATTACCAAATTAATATCCCTGCAAACATCTGCAAAGGCTGGGTTAGAGATGATGGAAACACCGATAAGAAACAGGAAGAAACCGGTGAGAAACGGAGTCGACCCACTTCATTCAGAGCTGCCTCCGAAGCCTCACTGGCAAAAGCACACAAATGCCAGCTGACTTTGATACGGACTCTCACAATGATTGGATGGCATTTTTAGAGCAGTGCCTTCCAGAGGTGATTTATATTTTTATTGTTTTGACATGGGAGAGCATGTAATTAATTGTTTGCTATCAGTGTATAAAGAGAATATTGAAGTCTCATTTAGAGAGGTCACGATAAATATTGACTTTTCTTTGCAGAGTCATTTTGAGCTTATATTTTGTGTATTTTGTTTTCTTTTGTGTCTTCATAAAACATTTGCGGTAAAGTTTAAAAAGCATACCCAGAGACCCGTCTCCCTGCTATTCTGGCCTCGTAAAAGCATTCAAAATATGTTACATATCTTGACATTTGCCAAGAAATATGGATGACATTAAAGCTTCATAATGAGCTGCAGGTACGTGGAGAAGAGATCAGAAGATGTGGGGTCACAGAGGTGGTCGTGAAGAAGTAATGTGTTCATAAATGAAGACAGAATGGAAGAAGCATCTGTCAGGCAAAAGGAAAAATGCAACAAGTTGGATGCATTTTGCAGACTGTGTTCATAATGTATCCACTTGTAGTTTATTGTAAAGTGAGCAAGAGAAAGTCAACGAGAAAGACAGGCAAAGAGGGGGAAAGAGATGTTTGGGATCAGGGTGGGGAAGCTTTCAGCACTTGGGATTGTCCCAGATGGACACAAGCCGCTCCCTCCCTTTATAAACAGCCTCTGGCTTCTACCTCCTCTCCTCCCCTCTTCTCTCTGTCCATCTCCTCTTCTTCCCCCCGATGCCCGTTCTCCACGACTCTGACACTCTCAGATGTTCAAATAGGCACATAAGACCAAACTGACTCGATGTTTTGTTGCCCCCCAACCCCCAACCCCTACCCCTCCGCCCACAATTTCTTCGGTCCCCCAAGACCACCACCACCACCCCATTCTCTCCCATTTCCAAAGTCAACAGACCACTAAATGCTGGGCTGACTCACTTCCACAGTGGGTGGCTCTGTTTCCAATTTTCTCACCACCTCAACCTCTCCACGCCACCTTGGAGGAAAAGAGAAAACTTTTATCCAGATAACTTAAAAGTGGCCAATCAAGAGATGCAAGAGGAATGCGCACACTTCTTCTTCTTCTTTTTTTTTTTTGCAAGTCGCTCAGGCATGCAGATGCCGAGAGGGGATGTGTGTCTAAAACCGAGCCTGTTTGTCCAGCTTCTTTTGTGGCTCTGAAATAGTTATCGCTGCTTTCCTTCCTTTTTTTTTTCTCTCTTCGGGAGAGCGTGGGAGCGCCCTCGGAGCACTGCAGAGAAACCACAGGACCCATAACAACAGGAGGAAGCCGGTAACTTGAGTAACTCGGACTGGCCGAAGAATGGAAGAGAAGGATGAGAAGTGGAATGAAAGACAGCCAGGAACAGAAAAAAAAAAAACCTCACTGAGAAAACTGGCATCTTTGCTTGTCTGCACATCACAACCTAGGGCACACTGCAAATGACCTGCTACATTCCAGACAGCATTTCCCACACACACTCACACACACACACACATACACGCAAAAACTGGCACTTTTCCACATTTACATGAAATCAGACAACTCTTCTGTCTTACCAGTTTGTGTTGTGATCATTTAGCGTGAGGAGTGGATCGAAAAGTCCCGTCAGTCATGTTCACGCACAGTTCAGTCCATAGAGATCAAGTGTGGTGAGGACACCTTAAACAACACACTCGTACAGGCGCGGTATCAGTTCCCTCTGTCCGAGTGTTGAGAAAGTGAGGGGCCGCAACAAAAGGCGAAGAAGGGAGGGAGAGATCGAGGCACAGAGAGGGAGAGAGAGAGAGATTAACCCCTCCAAGCTGAGACTCTCCCTCCTTCACACACACACAAACACACACACACACCCACTCAGAGCTGCTTTGCCGTATCACTGACTTTTTGTGTTTTCTCTCAAGTGTCAAGGGGAGGAAGGGGGAGCAGAGTGTGCATGGGGGTGTGTGTTGCAGCGTGTACATGTGTATGTGTGTGTATTTCAAAGGTAGGAGGGACAGGCTGGCACAAGTCCAGAGACAACCAGCCTGGCCGAAAAAGACAAAAGCAGGAAACACTATATCAGGAGGAGGCAAAATACCAGCACGAAAATAATTAACAGAAGGTGAAAAACAATGACATCTATAGTGGAAAACACAGACGGCAACCTGCGCCAGACAATGACAGTTGATACAACTGGCAGACTGGGTTTGTTCTTACAGCTGTTAGCACGGGATATTTAAAAAAA
>JAOWBL010000220.1:0-18103 GCA_028564865.1 Zenarchopterus dispar | reverse complement strand
TGTGTGTGTGTGTGTGTGTGTGTGTGTAGGCAATACTATGTAACCCCTTAGGATATGAGTCAACCATCAGCCCTTCATGAATTAATCATCGGATGGTGTACAGGACTCTTGGAACATCTGGAACATTCAAGTTCATCTTAAATTCAAAATTCAAGTTCAGAAAGTTATTATATAAAAGTCATTATTTATCCACAAAGGGAAATTATTCTTTGCAGCTGTCATGTAAGTGTCATCAGAGAGTCGTTGTAGAAGGTTGGGGCAGTGGGCAGGAAGGATCTTCTGTAGATGTGTGTGTTGTGGCAGATCTGAAGAAGCCTCTGACTGAAGACACTGAACACAATGCCAAGAGGGAAAGGCATAAGCAGTACTCTTACTGAAGCAACGATTGCCTTACAAAGGGTTATATCCATCCATCCATTTTCTATAGCCACTGAATCCATTACTGGGTCACGGGGGGTCACGGGGGGTCTGCTGGAGCCAACAAAGGGTTAGAAAAGATTTGAAAAAGTTTTGGAGTTCATCCTTCTACAGTAAGAAGGATTAGTCACAGGTGGAAAGTATTCAAGAGAGGTGCCAAGCTTCCCAGGAGTGGACATCGCAATTAACTTACCACACAGTCAAGGCTGTGCAAAGCTCAGAGAAATAATAATAATAACAATCCTAAGAGCTCAGACTCCACCAGCCTCAGTATGTGATAAAAGTTCACAGCAATTAGAAAAAGAGTGAACACTTTGATTTATTTTTTTTAAGGACTGTCTGGAAAAAACCTCTGATGAAGAGGATGGGAACATGTTTTCCATTTTAAATCAGACCACTACTTTTTACAACTTTTATATCATCTTTATAGTTAAGTTCTGTTGTCGGTTAGAGTTAAAAGTAAGTTGCCATGGGAACCTAGGCAAACTGTACAATATTTATACAGTACTCCCCCCAAGCTCCTGAAAAAAAAAGTGTCATTCTACCTTCCCCTTGACCTAGGCTGACATAAAGGTAAAGCCACAGATAAGTATAATCCAATATGTCAGTAGAAAACAGGGTTTCTATGGAACCTCATCCTGAAAGTTGCTCTGAAAGGATTTTGTCTAAAGCATCGTCATTAACACAAATAAACTCGCCCTACTCAGTAAACCTAACTAGACAGTAAGAGAAACTCATTAGTGTCACAAGAGACTTACGTGTCAAAGAAGGAAAAAACAGCAGTCTCATAGGAATGAATTCAGCCATCGAAGAGGTGTACTGATACTATTATTTCCTGTTTCAGATGCGCTGAACACATATCTACCGTAGTTCCACACAAAACAGCAAGAGAGAAAAGTGATGAATGTTTCAATTATATGTATTTGGAATATCTAAATAAAAGAAAAGAAAACGACACTATTCATCTGGACATTGATACATTTAAAATGCTACGGATAAATTAGTTGTGAGGATTTAACATAACCAGCCATCTTTTAAAATTCTTTTTAAAGTTTATCTGATCATTTTCCACACTGACAGCTCTGTGAAAAATTTTGAGCCTCAGATTTCGTGAAAAGTTTTATTTTTTCTACATGTTGCAGCGTTATTGTCAGCAAGCAATAATTGTCATCAATGGTAAGACGTGCTCCTTAATCTTTATTAATGTCGTAAATCAAACTTAATCAACTTTTTAAATTTAGAGGCAGGGATATAGAAGGTGTAATATCAATAAACATCCTCACAAATGCTTGAGTGCAGTTATCTGTTTGCATGCATGCATGCATGTGTGTGTGTGTGTGTGTGTGTGTTTGGTTTCAGGCTTTTTGCGTGCGACCCAGGGTCCCCGGGCTTCTAAAAGCACAACATTCAACTCAATTAGAGGCATGCATAATTGATAACTGTCTGGGAGAGTATTTGTATTTACACTGGAATTAAAAGCCTCCGGTGTCAGTTATCGCATCTGAGGAGTGATGAGTGTGTTCAAGGGGGGAGATGTATAGTGATGCATGCGCGTCATAAGAAGTCTAAGTGGATTGCTGATGGGAGCTTCTTTTAATGTCTCGTTTCTGCTGCAGAGAAAACTCAACCACAGCTAATCCACCAGCACTTTTTGTTTGGGTTGAGTAGTGCACATTTCATTTATAACCCAGCTCTCACCAAAACTACTCCGTAAACCTTCGACTTGCTGCAGACTCCAATTATGGACCTGTTTGTGCTTTCAAAACAAGATGAAAAAGTTTGTTCAAATTTATTTGAAACAAAAAGAGGTCGCATTTTTGATCAATTATTGGAGGGCTAAAAGTAGTGTTCAGTCTTTTTGATTCTTATTCTAAACGTATCTGCTGTTTAAAAAAAGTGGAATTCATGTCAAATAAAGATAATGGGATTGGTTTAATCAAAAATGATCTTACAGTGGAAGTCTAAGAGTTTTAACAGCTTGTTTATTTGTATTAATGTGAGATCATTGTTCCACTGTTGCTGGTTGTGACAACTCCCTGTTGTTTCTCCTCTTTTCTTTTCTTTTTTTTTTTCTGCCAATCAGAGACAACTACTTGAGGCTCAAGGTGGCCCTTGCAGGACATTAGCTTTAGAAAAACGTGTCACGCGCCTCCTGCGTCTGCGTGGCAGAGTATTGAACAGCCTGTTAACCTTGGCCAAAGTCACAGCTGGAGAGCGAAGAGCGTCTGTGGAGGACTGACGGGAGGCTCTGAAATTCAGTTCATCACTCATTTGATTCAGCAGAGGAAAAAAAAACGTCTCCGTTACACTCGCTCTGCTCAGTCACAGCAGCTCAGCCCTGATGTGGAGGGAAAGTGCCTTCAACTATTCCCTTCCCAGGTCATTTTAGTTCTGAACGTTTAACTCACCCGTACTGATGGTAATTAGGTCTGTCACACTCTTGACTTTTTTTTTCTCTGAGAAATAGAAGCTGTTGCACCAAATTTCATTCTGCTTACAACAACTTCCCAAAACAAAACTGCAACTAAAGACTAGTGAACTCTAAGTCCAAAGATTTAAAGACAGGACTAAAATCCTGGATAAAAATGTGACTTTTTACAGAAGTTTTGTCAGACCAAACTTCCAAAGTTCACAACAGCATCACAATAATTAAACACATGGATGGATGGATGGATGGATGGATGGATGGATGGATGGATGGATGGATGGATGGATGGATGGATGGATGGATGGATGAGTTTTTAGTTAGTTAAGAGAAGCCTTAAGTTAAAATTGTGGCTTCAGTTTAGTGGATTTGATGGTTTTGTACTAAAAAGTGATCATTTTTCTCACTTTTGACACAAGTTGTCCATTTATAGATCAAGTTCAAAAGTACACAGAAAGATAACTATTGGTTCCTGAAGGGAAATTAAATACTTTTGAACGGCCCATTATTGCAGGTTCCAAGGAAATACATTTTTTTAAGTTTTAGATTTTCTTCTTTGTTTTTCCCCTCTAAAAATAGACAATTGAAATCAGTGTCAGATCTTTTCATTTTGACCTAGTCCTCCTAATTCTGTAATGGAGGGAGAGAGGGAGCCAAAGGAGACATGGGGGAGGTGTGTGTGTGTGTGTGTGTGTGGTTGAGGGTGAGATGAGATGAGGGTTTAAGATCCGGTCCATCCATCCTTCAGTCCTCCCAGACTTGAAGTGGGCCAGAGGACGACGTGATCATTGTTACTCATCTGGTGAAGGGTTTAGTTTTTTTTCCACTTCTGCTTCAATCAAGGTAACAGAACAAATTTAATTATCAATACACAAACACAGGAGTCAGTCATTAGTCCGTACTTTGTAAACAATGTAACTGAACAGTAGTAATTATTTAAATAGACCTGTAAGCCATGAAAAATGTACACTCTTTGTTTAACATCATCATTTTACTGTAATACTTCTCATTCTGCTCATCAGTGTGGTTGTAATCATAAGATACTTTGAATCACCATCTCAAGCTTTACTTTAATGTATGCAACGAATAAAAATTGAAGAAAACAGATGTCAGTGTAAAGATAAAGTTCTTGTAATGTCATTAGTTGCTGGCAAGTATCATGTTTTCAAATGTCCTCGTCTTCTGTTGGCTGCAGACCGTTTTGGAGCTTGTTTTGGTCTAAACACTGGCCTAAAGGTGCAAAGTCTTATCAGCTCCTTTACTGTCTTTTAAAATGCCCCGGTGGACCTCCGTTGAGCACGTTGGAGTGTAGTGCTGCATGAGGGGGTAAAATAAGAATTGAGGACAGGGTTTTGTTTTTCTTTTCTCTTTTTGCGCAACAATAAGGAGATATGGGGGTTTGTAGGAAAAGAGACATCATTCAGCAGTTTGGGGGAAAGTGAAGAGGCACTTCGTTTCGTCCTCTTGAGGAGATGAGTTTTCAGTTTCCAGAGATGCTGGCGGCCGCCACGGCGACGGCACACTGGGGAAGGTCATCCATGACACTATGATGTGTTTGTGTGTGTGTAAAGGATGAAATAGTACAAAACTTAGGAAAAATAGTTTCTCCAGAGAAAACCAAACCTTTTCCCACTGAAATCACAAACTAGGTGTAATATTATAAGATATTCTTAAACAGTTTATTTACTTCTAATTGCCTTTTACATTGCTGACACCAAATAGACATTAAATGATTAAATGGGAAAATGATTTAATTGTATAAGTTATGTTAAGAGCTTCTTCCTGGGGTACAGTTGTGTGTTGCTGGGGCGGCTTATTTAGCTCCAAGTGTTATAGAATTAAAGTTCATTTAAAGCAGCTATGTTCCCGCTCCTCTTCATCGCCCTTGTGATCCTAGGGACCAAGAGTCATTTGATGTGTTTTGTCTGTTTTGTGGCAGATGCAGTGCAGCTGTAGCGCTTCAGTCGGACAGCTTTCGTCAACATACTTGAGCAGAAGTAAGATTGTTGTTCGTGAGCGTGGACCTCAGTTATTTACATATGTGTGGGTTGGGATTTGTGTGGGAGAATATTTGTATTTATGTAAGAGTTATCACGGATCTATTCTCTGCAGAGTGCATCATCTTCTGGCTCTGTAACATGAGCTGAAACATAAAAACAAAGCATCTTGATGTCATTTTGGACAATCAACAACCCATACGAGGTCACTTAGTGGCAACTGAAACAAACCTGACTGTTTAAAGTGTTCATTTAATTGCAAAGAAATAGAAAACAACAACATGAAAAGTCCAGCAGCCTTGCAATATCTAAAAGCCCGGCTATAAGTTTGGTTAAAGATAATATTTTTTGTGAATTTTACTAAGCTTCTTCATTTTTTACAATTTGGTTGAAAGTTGTTTATTTGCACTTTATTTGATGTTTATTTATTTGATGTCACTAAATGTTTTACAGTCAACAAAATGTTTTTCTCTTTAACAAATATTTTTAAAAGATTTGAAAATTTATATTTTGACTCATGCAAGCAGAAATTTTCCTTTGTCATTGTAGATCTTTCTCCCTCCTCTCCATCTCTCTCTCTCTCTCTCCCTCTCTCTCTCTCTGTGTGTGTGTATATATATATATGTGTGTGTGTATGTGTGTGTGTGTGTACACACACACACAGCATATTTACAGATAACAGAAGAATAGTTTTTTATACTTCTTAATAAAATCTTTGAAAGAAATTTCACAGTAAAAATTCCTCTACGATTTTTTATGCAGTGATTTTGGCTGGCTATAAATGTTTGTTGTTTTTTTTTAACATAAGTACACAGTTTACCAGATTCTTTAGTAGATGTACCTTTTAAATTGCTTAGCACTTCACAATAATTCCCACAAATTTCACAAAGTTTTCACGATTCAGCATTTTCCCCTTTTCTAAAAATATGTTAAATGTGTTAATGACTGAGGTTGATGGAGGTCGCTTCACGTTTAACCTTTGTAGCCATTAAATATTTTTTTAAAATGCTTGTATAAATATTTTTTTCAAACACAATTAGTTGCTTCGGATATATTAAATTCTTTTTTCTTTTTAAGTTTCCTAACAGTATTTTCTTTTCTTTCTTTTTTTTCAATTTTAAAAAATTTGTTTTGATTTTAATTACATTGGTGATGTTTCTGCTCCTTTGGACTCTATAAAATCCTTTCACAGACAAATTATAAGGAGCTCAAAAATATTTTTCCCATCAAATGTATTTCTTTTTTTCTTAAGAGGCTTTATTGTTGTCATGGTTTTGTGAAGCAGTTTGTGACTGGTGTCTGTGAAAGTTGCTCTCTTACTAAATATTACTTACTTACTTGACAGACTCAGGAAGAAAAATTAACAATACCGTCCAAGTGCAGTGCAGTTCATGGATGTGGAATTTCTCCCTGATTTCAGCTAAACTATCCAGTGTGTAACTAAACCATCCGGAGCCATGAAAACACACAAAAACAGCTTTTGAATGTCTGTCCACGGTGAACAGACAGTCACAAGTACACAAGTAGTGTGGAAGTGCTCATCATATTAACAATACCAAACTCAGTGAGAAAAAGGAAATCAAATGATCAAACCTGGAAACATCATAAAAGACATTAAAAAAACTGTGCAAGAGTCTTGATAGTAGTAATTCATGGAAGAGCTGGTATATTAAATTACGATAGATTTCATTTATCCGTCCTAAAAATAGGGCTCACACAGCCCAAGAAAAGCCTTCAGCTTTGTGTTGATGCTTCAGCAATAATGAATCTATGAGACCGTTTAAAAATGTGAATACACAGACGTATATATGGTGATCATTTTTAGTCCAGCTGATCACCAAATCACAGTGAAAAGGCGTTACTTAACATTCACAAAATCTGACTTATGAGGAAAGTATTCAAGGCCTGAGTTATGACCCTTAGCTTTATTTTAATTTTTTCATTTTAACATGAAACCCTGTTGAGTAGATTACCATTATACAAATTTTCTTTTATATAAACACACACACACACACACACATATATATATATATATATATATATATATATATAAACTCTAAATTACCCATCCAGGGTGTACACCTGCCTCTCGCCTGCTATGGGCTGGGATAGGCTCCAGCAGCCCCCCGTAACCCAGAAGTGGATTCAGCGGGCACAGAAAATGTATGTATGTGTGTATATATATGTATGTATATATACATATACATGGACACCCCAAAAAACACTTACACACATGGACATTTTAGAATCACCAGTGAGCCAAACACACATGTATTTTTGTTTGTTTTTTGACTGTGTGGAACATGTTCTCCCTGATAAAACAGGCCCCCCCCTCGCAGTATTGAGCTGTTTTACAATTTTTCATCACACATGATAGTTTCACAAAATAATGAAACCAGGTTGTGGGGTTATATTTTAAACAGCAAAATCAGGTCTTCAGTTTTTGTTGCTTTGTTTTTTTTTTTTCTCTCCCAGAAAGTATAGTGATTTTAAAAATCCAGGAGTCTGTCGTTAAACGGCAGTATTTTTTTGCTGTGGACCAATGTAATAATTACAGGTTTTGGAGACAGACTGCATATTAAAATGTAGTGTGTAGGATGCAGTACCATCTAGTGGCACAATTTGCAAATTACAACCAAATGAATCCCCCCCCCCAATGACCTTCAAAGAATGATGGTGGTGCATTGTGGAAGCAAGGGCATGAGGGTTCACTGAGGTGTCATGTTTTTATTATTTTCTAATGCAGTTTCACATGAATAAAAGCCTAGTTTTATGTGTTATATTTTATTCATTGGATCACCCTAAATGTTGCATGTTGGAACTTGAGAAGGAAGTCACACTTGCAAGAAAACTTGCAGTAAATCATTCAACACCAGACGGACACTCACGGTGTTCCCTCTTTCTCCTCCAGCAGTGCTGTTTCCTGACTGGGCCTACAAACCAGCCTGGTCTCCTGGCTCCCGACAGGTCCAGCTGTGGCACTTCCTGCTGGAGCTGTTGGGCCGCGGCGAGGGCGGGGCCATTGGCTGGGGCGGGGAGTGGGGCGAGTTTGTCATCAGGGATCCCGAGAGGCTGGCCCGGCTGTGGGGGGAGAGGAAGGGCAAACCGCACATGAACTACGACAAGCTCAGCAGGGCGCTCAGGTAACGCTCAGCAACACGAAGCAGCCCTTTGACTGTGAATGCATATAAACCTCCCTCTCTCTGCTTCTCCTCCCCTCAGGCTGATGCTCTAGATAAAAAAGTGCTCTTTGCCGGCGCATGTTGTTCAATTAAACATTTAAACTGTAAAATGCCCACAGATGCAGCACATGCCCATCTGTGAGAAAAGAAAACCCCGACAGAAAGAGGAGCTCACACCACACTCTTCACAAGGTTGTCTGACACAGGAAATGTTCTGCCTACAGATACTACTACAACAAACGCATCCTGCACAAGACCAAAGGGAAAAGATTCACCTACAAGTTCAACTTCAGCAAACTCATCTTGGTCAACTATCCGGGATATCCACCTCCACTCAGCCACCAGGTCAGTGCCAAGCCTTCACTTCCACCTGTCAAAAACAAACAAACAAACAAACAAACAAAAGCCCCAACTCTTTTGTGTGTCTTACACAAATACAGAGATTTTAAAAAAGAGCTTTGGTGGAAAATAATTGCCTTGGCTGTATTCTTTAAGGCTTAAACATGAAATGTCTCTAATAGAAACAATTACCTCAACATCATCATTTTAAATGGGTTTTGCCTGACTTGAATAAGAATCATTAGAAATGTTATCATTTAATATAAAACCAACATACTGACTGACCCTCTAAAGAGGGGAGTCGCAGTTCTATCATTTCCACGGGGAAATCAAAAGCTTAGGTTACCAACTATTCACAGTGTTTAATTATATGATAAATTCTGTAAGAGCAGGGATTACTATAAAGGCGCTTTGTCTGTAGAAAAGTGCTGTACAAGCACAGTCCATTTAAAAATCTTCTCTCACTTATTTCAAATGGAAATCCCAGTTTGGAATTAAACTATTTGCATTATATACTCTAATTAGGTTTCTTAGATATGAGTGGAACATATCAGGAACACCTCCCTTCATTAAACTGGAAAGGAAAAGGTCTTCATCATCTGCATTTGAACTTTTTAGCCTCCTTTCAGCTCCATCAACTCTCATCCCCCAAACTGTAAAACCTCATTTCCATTAAAAGGTGAAACTTCACAAAAAATATAAGTAGGACATAATGTATTTTCATTTAAAATGGTAGAAAGAAATATTTCAAATATTGTACTTGAGAGACAGTTTTATTTATCTATGTATTTATTTATTTTATGAATAATATTTTGAAATTGATTAATTAAACTTTGGACATGCATACATTTGCAACTGCAAGGCTTCTTTTAAAGGCGGCATTTTAGGATTTTCCATGTTTTCTAAATAATTTACAATGTTATAATGATGAATTATTGTCTTACGTGTGACCTGAAGGAGAAACGGTGATATTTTATACCAGAACTTTTTAACAGGTTACACAAAAAGCCAAGTTTGGTTAGATTGTAAGAACTTTACAACATCGCTGACTCTGTCCATAAACTCTACAAAAAGCAATGAACAAACACCTGTGACATCACCGCATGTTTTCTAATGAAGGACTTTGGAGCCTCTTTTACCCTTTTTTCAACAGTCACCCATATACCACACTCCGAATTATGCACGAGTTTGTGGCTTTGCATAAATGTGGTACATAAAAATTGACCCCTTGTTCAGTTGCTGTGGATGTGAAATCTAGCTTTGGAGACCAAAACTTTCGTTTTTTTCAAAAATTAGACTATAATTATGTTTATTTCTTTTCCTGCATAGTTGAACATGTGTTAACTGAGGTTTACTCACTTTTGGAGACAGCCCCTAGTGGTCCATTGAAGAACAGCAATACTTTCTAAATTAACAAGCCCCTTGGCTCTGTCTAAAGTAAGATAGACTGGAACTTCCTAATAAGGTCTTTGTCTCCAGGAAATCAGAAAACACCTGGACACAATTAACTGGGCTAAAACTGACCGTCCCCCAGTGTCTGACAGCTGGGTGTCCCTTACTGATGCTTTTATCTTACGAGTAGATACAAAAATAAGTTTTTTACCAGCTACACACACACACACACACACACCAGATGTTGGTCAGATTTGACACCGATTTGACACACAGCTGTGATAATTCTGACTTTGTGTGGTGTGTTTATGGAGAATGCCTCTAATATGGACACCACCTACATCATTAACCACACAAGCATGATCCATACCGCATCCACCCACTATCTCCGCCACTTCTCTGCAGACTATTTCTGAGGTTCACATCATTGCACGACCCCTAAATCCTGACATATATTATGTGCTGGTTACACAAGCCAGTAATCAGTTTTTCCTCCTCTTTGCTCCCTTTCCGCCCTCATGTACCATTTTATTGACTGTCGTTCATCAGAATGGGCTGACGCTCATGCGGAAGCCTAAAAAGTTGAACTTCTCTCAACTTATGATGCAAGCAATTATTCCAAAGTGGCACAATGTACCCACAATTCAGGCAACGCTTGACGTCACCCCCCTCAAAGACACTTCACAGCAATGCTGTTGATGCTGCAACATGCACGTGTGAGCCAGGGGGTAACTGAGATCTGCCCGTGGCAAAATCCTCTTGTCTTGTGGGAAGTGTCTTTGACAGTCTGAAATAACTACGACCTCTTTCCTCACTCTTATTGCAGAATTTCAGTTTCCCAACAGTTTAAAGATGATTATTTTGTAATTCTTGTTTCATAAAATATCAAATCCATTTTAGCAATAATGTAATTTTCACAGAAGAGCGTGCTACCCACACCATGCACAGCGATGCACCTGCAAACCAACCTGGATTGCAGTTTCTGAACTCTGCTCTGATAATAAGCAGAGTCTTCTCTTTTCTTTTTAGCCTGAAGGACATGGGTGTATCCAGGATGCCCAAAAAGATTTAAACTGTTGATTTGAGAGACTCCTGAACGTTTCCGCCCTGCCCTGGCCCCCCGGGCTTAAGTCCTGCCATGCCTCTTGTAATGCACATCGCAAGATGAGAGCACTTTCACACAGGGTTACACTAAGGTTGCACACTGGATTATTTGATAGGATCGGAGGTGCTGGGCTGGTGGAGGGGAACAAGTGGTGTGAAGGCTGTGGCACAGGAGTGTGTCACTATCCTCCCACCATCCCACTGCCCACTCTGGCTCTCCTTTAATGCATCAGCTATTGTAATCACTTAGTTTGGGTTTAGAGGGTTTGGCAGTACTCACACATATTGTTTTCTAATCAAGAAGTCAGAAAACAGCCTATTTCCACACCACCTCACATGGTTAGGGTTTAGGGTTCTTAGGCTACTTGGCCCTGGAGGAGTGTTGGGGGGGGGGGGCTTCGTCTCCCTGATTATATCCTTCCTTATTTCCTCCCTACGATCCACCTTTCTTGCCTGCTATGGTTGTGGGCTCGGCCCCTGGTGGGCAGTGGCGGGATGGGTCATCCCTGGGACCTGGTGGTGCTGATGCGATGAGAGCGGTTCTGCTGTGATGGGGGGTTGTGGCAGTTATGCTTGGGTGACTTCTGCTGACCTGACAACTGGCCTCCTGGGAGGGATCCCTGGCCAGATCCACTCTTTGGGTTGGGTTCCTCTTTTCTGTCTTGTGTCTTCTGGGCAGGGGGGCATGTGCCTTGCCCCTCATGGGGATTAGAGCTAGTAACACCTCCCTCCCGACCCATGTGCCGTCTCCTCGGTGCTGCAGGCGTGTGGTGGACCTGGTGGCTGGTCTCCTCTGTGGAACCTGGGCTGTTTCCTCTTTCTGCCATCTTGGAAGTGGGAGCCCATAGCCTATGCTTACAGGTGTCCGTGGGGGGGCTGGCGGGGTAGATGGATCCTGATGGGCGAGAGAGCGGATGAGTACACTGGGGAAGGTCTGCTGCATGACACTGACCCAACACACCAGAACCAATTGTGATTCAGCCTGAAATTTTAGTTGCAGTCATGAGTGGTTGTTGAACTTGTGTTGGAGGTCAACGTCGTGTGTTTATGTGTCTCTTCAGCTTTGACTGTTTCAGCTCTTTTATAAAACGGGGGTGGGGGTGGGGGTGGGTGCTACATCCAGCATAACCACAAAACACCGTAGACTCATCTGCACACATCCCACCACACTACACCCCACTGTTTCTGTCTTTCTGTCCTTCAGTGTCTGTGATTTTAGTCTTTGACAGAATCTGTCTCAGGTCCTAATAAAGTTTGTTAGATTTAACTGTCAAGAGGGCTGGTGTAGGGCACTTTCACCTTCACTCTCACACATGCACAAAAGAAAACTCACATCTGCTGCAAGATCATAGCCAATATATATATTAAAACATGGTTTCTTCTGCCAACCTCGCCACTAACACACCATGTATATGCAAATAGTTGTAAAAAAAAAAAAGGATCATTTTTTCCTCTTTATTTTTTTCAATTTTAAAAGACCCCAGGCCTTAAAAAAGCAGCGTCATGTCTACCCCTGTGGAGTTCTTGCAGGAAAAGGACATGCTGATAGTAGTTTTCAGAAATGTTCAGTGCTGCCTGAAGGCAAAAGGATCATAGACTGTTAATATTGATTTCTAATTCACACATTTGTTCAGAGTTTCTTTTGGTCATATTTTTTGAGCAAGAAATCCCCAGAGTCTTTGCAACTTTGTGTCAAGATACACAATTTAGCAACTGTTGAAGTTTTAACTGAAATAATCGTTCACTGTGTGATAAAGTCATCTCCATCTTCCCTTCAGAAAACGCTGCATTGTTGTCTTCAATCAGCTGCACCATTTATGTGCCGTCCATAGCCCATAATAAATGCATGGAAATAATTACAATAATAATACTCTAAAAAAATATTTAAAGTTCAACACTTTAATCCTTTCTTTGTACTATTTCTGATCAATTACAGGCTTTAAATGATTTGCAAACCATTCTGATCACTTTTTGTTTACATTTTGCTCTCTGCTCCAACTTTTTGATATTCTTTTTTTTTCTCCCCATCAATGTTTATTTGAAAAGAAATCAGATCAATTCAGAGTCTCACCTTGCCTTCTTATGATTTGTGCTCATGGTTTCAGACTTCACTTTGTTGCATGTTTCCATTTCAACATCCTTCCATCTCATCCTTCATCTTTCCAACCTCCAGCTGCTCCACGGTGCCCCTCTTCCCTTCCCTTTGCTTCCTGCTGAGAGTAACCTTCCTCTTTGTGGAGGGACGGGGTCGGTGATGGACAGAGGTAAGACAACGTCGGTGTTCAAGCAAAAACTCTGGTAAAGTCAAAGGGGAAAAAGTCCAGAAATGGGGTGTTTTCTAAATGTATATCTTTCAACAAATGCCATGAAAGCCAAAAATGTGCTGCACTACCTTTACCAATGGTTTGCAGATGTAAGCGCTCATTTTGCAGTAACTATAATAACAGTATATTTTTTTCACACTGCATTCTAAAACCAGATATCATATTCATCTTTTACAAAGGAAAAAGAAGAAAACAAAGTGAGCCATAGTTAAATTTGTGCATGTGAAGAAACTGTTTTTACATATTCATTACATATTTCATTCCACCCACATGAATACATTTACACAATTGCACACTGAAAAATCCATCTGTAATTTCTTCACAATAAATGTTACCTTTATAGGGCACTATTTTTAGCTGTGAAAGAATACACATTTGGTGCTCCAGATAGTTTTTAGATCATGAAGAAGTTGTGTTTTTAGTTACTTGAGAAGATCTTATTGAAGGATCCTGAACAGTTATAGGTAAACATGGTGCAGAAAAAAAGCATGCGTGTACAATGTGAAAAGTGTTGGGGACACTGGCTATAAAATTGAAAATGAAAGTTTTCATGGGATTTATTGAGAAAATATTGAAAATTTACAGCCCATGCCAGCTTAGTTATTCATTCAAAAGCATGATAGTATTAACTGAACTGGACATCAGTCTTTGTTTTTGTTTCTTGATGTAGAGGAAAACATAAACAAAAAAAAAAGAGAAAATATAACAATATCCATTTTCCTCATACTCATTCACATGTACATCACATTTCTTGCTCAGCAGTGGTGCGAGCTGCAAGGAAACTGCATTTTGATGGTGTCTTGCCTCTATAATTGAATAGATTTCAGGTGGAAACAGAGTGACTGTCAGGGGAAATAATGCAACGACAGAGTGCAATCTTGCCCTTGACGTCTTGGCTACTACTTAGTGAATAAATATGTATGTGCATGTCATAGTGAAGGAGAAAAAATGCTAAAAATGATTTACAACTATGCACCTTGACCATTGTTGAACTGCATGTTTACCCAGGGTGCATTCACTGGATTTATTATCAGTGTGGCAGCACAATTTTTCTATTTATTTGATCCCTTCTGGTCTCCATATAACACTTATTTCTAAGTTTTGATATTGCAGTCTACTCACAGGGCTTTGAATGACTTTAAGACCTCCTCGGTGCATAAGGATTTGTATAACTGTTTTGTGTATTTTAGCTCCACAGGTCTCAGAGGAAAACTCTTGTGATTGACGTGACTCTGACTCTGCCTTCTGACAGGAGTCCAGTCTCTGCCTCGCCCCTTCATGCTACCATGCTGCCTTCCTAAACCACTCTCTGCGCCTCAGGGTCTCCATGGCCCCTTCCCTTTCATCCCTGCTCCCGCACGTCCAGGGCTCAGTCTGAGTGAGCCGAGGGAGTCAGGTCTAAATGCTAATGGTTGGCTGCACAAGAGCCCCGCAGGGTGGGATGTGAACCACCACAGCGGTTGGAGCCTGTTTGCAGGAGAGACGCAGAATGAGAGACAAGAGAAGAAGAGGATGGGAAGAGAGGCACAGTGAAGACGAAGAAACAAATGGACTATTTTGCCTCCTCAAATCTCTCAAACATTCTCTCTTTTTAAAAATGTTTATTGCTCACTGCCTGTGATTTTAAATATACAGTTTTTGCATCTATTTATTGAGTTGGACTTTGATGCCTTTTTGGGAATAGAAATATTGATAGACTGCTTTTCTTCTGTCAGAACTTCCTGCCCCAGCGAGGGAGCTCCACTTGTAAATAAATAACAACATGGGACTTGTGTTTGGGTAAATAAAGCAGTGCATTTCTCGTACATTATTTAACTGTTTGTCTTGCATTTCAGTCCCCTACTCCAGGCTTCATGAAAATGACAAGACCTCCATAAATGATGCATTTAAACATACGCTGAGGAATTTCCATGAAAGGGGCTTCATGTCGTGTTTACAGCAGTCACGACTACCTGCAGTTACCCTTCCGACACGAAAGATGGCAGTACACAGTTTGAGATACCACAAAGCTCAACCGGTGAAAAGAGAGCTCACTCTGATGTAATTTTTGTATATCATCAGAATCAGATCAGACTCACTTTATTGCTAGTGCCGTTAAACAGGTTTACAGACTAGGAAATTGCTCTGATGTAACGGTGCAGATATAACATCAAATAATGGAAAGTAAAACATCACCACCGCAAATGTTTCTGAATGAAGATATTTTTTTGAGAAGAAAAAATAAATAAAGCAAAAACAAACAAACAAACAAAAAAAGAAGGTCATGAAGCGGATAAGTGTATTTTGGGGGATAAAAGGAAACCACAATCCACCTCCAATACTTTGTATAGTTTTTAAAATGTCTTTCGAGTTTCTTTTTCCTTTATATTTTTTTCTCACCATGTGCGTCTTGGCTGCTATTTTTCAGCTTTCAAGTTTTTGATATTTTGATTATTTTGCATTTATATTTTTTGTTTGTTTAGTTTTTATTACGTCAGACGAGCTTCTCTGAGCCGAACACACGAAAGTGTCTATATTTTTGATTCGGAGTGATTCCTCTTTAAACTTAGCAATCTTTGATCGAGGTGTCATTTTCGCGCCGAATATTCTAAGTGATTTCGTCTTCCCACAACGCGGGAGTTCGGGTTTTTAGCGTTTGTGTTTATGCTGGAGTTGTAATATACGTTGGATTTGTACTGTGTAGCTTAACGTAGATTTATTTTGTCGTCAAGTAAAGGAAGTACTTAAAGACAGCATGCAGCGGAGCATTGCGTAAGTAACTTTTCAGCTGCTGGATAGACTGTTTGCTAGCGTTAGCTCCACCGCGATTGCGTCTCCAAAACATTGATACAAAATACGATAAGGGTTCGATTTGTCATTTCAGGGGCTTGAAAGTAACTTGAAAGTGAATTTATCTTGTGAAGTGATGCTTAATCTTTGCGCCAGCCGTGACAGTCCTAAGCTGTTATTAGCAAAAGTTAGCTTGCAGCGACTGTCTTAATGGTTCAGGACGTACACAACTCATCAGGCTTTTTCTTTTCTTTCTTTTTTTTTAAAATGCTACAAGCATTAAAGACTATTTAATCTGGCACAATAAAGACACTATTTAGAGACGTGTGGAGCCCTGATCAACAGCGTGAAACTACAAGAGTAAAGGAGAAGGTGCTCAGGTTGAAGCTCATGTTTACTTGCAGTTAAGTTACAAATAAGATGTGATCTTGTCGGAGGTTAGGAGGTTATTACAGTGCACGTCACAGATTACACCCGTGACACCCCTATCGCATTATTGAGGGCGTGCAACAGCTCTTTTTTCTTCCACCAGATCATTTTTTCAACCTAAGGGCAAAGACAAGGACATTCAGAAGAAAACTACAGATGAGCCGGTGAAGAAGTAAGTCTCCAAACCTTATAAAACACTAACTTTACAGAAGTGTTTGTTTGGACTGTTTTAACAAACATACATTTCCAGAGATGTTGTTGTTATTAGGGATTTGACATACTTTAGATGACTAGTCCAGCTGACTTTGAAGGGGTTATTTTGCCATCTGTAAAATGATATATATTTATTGTGTGATTACAGTTTGTATATCTGTGTTTGTACTAAGAGTGTGACACAAGCTGGGATTTACCAAAGTAAAGGCTCCTTAATCTTCAGGTTTTTTATTTATTTATTTATTTTTGGAAGCGAATGAACAGACATTAAATAATGGGTTGATATGATCAGTAGCCAGAGTTTTTTGTTTGTTTGTTTGTTTTTTAAATTTCAAGCAATCTGCATTTTTGATTTTTATAGTGCCTAAGTATTTTTTTTCTTATGCTGTGAATAAAGATATAGAGTTTTCTGGATTATTGTGGTGTATTGTGGTGTGGTGTCATTATTGTGGTATCGTGGACGAATAATTTTAGATTAAAATCAGTCAGAAAAGACCCACGTAATGATCAACAGCGTCTTTGGGTATGAAATGAAAGATGTCAAACTTGTCTCCCACCTGATTTATGCCATAATACAGGACTGAATAAATAATATATCGAAATTTGAAATAATGATAATACTACACGTTATGCAGCATGCCTGGCAAAGGTTTAAAACATAGCTGCTCACTGGTTTAGTGAGAGTGTCCTCTATGTTTATTTCTTTTCACGTGTAATTTTACCCACCTAGATAATGTTTGAGAGTTATTTGAGATTAAGCTGAAAAATCTTGTTTTTATGCTCCAACTAAATGCTAGTGAAGTAAGATAAATGAGTTGCATCTGTGGATAGCAAATAATCAAATCTCACTTTAAAATTTCACAAAGAATAGGAGCCACATGCCTCTAAACTTTTTTTTTTTTTTGTTACATGCATCGATGCAGTGACAGACACAGTTGTTGAAGAAGATATTTGCTTTAACCTCTTGATGGCAGTGATTTTTTTTTTCTCCTCACATTTGAAGCTAACAGTAGAGTTAAGGTGTCTAACGGTGCTTGTTGTTGGATTGAAACACAGCCTGTAATTGTTAAAGGAATCTGTAGAGAATTGGATTGATAAGCAGAATTGATAATGAGACTGGTATTGATCAAATTGGATTAGCTCCCATCCTTACGTCCGTGTCATTTCATGGGTTTGATTGTTGATGACTTTTACTTGGAGAGTTGCAGTTTACAAACAACAAATGTTTGTTTAACACACGTGTTAATATGAAAACTTATACAGCAATGAAAATGATGGCAATAAATATTACAATTCTGACAGATTTCCGTTCTGTTGATCATTTAGTGCTGCTTAAAATATTGCAATGGACTGATGAAAGTATCTGAATTTACCTCTTTCTTATGTTGACTAGTATGCAACAAATGTGTGTCAAGCATTTGGAACAGTTTAGAGTTTAAGAAATATATCTTCCATTGTTATTAGCATAAAAATATAAGGTTAAATTCACTTAAATTCAAGTTTATTTATAAA
>JAOWBL010000219.1:0-18112 GCA_028564865.1 Zenarchopterus dispar | reverse complement strand
CAAATCATAACTCTTGATCGTAACTGTGATCAAT
The DNA here is from genome assembly GCA_028564865.1 of Zenarchopterus dispar. Taxonomy (NCBI): domain Eukaryota; kingdom Metazoa; phylum Chordata; class Actinopteri; order Beloniformes; family Zenarchopteridae; genus Zenarchopterus; species Zenarchopterus dispar. The sequence goes on along the minus strand of JAOWBL010000219.1, from coordinate 18,078 downwards.
TTTTATCGAAACTGGCATAAAAATAATAGCTGCACCCTGGCCTCGTGGGTGGGGGCGCATCTATTAGAGCGGGAGCGTTAAATAGGAGAAACACGGTATATAGGGAGATTTCCACGGATTATAAACTTTTGACTTGCAATGACATGCAATATATGTATTAACTATAAAATCATGTAAAATGATGAGAATGCCATGTAAAAAAGTGTTGCAGGTGCTATTAGAAAAACATGTATGTCAAGGCAATACACTTTATTATTATTATTAGTATTGTTATTAATACTAATAATACTATGCGTCAATTAGTTTACTGTTTCGTGTGTGTTGGCACTTGCATGGCAGCTCACTACTGTCTTTTTGATCATTTGGTTAAATCAAAGTCTACAGTAAAATAGAATATCTATGTGATAGGGCTCATCAGGCATTGCCAGTAACAACATCGATTAAAAAAAAAGTTTCTACCCTTCTACAGTATAAAAACTTTTGTTTTCCCTCTTTCTGTCCTTTCAGATAGGGGGAATAAAACGTCTTCAATCTGTAATCTAACTTTTCAATATAAAGAGAGGCATCATGATCTTGTCAGGCTTTTCCCAACCAGAACTAGAATAAAATACGATATAATTTTATTAATCTCATAAGAAAATGTGGTGCCAGAGAATGCAAGAAGACGGGATAACAATACTAACATGTAAATAAGTGTGCACATAAAGGTTAAAAATAAAATATGCTAAAATAAATAAAGTGGAATAAACAAACCAACACAACATAGAATAAGAGATATAATAAGAAATAAAAATCTACACAGTAATTTAAGCTAAAGTTATACGTGAAAATTGTGTAATCATAAGGTGAACATGTTCTGAAGTTCTAAAAGTATAAACATATGTCCAAATATGTGCAAATAAAACAGCAGCTTGACTGATTGAATCTAAGTTGTGACCGAGCTGATAGGATGTAGCTCTATGCTTCATCCAGTAAACCACTGTGAATGTTTTTACCCTTACTGTCTTTTCTCCTGTCTCAGTTCTTAGAGTGTGTGGTAAATCTGCTTCACAGTGACGAGTGGTCCCTCTGACCCACTTACATACATATAGTCCATATAAAGGTCAATTAAAAACACTGCAGAAGAACACCCTGTGGCTGGTACTGTTTGTGTTAATATTTATGATGTTTGAGCAGTTTATGAATTATTGTAACGATATTCTCTTCTTACTGTTAAAACTCTGCGTAATGGTCCTGCGTGTGTGCATGTTAGAAAATGTTTGCATATATGTACTGAGGCCAGAGAGAAAGGTCAGATATCTGCTGTCTGCCCAGAAGGGTGAAAAGTCAAGTTGTCCACAGGTTACCAAGAAAAAATAAATAAATAAATAAAATAAAGCAAAAAAGCTGTGAAGACAGACAGCCGCAGTTATTTCTCGGAATGAGGGAAACAAGAAAAGCCTTATCCCATAAATCCCTCTGAATGTCATCAGATAAATATCGAGCTGTCCAGACATCATGAGCTGAAACAATTATTTTATAAATGTTACATGATAAAAAGCATTTTGTGCAAAACTGTATAGAGCTTTGTCAAGACATAGATCTCAAACTTTCACAGAACAGCAGGGAGGGTTCTGATATGTGGAAATGGTGGAGTTCAAAGTTTCCCATATGAGTTCAGAATAAGTATCTGTTTAAATTGATGCAGTTCAGCAGCAACTGACCACTTGGTAGACATTGTTAGTGGAACAGAGCAGAGGGTCCTCTAGGACACTTCTGAAATGTGCTGTTGTGCTTCAGGTGGGACTATTCTTATTAACTCCAATGGAAAAAAATCCATAACAGCTGGTCCGTTGAGCCCCCAAAGCCAGTGAGACCCTGTTGTACTTTGCAGTTCGCGGTCTGCGGACAAAGTAGCAATATTTGAAATCCTAATCCTAAATGCTAAGGTTATTCATGTTCATATCTTTCTAACAGAAATTTGAATCAGTGAATGATTTTACCTTCTCAGTTGCTCAGCTCAATTGTGGTGTACCACAAGGTTCAGTATTGGTCCCCTCATTTTCTTTATTTACACGCTACCTCTGGGCCCTCTTTTTAGGACCATTTGTAAATTACCATTTCTATACTGATGACATGCAGCTATACACACCTATAAAACCATCAGAACAGCCTTGCAAACTTCTATCTTACCGTTGGTCTCTCTGACATTAAATCTTGAATGGTCCAAAAATTTCTTAAGTTCAATGACAAAATGCTGTCAGTTCTATTGAGATTGCTCAGATAATAACATGCTAGGAATATAGCTTGAGGAGGATGCCCACCCTTCTCGAATGGTGCTCTGCTCGAGGTTCCTTCCTGTTAAAGGGGAGTTTTTCCTTTCCACAGTTGCCTGGTGCTTCCTCAGGATGGGAAACATATTGAAGAAAGCAATCAGTTGGTTTCCTTAGCTAGACAATTATTATTATTATTATTTTTGTAAGCTTTATATTGATTGAACTAATGGACTACGTTCAAACCCTCATATAATAGAAAGTGCCATATAAATATAGTTCATTATTATTGTTATAATTACTACAGATCTGAGATTCTGACTGTGGAAATTAGGCTGACAATTAGGTTTTTGTGCTTTTTGGTTTATTAACCCCAGTACACAATTTCATGTGCTTGTTTGAGGGTGTGTATTCTAATGCTTTCTGGTGTTTCTGTCATGATCTGCAAGCACTCTGTTTTCATCGTTTTTGTCTTCCCCTCCCTCTTGTGTGGCACTCCTACTGGGGTGTGGCTGCTACACCGCACACTGGTCCTCAATCAGCAATCAGCAGTATAAGAGGAACAGCTCCGCTGCCACTCCTCGCCACTCGGTTGCACTACATCACTTGTCAGTGTTGCTTACAAGTCACTTCGTTAGTTTTGATCGTGAAGTGTTACTTGTTATTCTGTCGTGTCCAGATCCTGCCCTCTCGTCTGTTGGATTTGTCTGCTCGTCTACTGTCTGGAATTACCCGCCCTGCCGTCTCCAGATCATCAGGATCTCCTGTCAGCCTGTCGGACTTGTCATCTGGGATCTACTCGTTCATTCGTCAGCCGTTATTACCTTCCAAAACATATCTTCAATAAATCTACTAACCTTTCACCTACGTTGTGGTCTGCTCTTGGATCCAGTTGTGTACCCGTGACAGTTTCAGATAGTAGTCTAAACTTCAGACTACTACCTTTACTGGTTTGTGGTTTATTTTACAGATAAAGAAGTACTGGTTTGGTGTCTTCCCTGAGTGGGAATTATGATTTAAAAAAGGCACTAATTCCAAATAAAAAGAAATTAAAAATTAATTATCTATGTTAAATTCAGGAAAATGAGAGGAAAGCACACCTGTTAAAAAGGAAGTTAGCAAACAAATATGTGCCAGTGATGACTTCCACTCTGTCCTTATTTTAAGTCGACTTAATTGGGGCTCAATTCCTCAAATATAGTGGTATTTAAAATATTGGCACGTTGTTCTTGCAGTGATATTTGTTTCTGTCTAAGGGGGTGAATTTACCAATTAACATTCAGTGTAATGCAGTGTCTCATAGCATAATTCTAGAATTAGCATTTGCAAAAACAATTATGTTTATTTTAAATCTCCTTCTTCTGTCAGGGTAAATTAAGCTTCTCTCAACTAAAGTCATTTAAAGAGGATTTGGTGGTTTCTTTATCGGCACAGCATGTTTACGCGTGCCCTCAGCTTTTGGGTTTATGTTTGAAATTGTTCACATCAATTATTCTATGTGACATTTGAATAGAACGAAACTGTGTAACTACTGTAGCAACAACCATTACATTATATTTTATTAAATCTATATTCATGTCTTTTTCAGTTTAATTCTGTGGTGTTTTTTGAGGGGTATTAAATGGGTGTTGCACAGCCTCAGAAGTATGTCTGACTGCATTTCACTCCCATTTTATATGTGCAAGTGACAAACAAACAAACTTTTAACTTTGAAACAAGATATTATTTGCACATTACTGAGCTTTGGTAAACAGATACTTCCTGTTTTATTTTGAAACTGATCTTATCTAAGCCCATTCTTGATTCTTTGTCTTTTGCCTCGTCCTTTCTTCTAATTGCTGTGCTTAAGTTGCTAAAGTGGTCTTTTTAAAAAAAAAAAAAAAAAAAAGCTGATTTGTCTGCTTTGTCTGCAAAGTTAACCTGCTTCACTGGTTAACTTTGTTTTGGTCTTTCACCTGCTTGCTACCTGAAATTGCATCATCAACTAACTTCATTGTTACACGAACAAAAACTCACATTACTGGTGATTAATGTGGACAGTACAATCAATGTGCTTATTATATTTTAATTTTTTAACTTGTAATACATTGAGTATTATATTCTAGACAACGATCACACAGGTGAAGGAGGTGAGCAGAAATTCAGCAGTGACAATTCAATGTTACAAAGCACATCGAGAAAGTACTTGTATGTGAACACTTCCTGAAAAACCAGAGCTCTATTTTTAATTTGTAAAGGTGGGACAAAATGTTTATTCTACCTTCATATCAATCTATCTCTGTTTATTGTTAAATTTATATATTGGAAAATGTAAGGAAAGAGTCAAAGATCAAAGAACTGTGAAATGTTCAAACCCTCATATAAAATAAAATTTATCTTTTTTGTGTATAGCACAAAAAAAGTCCCTAACATTTGTACTTGTAATCAAGTGTGAGAAGTGTGAGATGTGAAAGAGAAATACTGAGGGTTTACTTTGTATTAAGTGACAATTAAGTTAGGAAGTCCATAGAGAATGCAGTTGAAAGCTGATGGTGTGAGAGCCGTTTTGTATCGAACTTCATCTTCGTTTGAGTCAGTAAGAAGCCCTTGATCTGCAGAAAAAGTAATAATTACACATGAGTTATATTTAATAGTGAACTCTATATAGTGCTTTATTCAACTAAGCTGTAATCGTAATGTTGAGCACTCTGTTTGACCCTAGTCTCATTAAACAGTATCTGGGTGTTGTGCATGCAAATTAAATGTAAAAACAGAAATGAAAATGAGGCTTAATAAGGTTGCAAGGCACGTGCACAGTACCGTATGATTCTTTGACTTTGTGATAAGGCATCTCTGCACTGTCCCCTCTCCTCAGGACAAGGATGCTCTGGCCAGAGGTCTGCTTGAGCCCCAGTATGTCTGCAACAAATGAACACACACTGACTGCGCAAAGCCATTAAAAGTTGATATCTTGGGTAAATTATAAATAAAAGAAGAATAATCTTTCAAAGTATTTAAAAGCTTTTAAAATACTTATTAATGATTACACAAAAATATAACAAATGTTGAAACACACACACACACACACACAAACAGCAACAAACAATAACAACTGAAATGGGGATTGGGCATGTTCATTACTTTGCAAAATTTTGTACTATTTTGACAGTCTTGTGATGGCACTGTTGTTGTTTATTGCTACTTGCCAACAGTTCCAGTCATCCTGTGCTGTGCTATATTTTCAGATTCATACACTAAGTGTTTTCAGTGGATGACAGACCTGGACTGCAGACAGTTCAGTTTATCATCTGAACACTTTCACTTCAGAGCCATGGTGATATAAAACAGAAGATGTGGTCTGAATGGCAGCTTTTCTTGCTCCAAAACCTGAATATAATATTCAGCATCTTGATAGATGTGTAAATTACCCTTGTCATGTGCACCAATACACCTTCATACCATTACAGATGTTGGCTTTTGGTCATTCAATTATAGAGCAGTTTTCCAGTTTTTCACCTCAAGTCTATTCAAATAAGTGTGGGCCCAGAATTTTTTTTTTTGTACATCAGTTCTTTTTTTCAGTTCCTTTTTTTCATACATCAGTTCTTTTTTTTTGAACATGCACTTGTGGATGCAATTTCTAACTGTGAAAATCCTAATGATACAGAATATTTCTACCAGACTTAAGCCTGTATTTAATATAAAGTTATTTGAGGACCAAATATTAGAACTGAATGTGTTTTGTTACTGGTGTCACTGTGTACAGATTTTTGAGAATTTCCTAAAACATTTTTAACATTTGCAGACTTTAATTTTAAGGAAAATTATGAAATGATGGAACCATTTTCTTGAAACCAGGGCTCCTCTTTTTATATTCAGTCATGTCACTGACCTATTTCAAATGAACTTTTCTGATGCTTTTCTGACCGCTTCCTAACCTTTTAAAACAATGCTGTTGGGATCAAATTAAAAATGAGCCCATATGTACTTGTATACTAGTGTGTATATATAGTTTTTTAACAAGTAATATAAACTCAATTAATGCATTGTATTTAATGCAATATAAGGTTTAAATTATTAACAAATTAGTGCATGCTGTTTTTAATTTATTTTTTTTACACAATATTTAAGAAGAAATAGTACCATCAGATACAAAGTAAAAGTTTCACAATGCAAAATTGTGTTTGTTATATTAGGTTCACTGTTTTAAAAAAGAGACAATTTTAAGTAAGGCTCAATATCCCCCAGAAGTGTCCCAAACCTACTTTCAAGCACTGTGGCAACATTATATGCATTCTGTTGAAGACTGCTGTTCCACTGGTTGAGGAAAATACAACCGACACCACTCAAACTCAACAACAGAGCAGTCTCCAAGGGTTTCTCCAGGGCAAGCTGACCTGCACTATGGATGGGAGAAACAGTGATGTTATTAAAGGCAGAAAGAGAAGCAGCTAAAAACTTCAAAACTGTTAAAAAACAAAAAACAAAACAAAAACGCTCACTAGTATAAGTGAGGTCAGTAAAATACAGTACATTAGGACGGCAAAGGTAAGGCAGAATTTGATTGGAAATAATTTATCCAATGAAGATGCTTTGTTACCTCTTTTGCTTTTCAAGAGTTGACTGGCGGAGAGTACTAACTTGGTTCTGAACCCGATCAAAGAGCAGAGTCATGCGGCACTCTGAGGATAGCAGTCATCAGTATCATTAGCTTGTTACACAAAAATGAACTTTTCTTCAAAGTGGGCAAGTTGAAAGCAGCAACCCTCTGAAGTGAAGCAGCTATGGTGTTGTATGATTGATTTTAATTCTTATTCTTAAATCTGTTCCGTAGGTTACTCTATTTGAAAGTTTTTCAGTACTTATTGTACATACATTTGGTTGTCTTAAGTGACTATAAAACCATCAAAGAGAAAAAAAACACTTAGGTTTTAAAAATGTAATTAAGTGAGACATTCAGAAATTCTAGCTACATTTCTGTTCCAGATCCAGCTCAGACAAAAATAATGTTGCATTTGCTGTTGGAAGGTGGATATCAAAATGATTAGCTTCTTGCTTTTTTTTTCTGCTTTTGTTTTTATCTGGTTATACACAGATCATCTTTATCATCATGACAACCTTAATATTGAGCAGGTCCTCCTTGTGCTCCCTGAAGAACTTTAACCAGCCAGGCTCTGGACAAAATATCAGAGTGTTTCCTGAGTATGTGGTACCCAAATGTTAGCGATCGATCCTCTGGACCCTGTGGGTTGTAAGGTGGGTTCCCCTATGGGCTGGTATTGCATTACACAGATGCTACTACATCCCATCAGATAGGTATTTAGGAACTTGGGAGACCAAGTGAACACTTTAGACTCAGATATTGAGATGAATTAAGTAGGACTTTTAACTAGGGTATTGTGTTGTGCTATTGTCACAGTGCTTGTTGAGAATAAACCAACTCCAAATTTATGATTGCGTGGTTGAATGAAGCAGTACTTCTGCACACCCTGCAGAATTAGTGTAGTGGAGATGAGTCACTTACTCTATACTCCATAAAATTGGACTTTTCAAGTCCAGTCTTTGAGGTTTGCTGTCCTGCATCTTTTAGATGCTTTCCAGCTCAAACACACCAGATTCAAATGAGTGGGCCATTAACACACTTGTGTCAACCTTGGTGACAAACTAATGATAATCAATTCATTTGGATCAGGGGTGATGGAGCAGGGGAACACCTAAAACACATGGGGCAGCGGCCCTCAAAAGACTGGACTTTAAAATGCCTGCCCTAAAGTGACTGCTATGAAAAGAGGTGCAAAGACAGGGCTGAGAACAGAGCTGCTATTGTGATCATGTGGCCCTTTGACCAAAACATGTCACAGATATTTCATTAAAGGAGACATATTATTCCCTTTTTTCATAAGTTGGCATAACTTCCTGAGGTCTTAATGAAATGTCAGTGACATTCTCTTGTCAAAATACCACAGAGATACAGAACCACAGTTCTTATTCACCAGTAAATTTCATGCTTTTTTCATGTGTATTTATTTTTTGGGAACCATGCACAAGGAAATTTATCTCAAAGAAGAGATGTATTGTACTAGATTTAGAAACTGGTTAATTCCATCTGTGGTCTGAGGTTGGATGAATCACTCAACTCCATGTCCTCTCGCTCTCTCATGTGATGCGTATTATTTGACTACATTCTTAAAAGTATTTTAAATGACAGCAGACTCAGCAAATGAAAGTCACATACCAACACATCTAAACTGATCGGAAAATAATTATACGAATCAGTTTTTGGAAAATATGCACTGGACTAAGGTTGTAAAACACCGTAGCATAAATTAGAATTCTTAAGAAATATAAAAGTCATTCAGCAAATAATACAAAGGTAAAAAATCAGGTAATTCCTCTGTCACATGAAAATGAAATAAAATCAGTGATTTAGAGTACGAATTATTAGAGTAAGAATTCCTTAATCTAAAACTGATATTGTGATGTGAACTAAAGTCCTTTGTTCAGCTGCAAGTCCTCACAAGATTCTGATGACTTGGGAAAAAAGGATATTATACGTTTCATTTAAGTGCTCGTAGCAGGGGTGTCCAAAGTCGGCCCTCGAGGGCCGGAGTCCTGCAGGTTTTAGATGTCTCCCTGCTCCAACACACCTGATTCTAATTAATGATCATTAACAGGTTGTCCTCAAGGTCTGCACAAGTCTGTCAATGACACAGCCACTTGTGTCAAGGTATGAAGAAGCAGGGAAACATCTAAAACCTGCAGGACTCTGGCTCTCGAGGACCGACTTTGGACACCCCTGGTTTATAGTTTTCATATAAGTGTATATGATGAATTTTAGTAAATATGGTCTGCAGTTTTCAGTTTTGTTCACCATCACCTCATGGAATGACTTCCTAAACCACTCTGAAGTTGCTCTGTTTATTTAGTATTTATTAGAACCGAGACATGACATTTCAAAGTTCCTCTTGTAAATTAGATGATGTTCCCAAGTTGTGTGTCAGCACATCCACTGTCATTCATTGTCCAGCGTTCTCTCATGTCTTATAGTTATTCTGACTGACTGCCTCCACATTTGTGTCTGTCTTACACATGTTCATCCATCCACTTCTTTCCATGGAGACGTTTAATGGTCTCACTGGCAGTCCACTTCAAGTTTCAACGCAATAAACAGTCAAAGATTACACCCTTTATGAGTTATGTTAAAGAATACTTCTTTTACTTTAGCAAGAGAAAGATACAGATTAAAGCAATTCCTTTTTAAGATACAAGTGCAGACAACACTGCGGGACACTTATATTCCCTCAGAAACATAAAATCTGCCATCAGCTAATCATGTTTTAATGGCCAAATAAGTAGGAATGAATATGTTTGTTAGGAGAAAACAGCTGGAAGTCAGTCTGTGGTGCCAGTCACAATATAGTTAGCAGCAATAAGACCAGACAACCAGGTGGCACATATGACTGGCCCGGGGCAATGAGCAAAGCAGACCTGACACTCTGCCAATCACACTGGGGAAAAAAAAAACCCAAAAGTGCTTCCATTTGCAGACTAGCTTTGTTTTTTGGTGAGAAGGAGGAATGTGGCCATGAATATGAAGCTATGAGTATTTTTAAAAATATCTTTTCAAAGTTTGAATAATTGACAGGTGAGTTGGACGCTTAGTATGAAAAACGATTTCCATAATAACTGAGAAAGGGGGACACTAGTCTGAAGTCTTCTTGTTCCCTAACTGTAAATGAATTACATCACTCTTGAAGGCAGCACAGTGGTTTAGTGGTTAGCACTGTTGCCTCACAGCAAGAATGTTTCTGGTTTGACTCCCGGCAAGAGTTTGCATGTTCTCTCCGTGCTTGCGCAGGTTTTCTCCAGGTACTCTGGTTTTCTCCCACAGTCCAAAAACATGTATATAAGGTTGACTAACAACTCTAAATTGCCTGTAGATGTGAATGTGAGTGTGTGTGGTTGTTCGTCTGTATATGTGGCTCTGCAATGGACTGGTGACCTGTCCAGGGTGTCCCACACTCTTTGTTATATGCATATACAAATAATATTCTTATTAATGTTGTGGTGGTTTTATTTATTTATTTTTTTCCCAGACTATCCCTGGCATGTTTTTGTGTTTGTTGGGGTTATATTTTTTATTTTTTCATACACCGGTCAAGGTAATATACCCCCCCTTCTGAGTTTGGTTTGGAGTTGGAGGTTTCTTTATGTTCAAAGAGAGTTTTTCATTCTGACTGTCACCCGCTGACTTGTGCATGGTCAGGATGGCGATTGAATCAAAGTAAAGATTCCATTTGTGGGTTGAATTAGCAATATTGCTTTTCAAAAACTGACATTACAAACCTTCTCCTTCTCCAGAAAATTCATAGAGAAAACCAGTAAATTCCAAAGGTTTTACACATTTTTTCTTGACGCTTATTGTTTGTGTTTAATGCTGTCATCTAAAGTGTATTTAAAAAAGAAAAATGTGAGCAATGTCATTTTCATGAAATAGCCTCCGGTTACACTAATGTGTAGTGTGACTGATGTACCAGAGAGATTGAGGGCTGCCAGTTTTGTAGGGGAAATGTTTGCCACAAACGGGTCCATCCCCACATAAATAAAGGCACCACATCTGCTCAGCATCTGCTCCAGCTGAGACAAACTTCAAAAACATGAATGAACATGAACAAGATTTGTTAGCAGAGTAGAAGTGGTTGAGTATTTTGCAATATAACAGAAGGACAAAGGAGTCACACCTGGGTGTTTCTTTGCTGCCCATTATTCCCTCCCACTTACAGGTGAAATTCTGGCTGTGGGTTTTCAAAACCTCGTTTACTGTCATGCACAGAGTGGTCCCTCCTATGCCATAAAAAGAAAACAACATGAAAACATAACACATTGCATCTAGATGCACAAAGGACCACAAGACGTGTATTATTTAAAAGTTCATGCCTTCACAGACCCTCAGAATGAACAAAAGGCACAGATAACATTATACAAAGCAATTTTTTAGCCTTAAAACCCCCAGTAACCTTTGAGAGGTCATCCTTTTCTTACAGAATATAAAATAAAAGCAGCTGGAACTGTTGCTAAATACCCAGCGTAAGCAAGCCACTTTATCTGCCTGAATCTGATATGTTTCCATCCTCGGAAAAACTAAAAAGAAGGAGAAGAAGTGTAAAATTAAACATACTCGGAAAAATAATCGGCTCCAGTTACTCACCAAAATGCCCTTCATCGTAGGGGTCAATAATATCTAAATGTGAGTTAAGGCTCAGGATCTATGAGAAAATAGATTTAACTACTGGACAGTATTTCATTACTTTTAGAGGAAAGTTCAAGCCATCAGTCAGGAAGAATGTTTAGCAAAATATATTTTAAATGAACATCTTCATGAAGGATACATTTGAAGTTATGGGAGTTCACTGGGAGAGTGTAAGAAGCCAGCACGTTATTGCCAGATGTCTGGGTAAATATATCTTTGTTATTACAGTTTAAAAGCATACAGCTACTACTGCAAAATATATAAGTGAATAACTCATATAGACTGCAGTCTACATGGACAAATACAAGCGCATGTTGTCTGCAGCATATATACATCTGCCAGTAGCAGTTAAAAAAAAGAAAATGTAAGATGAAGGTAGGACAGAGCAAGCAGGAAAAGAAAGTCAAAGCAAAATTGTTCAGTTGAAAAAAAATACTGCATGACAGGGGATGAATGCTTAGAAGCCAGAAATAGGATCTTTATGAAAACACATTGTGTAATTGATTGAAAAACCACACTTAAAAGAGAGGCAGGAGGATCTTACATAATTGCCGGTGCTGACAGCAGGTAAAAGTAATATTGCCATGTTTATCTGGCAGGCCCAGATTAATTTACTGAACTCACTGCTTTGATGGCATGGTTTTGATCTCCCTTCCTCTCCTCTTCCTTGGCATTTTTCTTTTTTTTCTTTTTGGTGTCACCTTCAGCTTCCACAAACAGAAAACAGAATTAATATGTAGGTTGTCTGGAGGGCATATTACACAGCATTTGGACTAGTTTTTTTTTTTTTTTTTTTAAACAGTGTATTTGCAAAGTCATTGGCATTTGATAAATAACTAAAAGTTTCCTCAAGGCTGTAACACTTCTCTCTCTCTGATTCTAGATTGTCGATTAAGAATTAATTATCAGTTTATTCCCCACATTATTTGTCTGAGCGACTTTCTAACCACTAATTAGAGAAAATTCAAGGAAAGAAACTAAAAATGTATTTTTGAAGTTCTTTTGAATTGTTAAGGAAGGCTAGATGCAGTTGTGCAAGAAATTAGTTGGGGAACAAAGTTCACTTTGGTCCAAAGTAAAATCTTTCCAGAACTTGTATTAGAATATACTAAAAATTATTAAAGTTCATTAACACTGAAGACCCAGAAAGGGAGATTCAAAGTGAACGATCACTACAAACATTCAACTTAAAGTCACCATGCAAAAAGATTCAAAGAATAACAAGAAAAAGAATGTATTAAACGATGGTTTCTTGAAACATGTTTAAAGATTGAGAATTATGTTGTACTGAATCATGGATTTGGACTGCTGATGTTTTTCCATTGATTTTCTGTTTAGAATCTTTTAGAGCGAGTCTGAAATCAGACACAACAGAATTGAGCTCGTCCTTAGCGCTCCCTGTGCATCAAACAACTAGTGAACAGCAGAAATGCAGATTCTCTGGATGTCAGAATTTTCAGAACCTGAGCTAAAACTCAAACTGTTGAAGAGAAGAAGAATTAGGTAAATTTTTGTGAGTGAAGCTGAAACACAGCACTTGGAGTGGCTGCACAGCAGCCTGTAGAGTATGACTGAAGGGACAATTCACCCTTTCACACTTTTGGATTGACACACACCCTCTCTTGCTAGCATGCTGACCATAACCCAGCCACATTACTGGAATGTTGTACCTGCCAAATGACTGTAAATTGCACATTTTAACAATGGTACTGACTTAGTCTATAGCTAGAGCTCAGAATGTACATGAATTCCTGTTTTACTTTTAATTTTCCAAACAAATCTGAATGTTTACCAGGATACCAGTATACCCCCTTCGAAACGACCTATCATCAATGCCAAAATATAGGTTTTATAGGTAAAAAGATGACTAACTTCACACCTTTTAAGCTCATTGTTAAGCCATATGTCTTTAAGATTAGATGAGATCCTTGACCAAGTCACATCTGTATGTTTTTTTTTTTTTCTGGTCTTTTTCGATTAACTGTATATTCCTACTGCTTGACAAGTCACCACACTAGCATTTGAATGTTTATGTCACTGCAGATTTTTGGAGATGGCCTAACATGGTGTCCAAAGGTAAAAGATTTGATCAACTTTGTGCACTATAAATCCATCCATCCATTTTCTATACCTGCTGAATCCATTTCTGGGTCACGGGGGTCTGCTGGAGCCTATCCCTGCCCATCACAGGCAAGAGGCAGGGGTACACCCTGAACAGGTTGCCAGTGCACTATAAATCATTGATGATAATTAACAAACTCTCTGACAAAGCAAAACTCAAGGCAGTAAGAGCAGAAATACACAAGGGTAGTTATAGCCAAGCTGAGGGCAATGTTTTTATAGTTTGTTCTAATTTGTCCTGTGTATGCAAAGTACTGTAAAGAATAACAAATAGCCCTTTCAAAAGTTATTTCAGGCACTATATCTTCTTGACACAATGGTAAAGTGTAGATGTCAAAATTATGGTAATATTGGTCCAGGAAAGAAAATAATAGAAAAAAGAATGGGGGAAAAAAAACAAACCCAATGTTGTCTCATCATCTCAAACATATTTGATAGTCATAGTTTATGAATTATAAATGATGTTTATGTTTTTTCTCATCTTATGTCTATGGCACACGAGCATGCACAGGTGTCATGCACCTACACAAAGACGCACTCATATATGCTGAAGACTAACCTCTGAGCATTGAATCAACTCATGCAAATGATTCAACCTTTAAAAAGGTACAAAGGTCTGCAGGATCAGATTCTGTGGTCTTTCACAGAGTATTAATGTGTCTCATTGCTTCTAGGTCTAAGAGATCAAGAAAAAAGAAGCTGGACTTTTTGTGTGTGTGTGTGTGTGTGTGTGGGAGGGGGGGGGGTTACAATACATCTCCCAACTAAAGCATCAGAAAACTGGAGAGACACAATATGTAGGATGATGCTCAGGTATGTACCTATTATTTTCTGTTTTCATAAAATAACAAGAGAACAAACAATACAGTATTTCACTTGCCATTGTTTACAATTAATTGCTTTACAAGTTTGCAGCTACCCTGAATAAGTTGTATGCGGCCAATACACAAGTGTACACAGAGAGTATAGCACTTAAAACTATAATTGCTCTTTAAATACCCCTACGTATATGGAAATATGTCAAATAGATTGCATCAGATAAGACTGGATGAGTGGCTGATGATGCAACACTGCAGCAGTTGTTACATTTAACAATCTGAGAATATTCTGAAAGAGCTGTACTCATTCTGTGCTTGTGTGAGGAAGAACTATTCATCTAGCTTCACATTCAAGATTATAAACAGAGTCAACTTGATGGGTTTTTGATAATATCTCTGCCATAAATGTTAATACTTAACATATTAATCAAAAATCTTTTGATAATTTTTTATTAGCCATATTATATATGTATTAGCATATGTTTAGATGATTAACTTTCTTTTCACTATCATGATACTTCATTTTGCATTGGGTTTAAAGAAATCTTTCTTTTGTGAGAGACTTTTTGGGTTTCATGAAAGAGTGAGAGAAAATAGATATTTCAGCAAAACAGCAAAGAAAGTTGCACTCTCAGCTTCCCAACAGAGAATTAAACAGCCTCCACACTCTATTTGACATTGGATTGAGTCAATTTTTGATGAGAAGAAAAAAACCCAAAAAACATCAGATGTAGTTGGTTGCAGATTGAGAAAAGTTTGTAACAAAAAGTTATGTTTCATGAAATAATAGTCCATAAGTGAAAGCAGACTTTGAAGCAATCAGCACTGTAAATCTATGACATTTCAGTGAGGAGCTGATGTGAAGACTTTCTGTGATACTCAATTAAAAGGTCACTGTCACTTGAGAAGTTAATTGTTGAAATTCAGTCAATCAGTGGTTAACAATGGACACCATTTACCCTAGGACAATCAAACATAAAGCTCCGATTCTACATCATGCTACCAGACACATTGAAAGGGGCCACAGTTAATGGACACACACTTTGGCAAATCAGCACATGCCCTGCCCATGCTCTGAATGAGGATCTGTGGGCCAACAGGATGTGAAATGACCTTTTTCCCTTGAACAAATTAAAATTCCATTTCTATCTATCCATCCATCCATCTATCCATCCATGCATCCATCCACCCACCCACCCACCTACCTACGTCTTTGGCATTTTTCAGTGTTTTTTCTTTTTGAAAGCGACTGTAGAAAAACTGCAGGGAAAAGTCTCTGGACACTGAATTCAGACCTTCCCCTCTCAGGATGGACAAGGACTCCAGTGGCAACTCAAGCAAATTCCTGTCAGCCAGGACCACCACATCCTCTCCTGGTTCAAATTAAAAAAAAAAGAATTACCGATGAAGGATTTTATAGTTCATAACAGTGTGAATGAGTCTGACATTTAAAAAAAAATTCACAGAGTTTGCTCAACAAAAAGCTTACTGAAACAATGTGATTTTTCCAACAAAACTGAACTGTTTTTTTTTCTTTTTCTTTTTTGCATGCAGCTATTAGCACTCCCCCATGCCTTTTGTAAAATACTGTACCATCATCTTATGCATAGACACAAAGGATTTAATAATAGTGTCTAAGATATTGTTCTGGTATAAACCTTTACAAATTTTAAAAAAAAAAGTGGTGAAGTATCACACAACATGCAGAATTTGCAATGGAGAAAATGGGACAGTGGGTCATTGTCTGCAATGATGTGTGGAAGATCCAAATTCAGGAGATAGTGAAGGTAATATAAATAACAGAGATCTATATTTACTAACAAATGCTAGCACAACAGGATATTTCAAGAACCAAGGGGTCAGTTGCCCTGTTGACATCATTAGTTAGAGTAAAGCTTCACAAAAGACTTTTTTTCATGTCAAAATATCAATTTCAATTTCATTTGAAGGAGTATTTGCTTCATTTTGGGAAGCACCATCTAAATAGTACTCGGGTCCTATTTTCTCAGTACCTGGTTTCCCTTCTTCCTTCTCTTTGCTCTTGGTCATTTCAGAGACTGGTAGAGATGCAGCCGGAGGCCTGATGGATGGAGATGTTTACATGTAATGGTGAGTACAAGGGCATACAATAAGGTAGACTTAAAAAAGACTCCAAAAAACATATTAAAAAAAAAAACAAAAGAAAAACAACCCAAAACAATTTACAGAACTTGATGGACTTTTACTATAAAGATTTCAGATCCTTAAAAGTTTGTAAAAATAACTCTTCACAGTATGTTGGTTTTAAGCTCATCTACAAATATATAGATATTTTCTTCTTTTAATTAGTCTACAAGCATTAGTCCACAGAAAACTGTGCTTCAAATGGCTGAAAACTTTACCCTAGTAATCTATAAGAACAGCACTCAGAGAACTGAAAAAAATGTGAAGATATGAAGTTCACCTCATCCAAGGGAAATCAAACTGCGACAGAAGTGGATCTAAATACTCCTCCATGCCTTCTACAATTTCTCTGAAATGATGCATTAACTCCTCATGGTTTGATATGTTCTGCATGGTGGAACAAGAAGAAGTAAATGAAAACAGATTGAGTCACTGTGATCCAGTGTCAGTCTACTGACTATCCTAAGTTTTAGACTGAAAGAAAAGCTGCACTTAGCATCACAGACTAGTGCAAAAACCTGATGTTGTTTGGAAGATTCCTTCCAGCCCCCAGCACGGTGCCGACAGTCTTCCTTGAAGAGGGAATATCTGTTCTCCTGGACAAAGGCCCGAGTCTTCTCCCTGAGTGCCAGCAGCACCTGGGGGCAGACTGAGACCTTGGCCACCCTCGTGCATGCCAGAGAACCTGCAACAACAGTACTGACATACAATCAGACATGCATACTCACACACATAGAGGCTTTGTAATTGGTCCCTCTGAGCTCCTCTTTATCCTCCTTTAGTAAGCTTGTCCTCTCTCTATGTCTGTGTTATCATTTTTCTTCACCTTGTTTTCTGTTTAATTAACTTGTGTTCAAACAAGCCAAGACTCAGGACAGTAATATATTCCCCATTTTCACTGCTCCTTCAGCTTTCTACATCAGACAAGTTCCAGAAAAACTGACTTAAATAGGTAATAATATATGCTGTCAAAACAGTGGTACGGAGGAAGATCACAGTTGAGCAGATGTGTTTCTGCTACATCACTTTTCTTCCTTTCCTTCTTCACTGTATTGTACTAAGATTTTCAAGTTTTTCATTTATCTTACAAGTTTGTGTAAAAGAGGAAACATCCTTTGGAGTGTGGAAAAAGTTATATTCAGGATACAAAAATGCAAATGAAATAAATATTTAACATAACATATATCTCTTTTGGGGTGATACGCAATTCATTTTCTTTATAAAAATAAAAAAGTAAGAACTAAACCTGTGGCTTGTGCACTCTTTCCTTTAGAAGTTTCTGGAGGTTTGGTCAGCTCATAGAAGGCCCCATAGAGTATTGACCTAAAGCAAAGACAAAAACCAGTCAACCAGTAAACCATACACTCATACTAATCTACATATATCCTCAGGCAGACATCATGCAGACGTGAAGAACATTATATATATATATATATATATATATATATATATATATATATATATATATATATATATATACACACACACACACACA
>JAOWBL010000218.1:0-18118 GCA_028564865.1 Zenarchopterus dispar | reverse complement strand
TATATATATATATATATATATATATATATATACACTAAGAACAATGTTTTCTTACACCTTCTCTGAATGCTGACATGTTGCAATGTTGTAATCCCAAAGTACAAGTCTTTCAGCTCTGGTCTTGTTTGATCCAGTGGAAATAAGAAACAGCATGTTGTATCTAGGCAACAAGTTCGTTGCCAGGTGACAGATACAGAGGTAATGAGACCAGAGACTGCATGTAAGAATTCAACATGAATAAGATGAGGCAGAACATCAGTCACCTCCTGCACCGCACACATTTCTTTGATTATCCTGCTTTGATCATAATTCCCATTAACATAAGCAACTCCTTTTTTCTGAATGGTAATAAATGCAATAAACCCTGCACGTAAGCAGAAGTGGTAATAAAAATCAATATCAATAAACATGTCCTCTGCATTTTTGAGTCCCATTCATGCCTTGCATTAACATGTGTCCTGAAAAAATCTGACAAGAAGTGAGAACTGAAAAAAAGAGAAAGAAAATAGGGCAAAGAAGATCTGCCAAAAATAGGGTTTATTTTCCAAAGTTTATCCAACAAAGGATACGTACAATAGAAATCAGGGTGTACACAATATAGGGGGAATATTTCACACACACACACACACACACAAAAGGTAAACAGAATGACAAAAAAAGTTATTTTCAGTTATTCACACGTAAAACCAAATACCTTGTTGCCTAAACCAGTAATATTAGTTTATTAGGTGATCCATGCTCAGTCTAGGAAGAGAATTTCAACACAAATGTTCCAGATCACCATTAAATCCATCTTGAATGAGTTTACCTGGCGTTAGTGTTGACCTCTTGGGACTTCCTAGGATGCCTTTTAATGCAAGCTCTGAATGTGATCAAAGGTTGTCCCTGAATCTTTCATTTCTCTCACTTGTGTATGTGTGTACTTGATTACTTGTGTAATTCAAAGCAAAATCCGACAGCGGGCTAAATGTTTCTTTATCACTTGCATAACCTTTCATTCCTTCTACAGGTGCCAGATACCAACAATGAGCAGGATTTATTCCACAAGTATTTAAAATACATATTCCAAATACAACATGTATTTTGTAATTTGTAGTTGCATTTGAGAAAATAGTTAATATCTTGTATAAAATACTTCAGTGCTTTCTATTTTGTAATTCAAAAATACTCAAATTCTTTCTGAGACAAGATGGAAATGACAAAAACAGTCTTTGAATGATTATTCAGAACTTACCCATGCAGTTCACAAGAAAACTGTTCCATCAAAGGTGCGTAACCTTCAATGCCTGGTATCACTGACTCAGTAAACAGTTGTCACATAATTCTCTGTTTTAGTTGAGTTTTCATGTTTTATAGAAATATGAGTATGAGATGTTTTAAAAAAAAAGTCCTATAGTTGTTTTGATATTAATGTCATTGTACTGCTCCATGAAACGCTTTAAAACATTAAAGACAGAAAATGCACCTTCTGTCGCTCCGTAAGACTGATCAAAGTTGTGCTCCAAGAAGCTATAAGCTATATTTTAGAAAACAGTGCCGCAGTCTTCATTACTGATTTAGGTTGAATGCTGACTTAACATGTCTCACCATTTTAGGCTAAACTCTGTGAGCTGCTGTTTCATGAGGATATGATTATAAAATATTGCCTATTTTGTCAGCCATAATGATATTGGAGGTGGAGCTTGGGCCATCATGAAGCTGTAGACTTGTTCTGGAAGGGCGATGGATGAGAAAAATCCAGTAGGAACTCAGGTAAACAAAAGAAGAAGTAAGGCAGCTGGGCTGGTGTAGGTCTTTAGAAAACACTATTCTGCATTAACATATATTAACATGCAATAAGTTTTCTAGTAGCATCATCTGTGAATAGAAGTCATCCCAGGCAGCTACTCTCTGATCTATCATACTGATCAATTCTGTTTAATTGTATAAAAACTAAAGGAAAGGGTTGTTGTTTTTATTTCACTAAATCTTGATGTAATCTAGTAGCTGTATTCATTCATTCATTAAACTAATGAATTAACAAAACAAAAATAAACAGGTTTATTGGGGCCATATTTGCATCTCACAAATAATTTTAAGCTATCAATCAAACTGCATAACTGTTTAGTGACTGATGAGTCACATACATTTGGACGTCAGTGTTGATACACAAGGCAACATTGTGGCTTAGTGGTTAGTTCGGTTGTCTCCAGCAAGGTTTCCTGGTTCAACTCCCAACAGAAGTCTTTCTGTGTGGAGTTTCCACTTACCCATGTGCTTGTGTGGGCTTTCTCGCAGGACTCTGGCTTCTTCCCACAGTTGGAAAACATGCATGGCAGGTTAATTGCTGATTCTAAATTGTTATTGAGAGTGAGTGATTGTCTAGATGTGACCCTGTGAAGAACTAACAA
This sequence comes from Zenarchopterus dispar, assembly GCA_028564865.1. Taxonomy (NCBI): domain Eukaryota; kingdom Metazoa; phylum Chordata; class Actinopteri; order Beloniformes; family Zenarchopteridae; genus Zenarchopterus; species Zenarchopterus dispar. Next base: position 15,728 of record JAOWBL010000218.1, on the reverse strand, counting down.
CCTGTCCAGGGTGTATCCCTGCCTTTACCCAGAGTTGGGATAAGGTCCAGCAGATCCCTGTAACAACGAACTGGAAAAAGCCTATATGCATAACAGATGGATGAATATTGATACACATTTCACCTCCTGCCCATTATAGCACTATTCAGTTCTGCCTGGGCAAAGCTGAAAGCACAATTTGATTTAAAAGCTAATTAATTAATCAGAAACTAATTGATATTTTTCTTGGTTGAACATCTCACGTGTGCCTGATCAGATAGATGTATGCCTTTATTATGCATATAATCTTCTCCACTTATTCAACTATACAGAGATGCTTGCAGACATCTATCATCCCAGTGCTTCACTGCTTCCACCTCAGAATTGGCAGGCTGAAGACATGATGACTTGGTGTCACACCCAAGCTGATAGAATTGGTTTAAATAAATAAACAAACAAAACAAAGTTACATATTGTGCATAAAATCACAATATTCAGCTGGAACAGTGGGTGTAGTGTAGGTCCCTTCAGACACCTAGACTTAGTCCTAATAAACACTACAGCCAGGAAATGCTATGAAAAAAGATAGCACAGTGAAGTTGTTTTTTTTTCCTGTATGATTTTCACAAACTGTTTTGTTACAAAAAAACAATAGCTTAGTGTATTAGTCCATTAATACCTAGAAGGCAAAGGGTCTTTATGATGGTCACAGCCTTGTTACTGACCATGCTGAGTGTATGTGAATGTTAAACATGCTGTAAAGCGCTTTGTGGAACAGCTAAATGCAACTACCAGACTATTTATGCACCTCCATCTAAAACCAGTGGAGTACCTGGGTACGTTTGAGAATTTAATATATTATGCATAACAACATTTAATTACTTTTACATTAGGTATTGCATGTTATATACCTGATTATAGGAATCATTAAGGCATTCTAATGCAAAAATAAATAAATAAATAAAAAATAAAGACCGTGCATTTCAACCTTTGCCCACTTTTTATTTTTGACATGTCTGACATCTAGTGGTCAAAGTGTGCACCACCAACACAGCTTTCATGCTTTTCTTTCCCATTTATAAAGATTTTATGGCATGTGCAGTATGAATAATAATCCAGACATGCTGCTGCACTGGAACTAAAACTGTTTAACAAAAAAATGGTGACAATATTACTTTTCTTACTGGGAGCAACGTTCATGAAGGTCCATCACATAACATTTTGGGTTTTTTTAAAATATCTTTATCTGTCATATTTATTTATGGAGACAGTCCTATTAATGAAATAAAGAATCTGTCATTGTTGCTATAGAATTCGATTTTAAACAAATAACGAAAAAACAAAAATACTTGAATCACAAACTGATTACAAAAGTAAACTTTTAACAGGACTTGTTTTAATTAAGTTAAAAAAAAATGACAGTGTGACTTAACTGAATTCTTATACAGTACTCTGGTGTGCCATTTCCTTCTTATTCCTCATCCTGACTCAGAAAACCTCCAAGTCTGCTGAGTTGTAGACCACTGATGTGTCCTCAGTGCCCACCGCAGCTTCCTCCTGACCATCCTCCTCCTCCTCCTCCTCCTCCTCTTCTGCAGCCTCCTCCAGTGACTCCAAGGCCTCATTGGTATCACTAGCAAAAGTTTCTCTAGAGACGTCATCATGCTCCTGCAGGTTGAGTGTACCAATGGCCTGCTTCATCTTCTTAGCCAAAACATGCCGCCTCCTTTTTTGGGCAGCCTTCTTGCTTTTTTGATCTTTCTGTTGCTCTTCAAAGAATATTTGCCTGATCTGCTTCCTGGTGATACTTGGTGTGTTTTTCAGCAGGTTGAGATACACTCCACCTGGCGTCCGCCTCCTGCTGCCGTCCATGGTGTACACGCCACCGTTTTCCTCCAATGTGGCGGTCTCTCCCAACAGCTCTATGGCTTTTTTCTTTCCAACAACTTTAACAACACGCTCTATCAGCTCTCTTTTAGGTTCTTGTAGTCTGTATGCAATCTCACATACAACCTTCTCCTCTGGATCATCCTCTGTGATCTCGTATCGGCCCTTGATGTCCATCTCAGCCCTTGTCCCCAGTCTGTCTTTGACAGGTCTTTTTCTCTTTGTATCTCCTCCAGCTCTTTCATCAGATCCCTGTCCTTTCATGTACTCCTCCAGCTCAGCATCCAACATGTTTACTTCCCCTTCCAGCTTCAGCTGCGCCTCCATTTCCCTCTCTTTCTCCATGATCTTGCGGGCCAGAACAAAGTTATACGTCTCCACACTTCGGCTGGACATGCCGACACCCTCCATGCCAAATATTCCAAGCTCTGCAGTTACAGCGTCGTGGGTTTGCTCTTGGACCACAGAGCCCCAAATATTGTTCACCTTGCGGGCTCCCGGTGCACCGGAGGCGGGCGTAGGCCCCAGCCGGGGAAGGCCTGCGGAGGGCTGCGGAGCGCTGGACACTCTCTGGCGCTTCCGCGCCCAAACAGCCGCCTCTTCGTCCGAGGACTCTTGGTCGGTGTCGCTGGACTCTGCCGTCTTGCCGGAGCTTCGATAGGAGGTGGGGTGTAGCTGCGGAGCAGCGGCGTCTCTGCAAGACTGCCCGCTGAAAGCGGGGAACCCCTGAGACCGAGCTGGTTCGGCTGCGGGTCCCATCTCAGTCTCCGAACTGGAGTCGGAAATCTCTCCATCTTCCAGATTACCGTCCATCAGATCCGCCATTTTTACCTACAAGTCCCAGCTAATGACGACTACATCTAAAGTTAACGCTACTTTAACGACGTAGCGGCTCGCTACATCCGCCAAAAATCATGTATTTAAAACACTTTCAAAAATCGAACAAATTCGGACTGCTCGCACAGCTCGACAACAAACGTTTGACTCTTCTCGATCAAACGCGTTTTAATGACGAGGTTGCTTCTGACTAAGGGAACGGGAAAGTTTCGCGCTAAGCTAAACCACGCTTGCGTCACTTCCGCCGCGCAACTGTCAGGACCGGAACTATCACACCCTTTCAAAATAAACCCAAAGGCACTCTTTTTTTCTTTTTTCTTTCTTTACCCCAATACATATCCATCCATCCATCCATTTTCTTGACCCGTTGTTCCATTTATGGGTTACGGGGGTCTGCTGGAGCCTATCCCAGCCCATCCCAGGTGAGAAGCAGGGGTACACCCTGGACAGGTCGCCAGTCCATCTCAGGGCCACACTCAAAGACAAACAACCATTCACACACACACTCACACCTATGGAGAATTTTAGAGTTCCCGATCAACCTCACATACATGTTTTTGGACTGTGGGAGGAAACCGGAGTGCCCGGAGAAAACCCATGCAAACACGGGGAGAACATGCAAACTCCACACAGGAAGACTCCTGGCCATTTGATTATGAAAACAAGTAACCGTCATCACACAGGTTAAATAAAAACCTCTGTTGTAAAATGATATATGTTATGGTCTGCACTTTTATAGTGTCTTTAAGACTTCTACAAAACAGTTTACACACTGTTTGTTATTTGCTCATTCAAGCAAACAGACTCGATATTCTCTTTTATGTTCACTCTGTATTAGTTGTGTAACCATCCATCTATCCATCCATCCATCTTCCTCCACTTATCTGTGGTCGGGTTGCGGGGGCAGTAGCCTAAGCAGGGAGGCCCAGGCTTCCTTCTCCCCAGCCACTTCGTCCAGCTCATCTGGGGAGATCCCAAGATGTTCCCAGGCCAGCCTAAAGAGATAGTCCCGGCAGGAGTCTTTCTGTGTGGAGTTTGCATGTTCTCCCCGTGCCTGTGTGGGTTCCCTCTGGGTACTCCAGCTTCTTCCCACAGTCCAAAAACATGCATGTTAGGTTGATTGACGACTCCAAATTGTCCATAGGTGCATGGTTGTTTGTCACAGACTTATGTGGCCCTGTGATAGACTGGCAAGCTGTCCAGGGTGTACCCCTGCCCCTTGTCTGTAATAAATTGGGATAGGCTCTAGCAGATCACAGTGAACCTGTTCAGGATTAAAACAGGTATAGAAAATTGATGGATGGATATTATGCTGCCTTCAATCAGTTTCAGTCACTGTTGATGTAGTTATATGGGTGTCAAAATTTCCCACAAATTCTCTATTAGGAACAGGTTATGACTCAAGTCAGTGCAGTAACTCACTGACTTAATTAAATTACATCTTGGGTAGTTTTTCCATCTAATAAATACATTTTAGATGATTTGAAACTGAAAACAAATTAGTCCAGGTAATTTTTCCCCCTCACACTGTTAAAAGGAGCTAATCATACCTAGGATACTGAAACAAATTTTTTCAACTCAAAGGGGTATGGCCTAGACAAAGCCAATAAAATGAAGTTGTGTTTCAACAGAGTCAATAATGAACCCCCTGCTGCCTCCCCACAAGACACTTTTTTTTAAACAACCATCAGCATGTATCTTAATAGTTAGTACTATGAATTGGTAAAACCAACATTTTCTATATTCATACCTCCACTCCCTCACTTTGTTGACACATACACATATATATAGTATTTCAGTATATCTGACTAATAAAAAAGAAAGTATATATAAATATGTGTGTATGTGCATGAGTGTTCCGTCGTCACCATAACTGTCAGAGCTCTGCTGAATTATTAGTTTTTGTTCTTAATGTGCTGTTGACATTATAATGAAAGAAAGAGAGACTTAAAAAATACTTTTTTTGAAACGCACAAACAATAGGAAACATATTTCATATGCAGGTTGTTACAAATATCAAGTATTTCCATCATGTTAAGCATATATTGTAAAAAAAAAAAAAAAAAAGTATAAAAGGCATAAAATAAAATTAGTAAATAACTAAACCCTAAAAGAGAAATAAAATAAATATTGGTGTGACAATAAGGTCAAAAGTCTCTTAATACAGTTTGAAGCAGATTAACTGAATGCGTTTTTAACCATTTAACAATGATTTCTTTAAGACTTTCCTGTATTTCTCGGATGTTACGTCATTGGGTTGTGCGTCGTCGGATGTTACGTAACTCGTGCGCATTGTCACTATTGCAAATAAACAACATGGCGGTCTCCTTACGTCGCCTCGCATCCGCGGGGAGCTACAATCTACAAAGACATTTACTGAAGACGAATTTTTTAAATAGGGTAAGAACAATGTGTTTAAAGTTGACGTTGCAATATAACTGCACCTCTACAGCTTGCTACTAATAATTAGGGAAACTTCTCCGCATGGCTTTAGGGGCTGATTAGTAACAACTGGTTAACAAACAACCACGATACGAACTTCTATGTTATAAGTGCTGGATTTAACTAGAGATGAACAGGAAAAATATTAAAACATAATGAAATTGATCAAATCTGACGCCAGTGGTGTGAATTTGAAGTGTCACAATGATAGATTATCCTTTTTTTTTTCTTTTTTTTTTTACAGCTCACTGTTAAACCGCAAAGACTGCTGGTCGCTCAGGCTTCTCAGCAGGTCGCATTAAATGTTCCTGAAACCATGGTAACCACTTTAGAAAACGGTCTCCGCGTGGCGTCAGAGGACTCGGGCCTTTCAACGTGCACAGTAAGTTAGAGGTTACCCTACTTAACGCGCATTTGTTACTACATTTCATACATTTTCCTGAAAAAAGATCATTTTCAGATCATTGACTTGTGGGGATTCAGGTAAGCTAAGCTTGGCGTCAGTAGTTTTTTGGTTGTTTTGACTTTCAGTATCCCGTTAAAATTTTATCCATTGATAGGTGTTAAAATCAATCAATCAATAAACAAATCTGTGACAAAAAGCGAATACACAAATATTTGTGGAAGACTAAAGGCAAAGAGGAAAAAAGATTCAATTTGAGACTATGAATTCAAGTCATTAAAAGTAATTACTTGTAAATATCTAATGATTATTTTTTTTCTGAAGAGAAAAATATATTTATATCATTTCATTCAGTCAGTCAATATCATAAATTCACTTTATAGTTATTGTATGCCATCTTTGTTTTAGTAAACCTACGACACTATTTGTCTTCAGTTTAAAGACAAATAAATCATAAAATATTTTTTTTAAATGTGAAATTCTGTTAGTTTATTAATTTCTGTACATAATCTAAAATGCATGTTTAGTATATTTAATAGACCCCGGCACCACCACCAGGGTCAAAAAGACAGAATAAAATAGATTGATATAATAAAATAAATATAATCAATACAAAAATAAATAAAATTACCTAACGTATTCATAATGATAAAAATAAATATATTAATCAGAAAACTGTTAAAGAGAGAATTGAAAGTGTCTTTCAGTACACAATAAACATTTTAAATTCAAAAAATATAATTTCTCAATCAGTCAATCAAACTTTATTTGTATAGCACTTTTCTTGCAATAAAATGCAGCTCAAAGTGCTTTAACAGTGAAAACAAAAGCCAGTCACACCAATCCCCTCCCCTTCCCAGATCGACCATAATGTCTGTCAACGATAAAACACAATCAAAGGTTAAAATAATAACATATAGAACATTATTGGCCACAGAAGAACCAGTGAATGAACTATCACAGGGAGGCGGCTGTGAAACCCCGGACCCAGACTGAATGGTGGGGGCCACAGCCCACCCCCGGGTGCAATAGAGTACCAGACACCACTGCTGTTGGGTGGATGTATGGAGCCCATCACAACCCAGGGATGACTGGACCTTGGGCCATCGCCATGGCAACCGGAGTCAACAGCCCCTCCAATGCAGAGGGCACCAAGACAACACTGGAGTTAAAAAGTAAAAAGTATGGAAAAAATGAAAATAAAAAATATATATAAGGTAGAAATAAAAATGACTTTTTAATAAATCATAATAGGAAAGAACAAATAAATAAATCAGATATCTGCAATGACTATAAAATGTGATGAGAGAGAAAAAAAATCTGAGATGGGAAGTCTAAAACAGGATTAAAACTGTTAAAAACCAGATTAAAAAGGTAGGTCTTGAGCCTGCTTTTAAAAACATTAACAGTCCCTGTAGCTCTCATTTCTGAATATTATTTTATAAATCTGGCATCAAGGGGTTAAAATGATGTCAATGTTCCACTAAAACTCCAAACTACTATGTTGAAGAGTTTGGGTACAGTGTGCTGATAGGAATGTTGAAGAGTGACTTCTTCCAGGTGGGCCTGTGGATCGATGCCGGCAGTCGCTATGAGAATGAAAGAAATAATGGCACAGCACACTTCCTGGAGCATATGGCATTCAAGGTGAGAGAGTAACAAAGCAGGAAAAATCTGACCCCTGCTAAATGAAATCAAGTATAAGAATTTCACATATTTATGAGATTGCTCCTTAACTAAGTAAATACAAAGTTCAGGGCATGTTCATCTTTGTTATAGGGCACCAGGAAACGTTCTCAGCTGGATCTTGAGTTGGAGATTGAGAACATGGGCGCTCATCTGAATGCCTACACGTCCCGGGAGCAGACTGTCTACTATGCCAAGGCTTTCTCAAAGGATCTTCCCAGAGGTACACACAGATATACACATACATAAGCTATTGTTCTTGTAGTGCTGATCCTAAGCCCGGACACATGGGGAGGGTTGTGTCAGGAAAGGCTTATGACAGAATTTATGACAAATCAAATTTGTAGGACACTAAACAGATTTTCATATGGGATCTCATGGGGTCCGCGTTTACAGCCACCTCTAGCAGAACCTTTACTACTGTTTGTCAAAAAAAAAAAGAAAAAAAAGACCAATGGGTTGAGTCCAGAAAACTGAGAGATGAGGAAAAGCAACAGCAAATGGTTGATGTTGGTACATTGACAGGAAAGGGTAAAAAGCTAGATGACTATGATACAGAGAAGGAAGGGGATATACTGGGTGTCTCGGAAAGGGCGCAAGGCTAGAAAGAGCCTTGCTGTCTCTGGAGGAGGATGGAAACTGTTTTATAATTGAAGAAATGGTAGGAGATATGGCAAAGAGGTTATTCTTAAGGGATGGATGTGAAGTGTCTGACAGGGTGATGAACATGAAGATTGACATTAAGAGTGGTGGTGATGATGAACGTTGTCAATACTTATGCCTCATGAGTTGGTTGGGAGTTGGAATAGAAAGAGAGAGAATTTCTGGAGTGAGTTAGGTGAAGTGATGGAAAGTATCTCAGAAGTGAGAGTGGTGGTTGGAGGAGACTTTCATCATATGTTGGTGAAGGGAACAGAGGAAATGAGCTGGTGATGTGTAAGGATGATGTTAAGGAGAAAAGCACTGAAAGACAGATGGCGGTGGAGTTTGCACGCAACATATATTTCAAGAAGAGGGTGAAAGAGGGTATAATCGCAGCAGTAGGAACACAGAGGTGGACTATATTCTGTGCAGAAGGTGCAATCTGAAAGAGGTTGGAAACTGCAAGGTGGTGATGCAGATAACAAGATGACATCGGATTGAACTGTTATTTTTCAGAAGACTTTTACTTTCACTCTCTACATTTAAACACAAAAACATCTAAGGCCATATTGAAAAGAACTGTTTGATTTTGTAGCTCCAAGAATGATTCACAACACATGCTGTGTGTCTTGTACAAACCTAAAACTCACAAACTAATGGGCTACAAGAATATGTAATCTAATTTGTAGTCTAATCTGAAAAAAACACAATGTTAAAGTGTATTTTCAGTTGTTCTTAGTTTCTTATTTATCTTTTTTTTAACTTTAGCAATGCTTTGGGACCTCTGGTCAGTTCAGTCTTGATTATTTTAACTTGCAGCAAACTGAATCTGTCTGATGGTTTTGTTCCCTGTACCAGCACTATGCAGGTTAATAAAAGAAGAATTCCCTGCTTTTTGTGTCTGATTTTTTTTTTTTAGTTTTGAAGTTATCAAAAGATTATCATTAATGGGAAAAAATAACTTTTGCATTTTTACTGAAGTACATTTTAGACTCTATACTTCCTCACGTTCACTTTGGAAAAACTAGAAATACTGATTCACAGAAGTACTGATGAGTACTTCTACTTAAATATAAAATATGAGTACATTCACTGGCTCTGCATGTCACACAGCAAAACATGACACATTCCTGGTTTTCCTTGATTGAGAAAAGACATTCTGTGAAATAGTAGAAATAAAGTATAACACTAACAACATGCTAAAAAATGTCTGCTTTCTTTCTCCAAGCTGTTGAGATCCTGGCTGACATCATCCAAAACAGCACACTGGGTGAGGCAGAGATTGAGAGGGAGCGAGGGGTGATCCTCAGAGAGATGCAGGAAGTAGAAACCAATCTGCAGGAAGTAGTCTTTGATTACCTGCATGCTACAGCATACCAGTCCACAGCGCTAGGCAGGACCATCCTGGGCCCCACTGAGAACATCAAGTAAGACTAAACCTTTTTTATTTAAATTTATTTATTTTTAATGTGTAGAATATTTATATATTTGGAAAATCCAGTTCTCATCGGTCTCGCATGTGATGAGTCTGTTGTGTGTTTGTGATGTAGAACTATCAACAGAGGGGACCTGGTTGAGTACATCACAACTCATTATAAGGGCCCACGGATAGTTCTTTCTGCTGCTGGAGGTAAGTGCTTGAAATCAAGTGTTTGAAATAAGAGTTCAAATGTGCTCATGTTTTAAAATGCCAAAGGACAGTTTACAGTGGTAGGTTATTTTAAGTAACTAATGCCTTATGTCCTATTCACACTGGACTAAAATGACCTCTGGAGCTGAAGTCATTCTAAAATGACACCTTAAAATTACCAAATTATTTAGTTTTGTGCATTTGCACTGAATGAGCAAAGTCTTTGTTTTAATTTACAGACATTGATCCCAGAAGTGACATCGATGCCTCGTATTTTATTAAACAATTATCCTTTATTTAACATTAAATTTGATTATTGATTTAAAAGCATTTGGCCTATGTTTTAGGTTGCCATGGTAACCGTAAACGGTAAATATAACTGGAGCTTTTGTTTTTGTATTGCCGAAGAGGCTTTGAGCTTTTTGAAAGATAAAAAGAGTTTTAATGAGTGATGGAGCCAGATGTGTCTTCATCTCATCGTCGTTCTTCTGCTCATCTGGACTTCCTGGTCGTTTTTGAGGTAACTAAAAAACGACCAGGAATATTGAGAAACAACCCTTATTTCTCTGCGTGAAACTTAATGTTGATTAATATCTCTAACTTTCTCACCTAAAATTGGAGAAATTACACCCCGATGTCAGTTTCACGCAGCTTCTTTATTTACCTGAAATTTCCTGACAGAAATTCCCAGAGATACTGTAATATAAAAATAATCTGATTACATTTTCTGCAGCTGAACTAAAGTGATAACAGGTCACATTTTGACAGGTGAAATGAAATGATCCCTTGACTGTGATGTGTGTGTATTTAAGTTGCTGTGGTTTGTAGTTTAAAAAAAAAAAAAAAGAGTATTTGTAAAGGCTTTTGGATGTCTGATTATCATATTAAGTTTGATGAAAGAATAGATGGCCACATGGGGGAGTAAAAACATACCCCCTGGCCCCGTATCACTGAATTACTGTGATTAAAAGTATCACATCACTTCTGCTGAATATGGTGGGTAATTTGAGGTAGAATTTAGTTCACAAATAGCTACCATGATGCACTACATTATTAAAAATTACTTCAGGTCTCCATGTAAAAGTGGAGCTCAGCTGTATGAGCAGGTATACCATGCCGAGGCTACATTCCCTCATTACAGCAGGTCCAGGTGCAACACCTGCCTTGTGGCCCCTTATTTCCTGCTGTCCCCAGCTCTCTGCCCTCTTTTCTGTCCATCTACTTTCAAAGATGTTGAAAAAGTCCTAAATTTAAAGAAAAGTCATCATATAAAACTAGTAAATACAAGTCCAAACTTGATTTGACAGATGATTCTTCATCAACTCACTCTAAAGTAAAATATCTGAATATTCTTACCCTCACAACCTTTCTGTCTGTGCGTTGCTGATCAGGAGTTTGTCATGATGAGCTCATCAATTTGGCCAAGTATCACTTTGGAAAACTTCCTGACCGATACCGAGGTGAAGCCCCGGCACTCCCTCCATGTAACTTCACTGGAAGTGAGGTAGGATCAGCGCTGTAGTGTTTATCGCTACTTCATGTTATCACACAGGAACAACTGTGTGATGTCCACCTGCCAGTTACGACACTGTATTTCAGATTTTTGTAGTATTTGAGGTGTCAGGCTTTTCAGTTCCACATTACTAGGAATTATTGACACATAAATCATGGGAAGTACTGACAAAAGTTATTTTGAAAATGTAAATAAGGAATTCACTTTCTGTTACTTTTTATCAGATTTTTACAGAGGAAAGTGTTTGAAGCTGAATTTCAACAAGGTTTTACAGGGCTTGAAAATCGTTTCATTTAAGTGGGATTGCTCTAATAATTGTTGTTCTCAGATCCGCGTGCGCGATGACAAAATGCCTCTGGCTCATATCGCAATTGCTGTTGAGGCCGTTGGATGGTCCCACCCTGACACCATCCCCCTAATGGTGGCCAACACGCTCATTGGAAACTGGGACCGCTCGTTTGGTGGAGGTGTGGTGAGTACTGAGCAAACTTCACACACTAAGTAACATGCTACAGTTGACGACTTTGAAGTCTTTTATCTTCTTTTACTGTAAATCCATTTCAATAATGTGTACTTTATTTTGACAGCAAAATTATTGTTGTCCTTGTGTTAAAACATAACCAGTTGCTAAAGCTGAAGTTGAAGCTGATCACAGTGTTGGAACAAGGAGAGGTTTACCTGATCTGCATCAATACAACCTACATCACCAAAGCCTCACACATTAGATGAGCTACTAACGTGTAGCTTATAATTAAAAGTCCCCACTAGTAAGAGCTGGTGGATAGAAGTAGCTACAACTTCAGTCACTGACGCTGGTATAAGAGACGGGGAGAATTATTGTTGAATAGAACTACAAATTACAACAAAGTCCGCAAGGTAGTGTTTTTGAAAACACACACAAAGAGACCGATTTAACTGCATGTTCCCAGAGTACAAATCCAGCAGCGCTGAGAATTTTAAGCCTTTTGCTCTTTGACCTACTGCGTGCTGGGCTGCACCTGGAAACAGGAAGTGTCACTGCTAAATCTTCTGGTGGTGATAGAAGATAATAAAGACAGTGACAGTCTGTCCCCATTACTCAGAAGTGATGAACATTATCGTTGTCAATTTTGTGTGCGTGCACACATCGAATGCACCACAAACACATTGTTCTGTTTCTTTCATTTAGAAGCAGTTCCCCGTATGTAACTGAGAGTAAATATGTATAAAATGAATGTTTACGGTTACGTGTACATGTCCGTGTGTTAGAGGAATGACTGTTCAGCAACACACAGGAGTTTAATGAGTTTCCCACAGAATTAAATCTTCAATCTCAGCTTAGCTCGTGATGGTGCATTAAATGTTTCCATCTGTGTGTGGACCCAGAATCTGTCCAGTAAACTGGCTCAGATGGCCTGTCAGGGAAACCTCTGTCACAGCTTCCAGTCCTTCAACACCTGCTATACAGACACGGGTCTGTGGGGACTCTACATGGTGTGTGAGCCCGGCACCATCAACGACATGATGCACTACACTCAGATGGAGTGGTGAGTACACTCACACACCACAGACAGGTGTCAATCACAAGCGTTGAATAGTCAATATCTAAACAGTGTATAATTAAAACAGATGTTGATGAAGTTGACAGAGAAGTCTCATCAGGTTCTGATGTCTCCTGTCAGGATGTTTCTTTGTACGAGTGTGACAGAAAGTGAGGTGGCTCGGGCCAAGAATCTGCTCAAGACCAACATGCTGCTGCATCTTGACGGTAAGGCAGCACGACAGTCGTATAAACACAGTCCCTGGTGCCGACACTGATACGGGTCTCTGCAGGATCCACCCCGATCTGTGAGGACATTGGTAGACAGATGTTGTGCTACAATCGCAGGATCCCTCTACATGAACTGGAGGCTCGGATTGATGTAAGTTAACGGCGCTGCTTGACTGAAGGAACCAGTGTTGCATTTTTTGAAGAGCAAGAACCAAAATTCAACACCAGCTCTGCTGTACCAAACCACAAGACGGTCCAGCTCGAGAGCAGTTAATAATCTGGTTAATGTGTCAAACTAGCCAGAAATACATCTCGGCACATTTGGTCTTGGATTGGTTTTAGAGTTCAGGTTGATCAGTACTACTGGAACTCAGTTTTTAAAAATATAAATATGATCATTCTTAATTCCAAATGATAAAAGTATAAATGATCATGTGAGAACTATGGTAGTGAGTTGTTGCTGTGACTGATGTGTAACACCTTTTAACAGGCCGTGGATGCCAACACCATCAAGGATGTATGCACCAAATACATTTATAACCAGGCTCCTGCCATCGCAGCAGTGGGTATGTTGAACTTTTAGCATCAAATTTATAGCAGGAGAATGCAATAAATAACGTGTGGACGAGGACATCTCTGTCCTACGTGGTGCGTAGCAGGTGAATCCCACTATTCTACTTTCTGAAATTATTTTACCAGATTATAACAAACTCCAGAAATGAATTTGGCCACAACACCTTCAATGATGTGTTCTCCATTATTTCAAATCCAGTTTTTAAGTGTGATGACCCAAGTTAAGATGTAAACACTTAAATGATCCTCATTTCAAAGTTGGGTCTTAAGATCGCTGGGAAGAGGTCATTTGGATTTGTGCACGTTGCTGTTTCGGTATACTGTATATGTAGCTGCCTATATATGCTTAGGTTACACAATTAGCATTGATGGGAAATATTGATTGAAGTGTGTTCATCTTAGGTCCAATTGAGCAACTGCCAGACTACAGCCAGATCCGCAGTGGGATGTTCTGGATGAGAACCTGAAAGCCAGTCTGAGGAACTATCCATTGTACAGAATAAATGATATTTAAATATGGTCTCCAAGCTTTTATTAAAAAATAAAGAACAACACAATGACATTAAAATAACAGATTCTATTTTTTTGTGGTTGTCATTTTTTATTCTTTGCCGTCACTTGTTGCTGAGCAGCTTTCTTGGCTTTAACCATCTCTACCAATTCCTGTTGGACAAACAGAAAAATGTGTTGGACTGTTATGTTAAAGTGTTTTAAAGCATTTTATCCAGTCAAACTAATGTAACATCTCTTCGCAGGGATATGTTTACTCAATACCTCAAATTATAGTCTGCAAAATAACACTTGCTTTTGTAAATAGTAAGATACTGCAGGACTGCTACTTCAGACCAGCTGTTTCAGCTAGTTTTATGTCAAATAAATCCTCTGGAATTCTACATACAGTATTAACTAGAAATGAAACTAGCTACGGTGAATCCCAGAAACGTTCCCATCAGCTCACCTTGTACCTCTTCATACAGTCCTTCTTGGTTCGTCCGGGGACAGCAGCGGCTATCTTTTCCCAGCGTTCAGGGGTACTCACTGGGTATGTTTTCAGGGCTTGCTCCAGAAGTTTCTGTTCCTCTGTGGTCCAGGGAGCGGTATTCCCTTCACTCCCAGAGGCTGCAGAGGCAGACATAAAAACATAACATTAGATCATGTGAAGTAGCCAGCACTGAGCAGTCTAAGCACCAGAACTGCTGTGCAGGTTCAGACTAAACCAGACCGAGGTTAGAGGGCTTTAGACAAGCTTCAAGTGTCCAAACTGTAAATCTAAACTAAAACGATGACAAATCAACGGCCAGCAGAAGATTCTTCTGCTGCTACTGGACACTGCTGACTTCCATGACTTAGATGATGTGTTGGTCCATTACTTGATGTCACAACAAAGACCATTTGAATGAAAAGTACAACCAAAAGTGTGATGAACTTAGTAAATAAGGCTGATTTAATACCGAGCCTAAACTTGTTTTATCCATCATATTTTCAAATAGCTCCACAATGTCCAAAAGGACTTACCATCAAATCGCTCAGAGGGCGTAGCATTGTCCACGGTGGGGGGCACTGAAGTGTGTTCCTTCCTAAATTTTTCAAAGGCCTTTCTGTTTATCTCGTCTTTCTGTAGTGGATCTGAGGACAAGAAGACAACAGGACACCTAAAAATCCAAACTAAGCAAAATCACAAAATATCTGATTATATTGTAAAGTGATACTTGCATCAAGTAGAAACATAAATCAAAAAAGTCCCATGTGGCAGTGCATTTAAAGATTAAAAATTCAGCCCTGACCACTAACAGAAACAAAAACGTAGAAGCCTTTAACATTCTCTAGTAGTCCAAGTCCGGCTTCCTGTCTTGACTTCAGGTCTTACCGAGTCTTTGTAGGTTCTTGGCTTTGTTGATGACATCTTTGGCTGTCCTTTTCATGCCACTAGTGGTGTGCAAATTCATGTAATTGGCAATAACTTCCCATCTGCAATAAAAGCACAGCTACTTAAGCAATCCTGTTGAGTGTCGTGGAACAACACATCTCTTCTTTCAGATAAAATGATCCAGTTTTTGAGTTAATATGTACATTCACAAACATCCAGCTCATTTTCTTGCCACGTTTCCACCTTAGCACAACATGACGAAGCGTTTAAAAGAAGACCAAAGTCACTCCTCACTCATGCAATATCTATAAACTGGAGCTTTAATTCGGCTGCCCTACCTGGCGTTGGTTCCTGCAGGAAACAGGTTGACTGCTTTAATGAGAAGCTGAAGGTCATCTTCGTTCCAGCCCTTTCCCCCACCTCCACCTCCACCGCTGGCCTGCTCACAGCTGCGAGCTGCCTGCATGGCCTGAAATTCTGCCTCCTTTTCTTTCTGCAACTGGTCGTTCACCTCCTGCA
>JAOWBL010000217.1:0-18119 GCA_028564865.1 Zenarchopterus dispar | reverse complement strand
ATATATATATATATATATATATATATATATATATATGATCATCATTGATGTTCAGTCGCTTGTCTTTGAAATTTACTCGCTCAGTTTGGGTAACAGTAAAAAGAGGTTTTATTTCAAAGTATGCCGGATACATTTTGTTCAGTGATGACTCAAACTAAGTATGCTACACGAATTATTATTAATGAATAGCAACATGCAGTGGTAAGCGTTATTACGGTGTTTTTTTTTTGTTTTTTTTTTGATATCCTGAAAAGATAGGGAAATACTTGTGTGGAATAGTGTCGTAAGCACATAACTGGCAACCCGAGTAAGTCAGCGTGCTGGCAGCAGTATTGTGAGGGAGCCGCAGACTCCCCGCAGGGATTCCCAGGGTCACACACACTGCTGTTTAGATGGTTGACAGAAAGGAGTGAGTTGGTGAACGGTGCTCCTCATACTCGGATATCATTCAGCTGGATTAATTATTCAATAATTACAACACAATGGAGACAGAGTTTAAAGAAATTGACTCGTCCGGGAGTTGGCAAAACCTTTACAATGTAAGTCGGGACGCTGGGCCTCTGGTGTTTCTGTTACCATCGGTTGCTAACTTATAGCTAGCCAGTTTGATAGCTGTCCGTTAGACATGTTTAACTGCTTTTGTCCTTGTCGTCGTTGTATGTGTTGCGTGAACTTCAAAAAATTCACCACGTTGCATAGCCGTAATGACAAACTAGCTCTCTGCGTTAGCTTTGTGTGACTTCCGTAGCTGGGAAACGTGTAAGCCTGAGCCGAAGCTGACTCCGGCCGTCTGACGCTGTTAGACGTCAGCTGCGCTTTCTGAGAACTCGTCAGGACTTCCAGAGAAACGCGCATGTTCCATCAACAGCTCTGACAGGCACCGCAGCGGTTACATTGACTTTACCATACTGCTGTTCTGCTTCAACTTTGTGACCCTGCGCCGTCTATCGATGAACAGAAATGTGCCACGGAGCCGGCGATGTTTAACACTAGAACTCTGTTACAGGGAAGCGGTCACGTCAGATAGAAAATACAGGTGTAATATGCAGTTAAAATGCAATAGTAACAGTAGTATTCTTTGAATGTTTCAGGGAAAGTGTGTAGTTATGGGAGAAGCAGTGTTGTATGTGCTATAATATTCTAACTGTGCACATGTTTAGATCCTATGTGAAACAAATTTGATATTTGTCAAATAGTCCCTACAGTGTATGGTTATCCATTATTTAAAAACTGTATTCACACTGTCATAAACTAAAATCAGCAGTATATGTTAATTCCAGCTTTCCACTTTGACAAAGCATCAGGTAAACAAAGCAGAGCAATTCAAATGAATCTGTATTGAAAACCTTTCATCTCTTTGTGCACTATTTACTTACATGTTGTCATTATTACCTGCGATCACTTCAGTGAGGCAGGAGATGCATTTACTTTCTGGGTTGGACCCAGTAAGGCTTTTGTTGAATAACTCTCAATCTGTGTTCTTGTGTACACTAGGAAATCCGCAACCAAGCCAGTGAGTATTCATACAGAGTAGCAAAACTTCCAGTGAACAGGAATTTGAACCGCTACAGAGATGTCAGCCCATGTGAGTTTAAGGACAAAGAGAACTGATGATATATTGACACAGTGTTGAGAATGACATCCTTGTAATTGTCCATGATCTCTTATTTGGTCTTAGATGACCACAGTCGAGTAAAACTTGAAAACTCTGAAAATGACTACATCAATGCAAGTTTAGTCACGGTGAAAGAAGCTCAAAGGGCTTACATTCTCTCTCAGGTATGTAGCCTGTTGGATAATTATGGCTCTTTACACATTTACCTGTAGAATAATATGGTGTACTGAATTTCTGTTGGTTACTGTTAGTTTTGTTTATTTTTTTTTCCCTACGTAAGTGTCATCCTTTTACCTTGACAGGGGCCTTTGAGGAATACATGTGGTCACTTCTGGCTGATGATTTGGCAGCAATGTTCCAAAGCTGTTATAATGCTGAACAGAGTGATGGAAAAAGGATCTGTGAGTATACCTCAGCACCTGCTTATCACTGATTTCTGCTTTCTTTCTGCTGCCCTCTTACACTCACAACCTGTGGAAGAGACTTTACAACACAATTACCTGTAGATTTTTTTTTAAAAGACTGTGTAAATTTGTTTGTCGATTGATTGATCATAGAAGCAGTGTGTGGAGGGAAAAAAACTGTTTCACTTGTGGTGAGGGTAAGCGTCAACCAAGTACTGCTAAGCAAATACATTTGATTGTCAGCAAATGTGAGTGCACCATTGAAAGCAAAAGCATAGGCAGATTTTTGGTCTAGAGCTTTGAGGTGTGTGTTCACACAATGCCAAGGAAGAAAGACATCAGCAAAGATCAAACAATCATTAACCCAGCTGCAACCAATGCACGACCCATGCTCTCAGACAAGAGTGCTGGCATGCTGAGAGAAAGTGGTAAAAAGACAAGCTTCACATAATTTTGGACACTCTTCTCCACTGTCTGCCAAAATACCAGACAGCTGCTAAAGTCAGCAAGACTGTTTATTGAACATCATTTAACAACTTTAATTTTTTTTTTCTCTTTCATTTTAGCTTGATTTCACATCTCTGTAATATTGATCATGCTGTGGCATATCCAGCATTGCCAAAACGTTTTATGGAAAAAAGTTGATAAGTGTCTGTGATCATGTGATGAATGGGATCAGTTTTGGTTATCATGTGATTGGAAGAATGAGTAGCCAGGATCAGAGCAGAGGCTGTAAGATTGTTTCTTTTTAATTTCAAGCTTGTGACATTCTCCATATTTATAGACATAGTTCAGTAAGAAACATGTTTTAAAATTTGAGAAAAAAATTGTGATATAAGCTAAATTAACAGTAGTATCCTGTAACATTTGCTAGTGCAGATTGTGAACAGTGTTGCCAAGTTTGGGACATATTTTATATGTTTCTCTTCTGTAACTCATCTCACTTGTGGGGTTCCTCAAGGCTGCATTTTGGGCTCCATTACATTTTCAGTGTATATGTTGTTACTAGGGTTTATTTTCAGGAAATGAATAGTTTGCAAATGATTCAAAACATCACAATCCATAATATCCAGATTTACTGTCCTATTAAGTTACATGGCTGTAACTCACTGCAGCAGTTACTAAACTGTCTCAGTAAACTTAAAACCTGAATAAATGTTCATTTTAATAATGTTAAGGAATCAAGACTGAAGTTGGTTGTTTGGAAACCATGATTTGCTTGGCAGTGCTGTTAGTACTGTTGTCCTTTGGCTCCAGATTGTCATTATGCAGTCAGAAATCTGGGGGTGATTTTTTTTTTTTTTTTTTTTTTTTTTTAATAGCAACAGCTTCTTTCAATTGGATTGAAGATCAGTGATTGTGAAGGTCAAGCTTTATTTTCTTCCAGAGACCTAGTCAACATACATGCTTTTAACACCTTTGAGATTACTTAGTGTTTGTTTGTTTGTTACATCAGTCTTCTTTGTAGTGTTTGCAAATAGTTCAAAATGCAGCAGCTCGTCTTTTAACTGGATCAAAATAGTGATGATCTCATAACTCCTGTCTCCACATCATTTTTGCACATCCCTTTCAGTTTGTGAAGGGATTTTAAGCTTTAAAGGCTGACTTGTAAAGTTATAAATGGCCTAGCATCATCTTGTCAAATCTATACATCCACACTTCCCTGTGGTCAACCAGCAGGCTGCTTTGAGATATACTAAGATCCACAACAAAATATAGAGATGATGGAGCGTTTGCAGTGGTGGCCTAATATCTGTGGAACAGCTACCTCTACATACCCAAGTCATGACTCGGACTGTTGACATAGTCAGATCTTAACACCCTTTTCTTTTATTGTCGTAATATTTTTTTTTCTTTTTCTTTTTTTCTCTTCTTCTTCTTTTATGTTTGATCTAAGAGAAGTCATTCTTGCTGCCCGTAAATTTTGGAAGGTTTGTGATGCCACTTCTAAACAATATGAGCCTGTCTTCTTTTTTTTTTTTGTTAGAGTGAGAAAGAATATTTTCAGTTGTAAAACATTGATGACACTTGCTAGTTATTTTAGGAGTGAACATTCCAGTTCAATCCAAGGTCAGAAAGCCCTGCAGTCTGAGCTAAATCTCATACCTCCGTTAGGAGGTTAGATATTAACTGTCCAATTAGACAAAGGTTTGCAAAGATAAAACCTCTTCTCTGTAAAATTAACATAACATGATTTAGGTTTGTAACCTTGATATGAATAAACCTGAAGACTTCTTTCTTAAGGAAGATGAGACTAACATGGATAAGTTTGACCATGGTAAACCAGAAATGGTAAATTAACCCATCTTATCCCAAATGTCACTCATGATGGCAAAGGTCTGATGATTTGGGGTTGTTGAAATTGGGTTTAGCTACAGAGTACCGAACCCAAGCACACTAGCATATCTGCAACATAATGGCTGAAAAAGAAACAAATTGAGGTGTTGTAGTTTCCAGTCAAAGTTCAGATCTCAGCCTGACAGAAAATCTCTGGCTGGATCTTCAAAAGACCTGTGAATATGCTGATTTCTGAAAACCTTAATTAATTGAAGTAACATGATTCCAGAGGAGTGTCAGAGACCTGTAACATACAATAAATTATTATTTCATGATGTTTCTGCTACAGGCTGTTGATTCATAAGGTTTCCCCCCATGCTGCACTTGACTCCATGTAATATGTTATGTGTTGTATGTGTCTGAAGTTGTATTTAACTTATTTTAAGACCTGATGAGACCCATTTAATAATTCTGAATCATAAAACCTTAGAATTGAAATAAGGTGTTTATTCTTCGTGAGATAACATGTTACTGTCGACTATGATGATCCTGTAGGGAAGTTACTTAATCAGAATTTCTTTGTACAGAGCAGATTCTTCTACATTGGTGGCCGTATGTCTTGTCAGATTCCCAGAATTAGTAGAATTTCCTACAAACAAGTACACACTCAGCAGTTTGTTCTCAGTTCATGTGCATGTGTCTTCCCTGCTGTGCTGTGCATTTTCTTGCATGTAGTGTCCTGCCCAAGACCAACGTAGTTCTTTTCTGTCTCAACAGGAAAAGTGTGCACAGTATTGGCCCACCACAGAGGAGCTGGAGATGTCATTTACAGACACAGGATTTGTTTTGAGACTGCTTTCAGAGATGGATCAATCCCATTATATAATTAGGGTGCTAGAACTACAAAACACAAAGGTGAGCATGAGAGGGGGTATGTTAGATAGTAATGTTCCTGTTAAACAGATTTTTTATATTATAAGTGAACACTGTGATGTGGCTTCTTCAGGGCAGCACTGAGACAATACTTCTCATCATTACTGTCTTTGGCTTTCTCTGGCTGAGTTTTACAGCAGCTTAAGGTCTACATTTCTCAACCAGTCCTGCTGAATTATACTCTAAAGCCCTAGTCAGACTCACTGCTGACTTGTTTTCTGTGCAATCCAATGACAAGTGGACAGCTCTAAATAGAAGTGTGAATGCACTCGCTACAAATTGAGGCAGCATGCCGATCTTGGTGCACAGGACAAATTCAGAGGTGATCTGGGACACTTGTGGTCACAATCTTCCAACAGTGTGAAGTCAAATGTGTGCGGAGCCACACTAAAAAAAACTCTAAAATTATTCATTTAAAAGAGTCATGTCTTGTCTTGTGCTTAATTCTGCTGCAAAAGTGCACAAAACAAATGTGAGCAGGGTGCTAAAGCATCAAATCTGTTTTGTTGGTTGCCTTCGCCTTTATTAGCCCATTCCCCAAACCTATAGACCTAGCCTGCACCTATTTTTGCCTGACAATACTGGTGGTTTAATGTTGCATAGCAGAACTTAATGTGGAGTGAGCACAAATAGGTTTTGCATATTTTGAGGCGTGCACACCCTGTAGTGAGATTAGCTGCTATTTGTTATAAGTTTATATTTTCTGACTTTTCTCCAAAGATGAATTCAGAATGAGTTTTGAAACTTTAATTTGTGTCTTTAGTTTGTAGATTTTCACCAGCACTGAAGTCTCCAACAACACAAATTATTTTATGCTCCTGTCATTTTTCTCATATATATCTGTTGTATAACTGCATTTTTTTAGAAATATTGGTTCAAAAATATCTTCAATAATGCAACTCTGTTGAATCAGAATCACTTTATTGCCATTGCCAGTAAACAGGTTTACAGACTAGGAAATTACTCTGATGTAACGGTGCAGATAAAAACATGGAAAATGGGAAGTAAAATAGAGTTAAATAAATACATGTGAATCGGCAGATAAATCAAAAAACAAAAAAGAAATATAAAATAAAATAATCGAATAAGTTTAGGAGAAGTTGATTTTGACAGTTCGTTGACTACGAACTGTGATAACAGATCCAGTCATGAGCAGTTCTTGTATCTGGAATCACCCAAGACACATGAAAATGATATAATTTCATTTATTTTTCCTGTAAATAAATTAATGAGTTTATCAACAGGCAGTTATTTCATGAGAGGTTGTCAGGATAAGCCCAATAGCACAATGCTATGTTGTACTCATGTTATGACTGATGTTTTTACAGACGGGAGAGTCAAGAGAGATCTACCACTTTCACTATACCACATGGCCTGACTTTGGTGTGCCAGAATCTCCTGGTGCTTTCCTCGACTTCCTGTTCAGGGTTCGGGAGTCAGGCTCTCTGAGCACGGAGTACGGGCCCCCAGTAGTGCACTGCAGTGCTGGAATTGGACGATCAGGGACTTTTGCCTTGGTTGACACTTGCCTTGTCCTGGTGAGAGGGTGGGGTGGAGTGGAGGAGTAGAATCCACTAAAGAGCTCGAATCCACTAACCTTTTCGTGGATAGAAAGGTAAAGTGCAGGTCTCACCTGCACTTTACCTTATCTGACCATTTGAATGTAACATAATGTGTGAAAATGGTTTACTCTGCTCATGAAGATTTACACAAAAGATATTGTCTTTAAATAGACCATATGTATATTTTATAAGCTTTTATTCATCAGTGCTCAAAATCTTCTGTTGGATTGATTCATATCTGGATAAAATAAGATGAAAGGAAAAGCAGACCCAGTGATAAAACTAGAACCACATCAGCTCAGCTCGTTCAGAAGTACAAGTTCTGCTGTGGTGCACCACTCAGGTTTTAGTTACTTCTGATTGTGGATAGTTGGTGAGCAGTTTGTTCCTGTAAGTTTAATCTGAGCAAGTCACAACTCACCCTTCTGATGAAATGTATTGAATCAAGTTCTCAGTGTTCAACTCTAAATGAACCATAAAGAAATGTCTCATAACAGGAATTCTGAGTTGCATCATGCCATAGCTCAATGACCCCATGAAGCGGAATGTGAGATCCTGTTAAGCAATCTGATATGATTCAGTCCTGTGTAAAAACACTGGCTTAACTATACAATCTTTCCAGTTGTATTCTGTAAACATCTAAATCTTTTCCAGATGAACAAGAGGAAAGGCCCATCTTCAGTGGACATACAGAAGGTGCTACTAAGCATGAGAGAATATCGCATGGGCCTGATCCAGACTCCCGACCAGCTCCGGTTCTCTTACATGGCCGTCATTGAGGGAGCCAAGCTCATTTTGAAAGACACCTCAGCAGCACAGGTAGCTGGAGCAAATGGCTGGGGATTAAGATAGAACTGGTAAAAAGATTTAAAGATCATTTTTGGACTGTTGTAAGTTGATTTATTCTTTGGTGGTGAGCTCCAGTGCCAGACAGTAACCACTCACTACAGCTTAATTACAGACAAACATGATGGGATCCACTATGGGTGTTAACTCAGCAGCTTAGAAGATCCACAGATATTTTTAAACATGCAAGTGAGAGGACTCATTCAGGAATAAGAATAATAAGAATAAGAAAACCTTTATTTGTCCCGCAGTGGGGAAATTGAAATTTTGCAACAGCAAAGAACAAGACAAAGCAAAAAAGAAAAAATATCTAAGATGAACAGGAAAACCAAAATCCAAAATAAATAAGTGTCAAAGAGTACCTATGTTTATCAAGCATTTAGTATTGAATATGGCTAAGTATATGGCTATAAAAAAAAATCACATGTTGCAACAGTATGCAGATGGATGATGGACATATGAACAGAACTAACAGAGGTTATTGTAGAGCCGGACAGCAGCAGCAGCAGCAGCAGGAAGGAAGGACCTGTGGAATCTCTCCTTCACACAGTGAGGGACGATCAGTCTGTCACTGAAGCTGCTCTCCAGACCAGACAGGGCGTCCTGAAGGGAGTTTAACTCATGGTCGAGCATAGACGTTAGTCTACCCAGGACCCTTCTGTCACCCACCCCCCTCACTGACTCCAGAGGACAGCCAAGGACAGCACTGGACTTCCTGATGATCTTGTCCAGCTTCTTCTCCTCTCTCTCTCTCTGGTGCTGCTGCTCCAGCAGACCACACCGTACAGAATGGCCGATGTCACAACAAGTCATTAAAAAGTCCTCAGAAGTGCCCCCTTCACTCTGAAAGACCATAGTCTGCTCTGCCCCCTCCTATACAGTTCGTCTGTGTTGTTTGATCAGTCCAGTTTGTTGTTCAGGTGAACACCCAGGTACTTATAAGAGTTCACCCACTCAATGTCCATTCCCTGGATGTTCACCAACGTAGGGGCAGTAGACCTGCATCTGCAGAAGTCCACTACCATCTCCTTGGTCTTTCCTGAGATGATGAGGAGGTGGTTATGCTGACACCAGTCTACAAAGTCCTGCGTCACTCCTCTGTACACCATGTTATCATCGTCAGTGATGGGGCCGATAATTGCAGAGTCATCAGAGAACTTCTGCAAGATACAGCTGTGTGTGTTGGGTCTAAAATCAGAAGTGTAGAGGGTGAAGAGGAAGGGGTCCAGGGCGGTCCCCTGAGGGCTACCCACACTGGAGGTAAGAAGGTCAGAGACACAGTCCCGGGCTTTCACAAACTGGGGCCGGTTAGTGAGATAGTCCAGGATCTACGCCACCAGGTCAGAGTCCACACTGGCCATCTCCAGTTTGTCCCTCAGAAGCAGTGGACGTATAGTGTTGAAAGCACTGGAGAAATCAAAAAACAGAATTCTCACAGTGCTGCCAGGCTTCTCCAGGTGGGCCAGAGCCCAAGAAGATCAAGGCGTCCTTTACTCCTGTGCCGGGTCAATAGGCAAACTGCAGTGGGTCCATTGCTGAGCTCGCCACAGAGCGGAGGTGACGCAGGACCAGTCTCTCCAGTGTCTTCATTAGGTGGGACGTGAGAGCCACTGGTCTGAAGCTGTTGAGTTCTTTGGCGTGCGGTGTCTTAGGAACTGGTGCCACGCAGGAATGACATCATTTATACACAAACACAGTTTTAAATGGACTTATTTCCTGACCCATCTATCCGTCTTGTGGGTTATTAGGGTTCATCTTTAACCATACCTTAAAAGATGTTTTGTCACATGACTGGCTGTGAAGCCATGTGGAGAGAAGAGTCAAGGCTACATTTTAAATGTTGGATAGATGAAACCTGAAGTTGCTTCCTGTTTTTTGGGGGGGTTTTTTGTGTGTTTAACAAAGAAAACAAGCGCATACACACACAGATGTTCTCTGTCATTTATTTCTAACTAGTTTAGAATGATACTTTAAATTGTCTAATATTCAGTTAAAATATTTTCCCTTTTGGTTGCATCTCTGCATTTTGCTCCTAATAGCAGATCATCCTGGAAAGTCTGCCTAAAGATGACTTGGAGCCAGATTTTCTCCCTCCACCACCTCCACCCAGACCTCCTCTTAATGACAGCAGGCCCAATGGGCCATGTGTGGAACCACAGATCACCGCAGAAGTCTCCCTCCCACCAAGAGAGTCAGATGGCCAAAATCACCATGTGGCAGATGATTCTGTGCTGTAAGTACCTGCCATTCCTAGCCCAAAAACAAAAAGTGGGGGCGGGGGAGTCTAAGGCTTGCACTGGCTTTGCATGACTTGCCTTTATTTCTGTCTGCAATGGACACACTAGCTTTTCTTCTTATTTGACTTCATGTATGTATATGTGTGTGTATATTTTTGGATCCATATATATATTTTATGTGTATGTATATATGAACTTCTACTCTTTGGTAAGTACCTGCCACTAACTACATCCTGTGTCATTCATGATGTCACAACCAGGAACTAAGCCTTCAACAACAGCTTGACATCTATTGTTCCAACGACTCAACACTATTTGCAAATGTGCATTCGAATGATGATTTTGGGGAACACACCCCTGCAGAGAAATTGTTTTTAAGAAAGCACAAGCAGCCAGGTCCTCCTATGACTTTGTTGTCATTCCACGTTAGTTGTGTTCTGGAATGAACACTGAACTGTAGTGATTACCTGCTACACAGTGACTTTTATTATTCATTTATGCTATCGCACCACACAGATGCAGCATACTCAGCTGTGATTCAGATCCAACACGTTTAAAAGGATCAAACTAGATGAGCTACATGGACATAAGCCAGCCTGCTGAAGCATGTTGGAGACACTCAGACATGTCAATGTTAATTTAGTGGGTTCCGCCATCTGCTTGAAAGGGGTATAAGATGGCAGAGAAATCAGACTTTGTCATCCTTGACTGATTTGTCATTCTTTTGTAAATAACTCTTTGCCACCACAGTGGCTCTTAGTATACGATTAATGGAATTTTCACAAAATTATTTGCCAACTGCTGTTTTTTTTTTCTTCTTTTTCTTTTTATTCAGCATGAGGAAGAGACACCGTGAGGAGAGAATTGCCAGCACAACACAGAAGGTCCAGCAGATGAAACAGAGACTGACTGAGTCAGAGAAGAAACGAGAGAAGCAGGACTACTGGAGGCCCATCCTTCTCAATGTTGGTGCTGGGGCAGCATGTGTTGTTGGCCTGTTGTTCTGGATGTACTACCGGTGAAATACTCTTGGTCTCCTAAAACTGACTCCTATTTTGCACCAGTACCTGGGACTAGGTACCTCTTCACTAAGTAGGTGTAGATGGTATTTGCATAACTGAGGATATTTATTTCTTAAGGTCAAAATGCAGGAGCGCTAGATCAAATGAGTTTGTGTATATTTTTCTTGTAAGCGATAACATCTCAGGATCTTGGTGCCAGCAAGGTGATCCCCCAGCCCCCTTTCTTCTTGTCACTGTTGAATGTACTGTATCATAGTAAAATGGCTTTGAAAGAAACTTGTAGAAAGTACAAAGAAAAAGAAATACTCTGATTGGTTTATGGTATGCATTCTTTATACATAATGGTCAGATGTACATTGATCATTTGTGGACATGTTTTACATTTTGCTTTTCACAGTGACTCATGGTAACTGTCAGTCCTACCATAAATGAGTAGAAAGACTCCAGAGTCAAAAGGTCAACTTTGGGATTTTAATTTTCTTGTTTTACTATGAAGAAATGCTTGCACTTGCAGGTTTTGCAGACCTTCGCCTGTTCTTCCACTCACATTTTGCAGGGCATCCCCCTATGGCCAGATTTATATTTTTGTGTAGCTGGACATTTCAAGGGGAGCTGCCCTGTCAATGTATCAAATTCTGCTTGAATGTTATCCTTTACTTTTATGTTATATGATTACATTTCCTGTCTCTCTCTCATATTAATTTTGTTTGTCATGCAAATCATACAAGCTGCCAGGTCCCTTGCCAATGTTAACCCACTGGATGGGTTCATGTGTGTACATTCAAGTTTACCCACTGTTGTTTTTGTTGTTGCGCAAACCAAAGTTGTCCGTTTTAGGAATGCAACAGCTAGGCAAGCTGTTGTATGATGAAGCATTGTACTCCCATCACATGTAATTTATTTTCTCTTGGTTCTCTGATGGGACTCACACTTGTGTTTCAAATTACTAGACATTGTACTTTTGAGGTTTTTGTGTGTATCTCCTTAAGTTTATCATATAGCTTCACCAAACTGGTTTTCATCTAGCAGGGATCGGTTTAAAGTTATAAGTTGGAGCAGAACACCTTGGATTAAATTCAACTTAAAAGAAAATGATAGTAAATGCATCTGACAGTTGATATAGCCTTTTAATGTGCCTTGAAGTACAGTAAGTTAAACTGAAGGTCTCCAACATGATCAGAAAAGAAGGTGACTTATGCGAACAGTTCTGTCCCAAAGGGCAAGATTGACACAATGCACTGCAATGACAAATTTGTAAAAACTGGAGGTGTCGTACCATAAATTGTAAAAGTCAGTTGCACACTAAATGTGTTGATGGCATTTACTGACCCCTTGAAATGAGTTGTATGTTCGGCTGCTCTTGCTCTTGGCTTTTTGACTTGTTTTCATGTTACTCAGAAGACATTGATTTGACCTTAACATTCCGTTTGTTCTTGTTGTCCACATAAGATTTCAGGGAAGTTCTGTACACTGCTGAGTTGCAGTGCAAACATTACAAATGATTTGTTTTTGAGAAAAGAAAAATGACTAGAAAAACTTAGAAAAAATAAAACTGAATCATTTTTTAAATCAACCCTGTTGGTGTTGTTTGTGTGTGAAACTGAGCCGGTGAAGCAGCTTTACACAGTCAGGGAAGTCCACCCATCCCCTCACTCCTATGCTGCTGGATGCAGTCTTAATTTCATTTTGACGACGATCCAAGTCAGATGGTTTGGACTGGAGGCCTCCCACTATGGATTCCAGGAATTGATTCAGCATTTCAAGAAATAGCCTTTCTCGTATTTAGCACTATAGTCATTCCATTTTTGTTGTACAGCACTTTGGATAACGGAGGTTTTAAATAGTGCTTTATAAATAAACTTGAATTGAATTGAATATAGCATGCGTAAAGTAACAAGTACTGGATTTATTATATGAAGCTCTGAAAAATAGACCCTTTGATGTGAGCTAAAAATATACTCACGCTATATCGCGAATAAGGTTTAAATGTTTAAACTCCCTTTAATAAAAAGGTTAATGTTAACTTTTGTTAAAAGTTATGTAAAAAAAAAAAAACAAGGCATGGAAATAGCTACGATTTTTTTTTAAAGGCAAAAAAAAAGCGCGGGGGGGTTGGGGGGGGTCATGACGTAATGATTAACGTCTACGGCGACATCAGCGCCAAAACTACAATTTAAAAGGGTCCTGGTGGCACTAAGGCAACCGCTACGATCCCTGAATGTACCTTAATTTTTTTGTCGACAAAAATAAAATTAAAATAAATACACTTCCTCTAAAATTAATAATTTCATCGGTAATATTATATCCGATGTAAATTACTTAGTTTTTACTTCAGGGCCGATATGCTTTATATCAGGCAGCAGATGAGACGTATTTCCGCTTGTTTTCTCGCCAAAGTTTAAACTGACAGTTATGTCTGTAAACAGAAGAAGCTTGGTAGTACGAAAGACGACAAATGAACAGAAGTATCAAGTATAGCTCAGACAAGAGAAGACACAGTTATTTATCATTCGTAAACCCACCTTTGCTTGCCTCGCGTAAATCCTCGCTGAAGCTAACTAGCTGCAATGTCTTTACCTCCAGAGAAAGCTTCCGAGTTGAAGCAGATCATACACAACCATCTGCTCAAGGTGAGCAAACACCCATATACGTTATTATTATACACGTCGCAAGCAATGTCCAATTATATGTCGTAATTGGTATATACTTATATAACTTAACAAAGACGTTTATGTTTGTTTTTGTTTTTTTTCATGTAAGATTAAAGCTGTTGTAGTGTGGCGAATACAAATTCCTTTTTTTTTTCGGGCCTAAAGGACAAGAATAATGAACTACATTGTACTGTCTGACATTTGTAATCCGTATCGGTTGTTGAGTTCGGCTGTAGTGTGTATTGTGTTAATTTGTTTTGCTTTACAGGATTCAAGCATTCATTCATTCATTCATTCATTCTTCTTATGTCATTATAAGACTCATTCATATAAAATATACACTGGTCTGTAAGCAGACTGCTTTCTCAATTACAGCACAAGTAGATCATATTAGGTGGAGAATATATGTGTCTGAAATGCACATACTGTTTTGATCTTGTGTTACAAGGCACTGACATGGATATAAAAGACACTGCGGGTTTAATTCTACTTGATGCTTTTTTTCCTGAGTCTGCTGTTATTAAAATGCGTTTGTTATTTTGAGCAACAGGGAATGAGAATGTAACTTTTTGCTTATCAGATGGATATCCATGGAAAGATTCGAGAAGTGCTGTCTGAGACAATGAGGGATGATCCGGGCTCAGGACACAGGTCTCTGTCTGAGGCAGATTTTCTACGAGCTCTGCAGCGCAGGGGCATCATAGACGATGTGATGAAAGACCTCCACTTTACCCAGGTATCTGAGCTCTTTCGACAGTTTGAGACTTATAAATTTAATAATTTATACATAAATGCCTAACTATTTTTTTCTAGATTCCAAACATAGACTCTACTAATATTGACAACAAAAAGAAAGAAAACAATATTGACATTTGTTCACTACTTAAATGCAGATATTAACAACTGATTCATCTACTCTATTAATTTCTTAGAAGCTATTTTGTCTTTTTGAATCTGTCAAAAATAATTTTCTCCCTTTTGCCTGCCTTGGCAGGAAACAGTCACAAATGCAGGTTCAGGATCTCCTCTGCAACCTGCCACTAATTTTATTGACAAAGACATTGCTCAGCTTAAGAAAAGTAAGAGACATCCCTTACTAACCCATGTAAACATATAATAGTTTGTGCTACATTTTGCACTGAATCTGTTTTGAGTGCTGATATTTTTTCCTTCCTCTCCCTAAGCCAATGTTGATCCATCAAGGCGGTACCTGTATCTCCAAGTGCTTGGAGGTAAGGCATTTCTTGAACACCTCCAGGAGCCAGACCCTTTACCTGGTCAGGTGTGTGCTACATTTACACTCTACCTGCACTTCCGTGATCAGAGGTTTCGTTCAAAACCGGTGCCCTGTGCTTGTGAACCTGACCTGAAGGAGGGATTTCTTCTAGAAGTCCACAGGGACGGTGCTGGTAAGAGTGGAGTAATTCACAAGTAGTTGTTGTGTACTTCTGTGGTGCACCCATAATTTTGTAATGATGTCCGCTGTTGCAGGAGAGAAAAGTAAGATGGCAGATGCAACCACGATGTTGTCCATGTGTGACCCTGTCCATTTTGTGCTGATCAAGACAGACACCTCCAGTGAGACAACACTGGTCTCGTCCTTCTTTCTGGATTGGAGGACAGTCCTCAGCTCACCCAGTAGCAAGATCAGTTTTGCTGTGGAGCTGATGGGAGTTGGTAAGTGGGAGTATTCTGGTACTGTAAAAGATTGTTTTATAAAAGCTATCATCTCTCTCCAAAGCAAAGCACTTATTATAAATTATATTACAAACTAAAACAGTTCTTCTCTTTAACCCTCCAAATACTGTACCTCATGCACTAAAAAGGGTTCTGTTTCTAAAGTCAGGATTTATTTTAGTTAAATTTCCTTGCATAACAAAACCCACTTTAACAAAAGCATCATGTTTATCCTTAATAAGAATATGGAGCACTTGTACTCAGGAACAGTTCCAATATAACTTTACATTGTGCAGTGTTGAGTACTTCAGCAGCAGCTCCTTTTGCTTGAGGAAGGACTGTTGCTCCTTTCTACCTCAACATTCTTTTGCAAGGTACAGTGACGCAATGACAGAGACAAATTCATTTTACCTCTGAACTAGCAATTTTGGTGGCATGAAAGGGGAGCTTGCAGAGTGGAATATTCCACTCCACTAAGAGGAAGGAGATGGCGTGATCTCAGCTGTGATTCCACAATGCCAGAATGTTATTTAGAAACAAAATAACACTGCAGAATTTGTGAAGAATGTAAAAATAATTAAGTCTGGGTTTTTCCCTAAGTCATCTTTTTTACAGGTGGAAATACTCTATTTTTATGGTGGAAATTGAACCACACTATTGATAAAGATGGAAAAGTGAAGCTCAATAACCCAAATGCTTGTCTTTAGTATATGTATTCAGGCTAAAACTCTAGGGGAAAAAACAGATGGGCATTCTGAGGAGCGTTAAGGGGAACAGATGAGCATCCTGGCCTTCTCGTCCTTCACAGTTTGACAGAATAAAACACACATATGAATTCCAAGAATAAAAAAACCCCTGAGTGTTTGTTTTCTGCCCCACACAGTTGCCAGGACATGATGCAAAAAGTAATGCAAATTTTTGTTCATGCCATCTACAGAGGAAGGCAGACTGTGCTCTTTACCCATCCATAATGATGCATGATCATCTGTTGACACCAGTTCCATACAATATCTGTTCTCTGCTATAACAGAGATGAGAATAAAGAAGCAGCTGTTATCAGCATGTGCACTTGCTTTCCATAAATGCTCCAGAGGATTACCTGCTGCATTCACACATGCGCTCCCTGTCATTTTCTGGAATTTATTACCAGGAAGCTGAATCTGGCTCTAATATGAGGCGAGTGTTGCAGACATTTGCACCTTGTAAACATTCCTAAAAATATCAGGGCATTGATGATTGCATCATTGACTCTAATAACCCAAGCCTCAACTTTTAAAGCTGCCCTTTTTAAATGGTTTTCTTTGTGGGTTTGTGTCGCAGTTCACACACTTTCTGTTTTGTAAATAAGCTTTGCGAGGCCAGTTAGATGTGCACTATACAATAAATGTTAAAGAAATAGAGTTGAGGAAGTGATGCCCAGCTCTTTTAATGAATGAGTTCAGGACTATCCCAGTTGGGGATACTCTACTAAAAGTGAAAGCCACTCAGTTAAGGTATTAATGGAGTAAAAGTACTTATTCTGTAAAATGGCCCGTTAGAAAATGATTTAAAGGAGCCATCAACATTTTGACGCATTTGCCTACTTTTGTATATTTGTGAGCTATATTTATTCTGCTTTAGTAACTAAAGCATAGTAGTGAGTAAAAAGTGAAATATCTGCCTCTGAAATGTAGTGGTTTATATGATCAGAAAATTATTATACAAAAACTGTACTTTAATTCCCCTGTGCTATAATATACTGCCAATTATTTGTGCTTATAGTTAGTTATTAAGTGGTAAATATATGTCATAAAGGACTTGTGTGCTTCTAGTAGAAAACTCTCAATAGGTTTTAGTAAAAAGTTTGTATTTCACCAGGAAGTGAAAGCAAAGTCCCAGCCGGTGTTTTGAATATCAGTGTGGAGCTCTATCCTCCTCTCCCAGAAACCCTGAGCAGTGACATCATCAGCACACAGGTCAGTACTACACAATATTTTCATCTGTCTGTACAGCCACTTGATCTACACACTTAAACTGATTCTGAGGAGCCTTAAAGTGCTATCATACCAGCAGGGGTCAAACCATTATTGATCCTTCTGCAGGTTCACCTACAGAAACCTCGTTACACCTTTTACTTCCTCTAGATAGTCAGGTTTGACTATCTAGAGGCAGTCCGCCAGAGCCATGAATGACCCTGGCAGGGCTGATACAAGGACTTTTCTTAACCATCTGATTGATATTAGCAACGGGTCCCCCAGTAAACTCAAAATTTATAAAGCCTGAAACCCTTATGAGGGACTAAATCAATACACTTTGTCTGCAAATCATTTGGATGCCCATTTGATAATAACACCTTAGTTAAGGTAATATTAGGTCTTTAAAAGTATTTTTGTTTAATCATGTTTCGCTTATCACTCTATAGCGACACCCTTTTTGCCAGATGTAGCCACCCGTGGCTCCTAGAAATGCTAAAATTGGGACTTCAAACCACAGATGTCAAAGCCACGTGGAAGGGTGTCACAATGGCTCCCTCTACTTTTTCTTTCCCTCTTCTTCATTATTCATTAATGACTTTGACCACTGAGAGGCATCTGTGAATCACTCCATTACATTACTACCATTAACAATCAGAACAGAAACTGTCCCACTGTCTGTGATTTTTGTCTTTTTTGTTTGTTTTTTGTTTGATTTTTGTTTTTTGGTTTGTTTATTTTTATTGTTTTCCCTTCAAGGGTCAGTAAAAGAAGGTAGACTGTCTAGAAGGCTGATGAAGGGAACACACTGTCACACACAACCATCCACAACAAAACGGTGGCAAGATCAAAATGCATAAATGTGTGTGTGTGTGTGTGTGTGTTCGCGTGCGTGCGTGTGTGCCTTTTAGGTTTTTCCAAATTTGATATTATTTATTAGATC
>JAOWBL010000216.1:0-18120 GCA_028564865.1 Zenarchopterus dispar | reverse complement strand
TCATGTGCAACCTTTCGAAAAAGACAGAAAATGCTGTATTTGTATGAATGAAACCTTTCAGTGAGATGCACTGAACTTGAAGTCGTGGATGGTGAAAGAAGCAGTCTTTACCATGAGCCGATTACATGAAAACTGTGACCGGCTCTTTATGTTCTCTAGAGCGTAATGAAACGATAGAAACTGTAACTGAACAAAAAGACAAAAAAAAAAAGGTAAATCAATATACCTGCAATGGAGTACTTGTAATATTGATTCCAGGTATTCTGAGAGGTTCGGCTTTGGAGTTTATTTTATTCTAGTTTATATATTCAAACAAGACAGTGCTAAATGTCTGCTTTGGTCTAAAACAACTATTAAAAATGTCTTTAGGCTGTGGCGTGTTTATTTGTGTTGGACATTTCATGTATAAGACAGTTCAAAGTGCTTTACATAAAAGCATTTAAAAATGCATTTAAAAAGATGTCAAGGTCATATCTTTCATACACATTGTGAACAAAAGGGTTAAATATATTATTTATTTTAGCAATATGTGTAGACTCACCTTTTTTTGGAAACTTAACAATTCAGGAATCTTATGAGAGGAAGTTTTTAAAATCTTGTCAAATTTGGCATGTATAATATTTAAGTAAACATGCAGGATGTTTGATGTGATATTTAGTGAAGACAATAGGAATAAAGGCGATAAAGAAGTCGCATGATATTGAACATCACATAGGAAATGTTACCTTTTATCTTCTGTTTATTTGTCTCTGAAATCTTATATTTTTTGCGTGGTTTCTGTGCTTCATCAGTTGGTTTTAACCTTTGCACAGGATCCGTGTGCTCTCTTGCTTTTTTCTCTTTTGTGATTGATACCCTAACTCTTACCTGTCAGGAAGGGTCATGAACATAGATCACTTCACTTAAAGGAGTCTCCAGCCAAAACCGTGTAAATGTTATTGTATGCAGAATTATTTATGCCATTTAAATTTCTAATACACTAACAAAAAAGAAAGAAAAAAATCTCAGATCTCCCTGCAAAATCAGATCAACACATTTTCGAAAAAAAAAAAAAAATCCTAGCATTTAATTAAATCATCCAACCTTTCCATTCACAAAATCATGTTGCAATAATTGCATTTACAGCAATGCTTTTTTTTGTCTTTGCTCATGTATTACACATACGCTCAGAGATGGAGAACAACAGAAGTTCCTGATGTAGTCTAATGTTATTCATGACAACAGCCCTGCAGTCAGACTGTATTTCCACGGGGGAACGCTGTAATGAGAGGCACAGAGAGCAGGTAATGGAGTGACGAGGAGGCGGGCACTTCATATTCACGCCTCATTCACTGCCGCTGAGCAACAGTGTCCTCAGAAAGTCTGAAGGCAAACATACACAAAGACAGCGTCACAAAAACACAACAGATCAACACTGACTCTCCACTTCTTCATCCATATCGGAAGCTGTAATGATTAGCTAGTTCACTGCTTTCTGACTTATGAAATTGGTACATTATCCACTTGTCATGATGAACTGACGGCATAAAGGACATCCTTTTTAACTCTGTCTCCCAGCTCTTACTCATTCAGTACACAGGTCTGCAGTGATGACATGTACCCTGCCATCTTCACCACAGGCTGCTTTTAAGGACTGTCAGAGCAGAAGCCCGTTAAGGTTTAATGTTCTGCCACACATTATTCTGGCAGAACAGTACTCTGTTTCAAGGCTCACCTCATCTGACGTGGACAGTGACATGAAAAATGCTACAACTAATTAGTGATCTTTCAAGAATAAATTGAAGGTTGGGAGAAATTTAATGTATTCTTCCAAAGTAATTGGACTGAGAAGGTGATGGTTTGCTGACTTATTCTGCTGCAGTGAGTTAGTTGGGGGGGGGGGGGGGCAGCATTTCTCTTCCCACCTCATATCGTTTGGTTTCATACTTTAGAATTATTCAAGGAATCACATTATTTATTCCTGAAGATATATATTATGGATGAAAAATAGCCTCCCATACGATAAGCAGCTGCGGATAAGAATTGCCTTTATGAGCTCTAGGAATACTATGAGTTATCCTTCTATTTGTTATATCTATTGATGTATGATCTATTTGCTGTTGTTTTTATCCTTTTTCAAGAATGCTCACAAGGCCTATGTTTCTTTTTTGCACATATGCCTTTATCTGACAAACTTGTGGTCTGCTGCAGCAGGAAACATGTTTCCCCCCTGATTAACCTTTGATATGAGTAGTCCCATTCACACAGCCATTTTGTTCTTCCCCAGCCGCACCTTTATTCTGTCCCGGTGTACTGTGTGTGGCCCCGAGGCCGATGTGGCTGTTACACGTCTGTTCCAGCTTGAAAGGTGGGAATGGAGGCAAAATGAAAGGTGTGTAAACTGGCATTGCGAAAAGGTATGGCAAGGGCGCCAGGAATGCTGCAAACAAAATGCAGAGGATGACTTCAATCCATCATGGGGACATGAGAGATCACCATCCGACAACAATGTCCAGTTTAGCTGTCAGAACACAGAGGCAGGTGACTAGAGCGGCGGGAGAGACAGAAAACTTTACAGTTCAGCTTGGAGCACCGCTGGATGAAGACGCCTCCACCAGCTGGAACAGGTGCTGCATCTTCACAATGTCTGTGTGAAAGTGGACACTGCAAATGCATGTGGCAGGTCCTGTCATTTTGTTTGTTTTGTTTTTTGTTTTGAAATTTTAAATATCATTCAGTTTAACATATGAACCAAATGCACTTTGTTTAGCTCAGAAAACAAAATAGTCTCATCAGCTTAAGTTTTAAAAAGACAACACCTGATTTGAATCAGGAGAAAATAGACAGCTTGGATAATTAATATCACTGCAGTCACCACAAACTGTGCTTTAAAAAAATCAAAGGCACGTATATACACAACATATACGTCACACATTTTTCTGATATTATGAGACTTAAAATAATATAACAAAATGTGTTTTTCTGGAAACTTGAGTGACAGGTACAGTATTGTAGCGGTCACATGACCAGCTTCTGTGTGTGCTGTAGCATACCTGTTTGTATGGTGGTGTATTACATACTAACAACTGCTGCTGGACCAGTACTCCACACTGCATTGTAGAAATAATATATAGTATAAAGATCAACGACTTTTCTTTTCTTTTTTTTTATGAGGCCAAAACAAAACAAAAAATGTCCTTAGCTGGGTCCCTGGGGTCTATCCAAGTATTTGGACTGGAGAGCAGCCAAGATGTGGCTCCGTAGGTTGAGGGACTCTTAGCTTGGAGGTCATGTTCATGAGAGGTCTTAATATAAATTATCAAGAGTTACTCTGACACAGTCAGCGGTAACAACTGTGCAAGTTGTGGCGGGAAAGCTGCTGCTGGGCTGAGGAGACAATGACGGTAAATGTGCAGAATCACCAGGAGGACAGGTGGAGCCAAACCAGAAATTACACACCACATAATCCCAGTGTGCACACACATACACACACATGGACAGGGAAGACAGAGAAAGCCGAGGCTACCAGGCAGGAGCCGAACACTGTTGGCAGTCCATCACAGGGTCACGCAAGGATTTATATATCAAAAAATACCTTCTGATCCTGATAGAAACAATGTTAAAAACTGACAACTGGATAAACAAACAGTGTTTTTGGCAAACATTACCAGGCCACAGTACTGTCAGTTGTAATGCTGGAAGCAAAGACGGCCCCTGCTGCTGAACGCTCTGTGATACTTTATTCTGCAGCCAGAAGAACTGCCATGTTGCATCATGAAGAGCGCCCACATCGCAGTATGTAATTCACAGCTACCAGCACTGGCATTTTCTATTTCTTTTATTTTTTGTAGTCTGTTTATTACAAAAGGAGCAGGATGACATCGGGTGGTCGGAACAAGCCCACGCACATGCAACGGGTCGTTTACTCCTTGGCGGCTCACAACCTCAGCATCACAACAGCAAGGAAATGCAGATCACATAACATTTTTAGAAAATATTGACTTCAACTGCAAGTGTTTTTGATTTGCAGTTAACATTATTTAAAAATTCAAAAACAGCACAAATTACCTCAGAGTCCTATTTCTGCTATGGCTTGAAAAAAATCGGTTTTTCCCAAGAGGCTGAAAAAGTAAAAATTTTGAGAAGAGAAAAGTTGTGGTCCTGCTTTTTCTGCAGTGTTCATGGCTGCAAAATCAATTTCAGTTGTTGCATCCACATATCCAGTAAAACTTTTTTTTTTTTTAATTATAAGCACTGTTTCTGACAATACTCTTCCACAGGCCATATCAGCTGACTAAAATTGACCCATTTGATCGTTTAAACTGGAAGAGTTATTGCTTATTTTGATTCTCTGGTTGCAGATTCTACTTTCGATTGAATAACCTTGTGATTGAGCTGCGAGTGAAAGTTGGGGAGCCGTGTGTGGGCTAAAATCATTTAAAGGAAATGAGTGACCTTGAGATGCAAGAACTGAAGATTAGTTTCAGAAATAAATCCATTTTGAAGTCAAAGTAATTGTTTCAAGTCAATATTTAAAAGAAACGTATTCATCTTGTCGTTGTCTTTTCCTTTCCAATGATCTCTCCTTAAAGATGTCAGATGAATATGAATCATTGAAAACCCAGTCTTTCTCTATTTTTCACGTGCACCACTGCCCTAGGACGTCACCAGTCTGCTATTGAAGGCATTAAAATAAAGACAATTACACAAATGTGCAATTATACAAGATGTTTTTTTCATGATCAAGCACAGAACTCATCTGTAAAACTGATGTTGGGGGCTGAAAGGGAATAGCAGTTTCCTGTTTCTGAGCAACCCAGAAAGACAAGAAAAATAAGAAAGAGCATGTAAAAGTGAAAACAATTCCCTTTGTAAAATAGACGAGGTGGATGTATTTGTTTCGCAACAGCCAGGATTTCAGCCCACAGAGCACCTGTTTCAGCCTCTTGTTTGCAGCTTGCAGAGCGTGGTAAAGCTTGAGTAGTTTACCTTGGGAAATACCAGCTCCTTATCTAAAAAGAAGTGCATGCTGCAACCAAACCAGTGAAGATAACAGTAAAAATCTGTACTGTTCTTGCATTTCTTTAAACAGATACGATGCCTTATCTGTTCCTTACCCCATTTGCTTTGTGTGTCTGGTTTCTCTTTGATGAAGGTGAAGGGCATCATGGCTTAAAGCAAAGGTGTATGTGGAAAACACCGAGGACAGGGCAACATGGCTGCAAAACCAATCATAGAAACACATTAATGTAATAAGAATTAAAAGTCAATAAACCATTATTTTATGTTCCATTCAGCCTTGTAATCAGTTTTTTTAAAAAAACTTTTACAAAAACATTACATCTTTACTGTTGAATTGCACTACAATCTTGCATATTTTCATGTCTAATACCCTTATGACTCAATAGCAGCCAGTTGTACTCACTATAAACTGATATACCAGCACTCCAAGGTGTCAAAGAAATCTTATCTGTTTTCTGCATCTCGATATGGACAAACAAATAAATGCCAACAAGCGAGATGATTCAGCAGTTTGGAAGCTGCAGTCTCTGATTCTGTGTACGATGCATTAGCTTATGGTGACAAATGATGATGTAAAGCAAAGTGGAAGAGTTCTAAGGAAAATATTTTACAATACTTTCAGCAATACCTCTCAGTAGGGAAAGGAGTAGGTAAAGGGCTAAAGTGTATGAATGCATAAACAGTCAGGTGTGTGACTTTTGTTGCAGTATTAAATAGGGCTGCATTGTTATTGCCAGTAATGCTGTCAAGTAATGAATCTGAAATTTAAATTTTTGGATTAAGAAAAAACTGTGACTACAATCATAAAAGAGCAAAGTCATTTACAGATAATATGTTAACGTGCTGTTAACTGCTGTAACATTCCCGAAGGGTCTGAAGATGAAGCTTAGTCGCTCATTAGCTAAACCCAGCAGTCATTTTGAATGTAACAGCGTGCTGTGGGAGTCCACCAGGAGCCTTGCAGGTCCTTCACTTTGGCTCAGATGAAGGAGCCAGGGACCACAGCACATCATTTCAGGACCTGACCATGCTGGTAGGCTTGCCCAGCCCGCAGGTGACTGGAACTGGCCTACCTGGCTGAGCTGCAAGCTGAGCGACACAGGGTCCCAGCAGAGCTGCTGGTTTCAGCTCTGTCAGTGCTTCTTTTGGATGCCATTTGGGTAGTGACGCCTGAGATGATGAGTATTTGTGAGATTTCATCAGAGTGATTGTAAAATAATATTAATTAGGATCATGGGTTAGCACAGGCTAAAGCCTGATTTGTACTTCTGCATCAAAGCTACACTGTAGCTACTGCATAGGTGCGAATCCGATGCCATGGGCTACTCCGTAGCCTGATGTGCACCTCTCTCAAGTGTAACCACTCATCATGTCTAAAACAGATGCTGGTCCAGACATCACAGACTCTCTGAAAGTCTTTCACTGCGCAAAGAATCAACACTGCCAGCTAGTGGTTGGGGGTGTCATTACAGAGCAACGCAGACAACAATGAGGGCGTATAAAAGCCAACGATGGTGTAGTGGCAGTAGGTAACCTACATGTGTAGCTGGTAAGAAGAAGTATAAATCAAGCTTAGGCAAAAACCCAGTTAAAATAGCTAACATACAGGGACTGAACTAAGGTGACTATTTCCAAAAAGAGGCTTAAAAGCAGATGACCTACAGGTGACTTCCCAGGGGGTTTGTTTCGAAAGAAAAGATTTATATTTATGAATAGTACATGAAACTAAAGTACTACAACCCTGCACATTTCAGGTTATCTTAGGACACCTAAAATAGAGCAAAAAGAAAGAAAACTGAAAAATGGAAAAATAAATCACTACCACCTCCCTAATATGTTCTGTGTGATAAGTGCTTCATAACATTGTGTTGCTTTATTCAGGGCCTCTGCTTCATTGCACATTTCATTCTTACTGGTTAAAGATCTTTTCATCTGTATTCAGACGCATTATGGTTTGCTCCATTTGAAAGCAGAGAGCAGGAAATAATCTGAGTGGTTACAGACTAATGCATTTATCTGGCAATGGAAGGATAGTAAACAACATGAACTCAAACATAACCCTTGACTCAAGCAAGATAAAGGACAAGAACTGTGGCATACAAGCTAAATTTAAATGTGCACTACCAGAAAAAGAAGCTGACCCCAGGGATCAAATCGCAAGTTCAAATATAAATGTGTCAGTCTTGGTCACTGAAGTCTTTATTTTCACAATTTTAACAAAAACACAATACAGAAAACTTAAAATGTGTCAGTTCTTAAAACTGTTAAAAACATATTCATTTGTGCTGGTTAATAATACTGAAATTAAATTCAACTCCCAGAAAACAAATTTAATATTATTGTTTTTGAGTTCATATAAACGTGAAAAATATGTAAATGAACAAAACGATAACTCACACATGTAGGAGAACAGAAACAAACACACTCAACTTGACAGACCTTCAGTGATGAATTTAAACTCATACAGACTTGATGCAGAACATGCATGTTTCTTCCTTTTCTTACCCTTATTTTTGTAATTGTTTGTTTTTAACATTTGTGAATGTAGGACTGTGGTCAACAATTTTATTTTACAAAACAAAGACTTCAGCTTTGAAATGTTTATTGTTTTAGTTTATATTTTATACTTTTTCCAAAGGCTAATAATAGGTGACATTTTAGTTAAGTTTCCCAGCAAGATGAAAACACTGTTTAAGATTTTTTTCCTGGTTTATGAATTTAAGTTTTTTTCTTATATTTTTGCTATTGTTCTTTGTGTTTATTGCTGTCTTCCTTGATTGTTGCCACCTGTGTCTCCTCAGCATGTGAGTGCAGATATAATCCAGTCTCTCCTTCTGCTGGGACGTCTTTTGCCTTTCCTGTTGCTCCTGGTTGTCCCTTGCAAGTGTGTGTGTGTGTGTGTGTGTGTGTGTGTGTGTGTGTGTGTGTGTGTGTGTGTGTGTGTGTGTATTTGCATACCTGAGTGATCCCAGGAGCCATGTTGTTCGGGACACTAGACTGGTGGCCCAGTGTTGACACTGACCCCCCGCCAGCTGTTGGCTCACAGATATCCCAAACACAAGACTGGCTTTTTCATCAGCATCCTCTCCATCAGATGTCAGCAGCAGAAATAAATACCAAAATACACTTGTTCTGCAACAGTAACTGCACTGACTTGTATAGTGTCCTGAAATACTCACACAAAAATAAAAAACAAAACAAAAAAAAAAACAAAACCTGCTTTTGCTTTGCATCAGTCAACACATTGTATAACTTTGGAAGTTGTCTTCCATGGAAAATGGATAAATGCAGTACATATTTAAAGGACACCCTCAACCTCATCTAAGCCAACATGAAAAAGGTAAGAAAAATGTGTATTTGTATTTAAAAAGAAACATTTACTTTATGTTGTTTGAGGAGTTGGTGATGGAGGATTGATGTGGCCATCTTCAAATGGAAGCTTTCTTCAAACTGTAGTGTTGTGGGAGTAATGGGCCTGTAGCGCCCACCAGAGGACAGCATGTCCAACAGAGCCATTTTGGTCCACCTTGGAGCAGTCAACTTTAGGATTTCAGTAGGAGAAAGAATCATCAAACCTCCTGAGACCAGTACCTCCACCATCACGTTGCACTTCACAGTTACTTGGCAGCTGAAGACAAAGAGAGAATACAATAATGGACTCAGACATCTTTGTAGAGATCTTCTGATGAGTTCTCAAGTGATGGAGAAGCTACGAAGGAAGGGTGGGGAGGGCAGTCAGTGGGGGAAGTCCCTTATCCAGGAGCAGATGAATGGAGAGAGTCCCAAGTCAGACAAACAGTTTAGTGAGCAAAACACCCAGGATGAGAGTCAAAGTTCTCTGTTGCTAGGCAACATTTTGCCAAAAACAAGAAATATTCCACATGATGTCACAAATCAGCTATCTTAGCAGCGTACCAGGGTCTTGTCATTTGTGACATCATTAGTCTTATCAGGACCTTTTTTCGAGTACACTAGGACACAGTCTAAGTTCTTCACTTTTTCATATCGTATCATCTGGTGAAAGTAGTTAGAGTGATCAAACCTTTACAAAATCAGTCAAAGAATAGACACGTAATAGAAATGTAAAAACACATAAACACTTGGAAAAAAGCCAAGTTACGGACTAAGTTGGAAAATAAGGAAAAGGAGTTTATGGAGGAGAAAATAGCTTTACAGAGAGAAGCTCTAACAGAATAAGAAACATCACTTCTGTATGCAGAACTGGGTAAAAAGGCCAGGTTATACACAGATGCTACCACCAAAATGTGGAGGAGACCTGCAGAATAGAGGCTGCTCTGCTCAAGATGAAGGAAGAGATGGGAAATCAAGAACGCCAGTGGGACCAGGAAAAGTCCCATCTCCTGAATGAGCAAATAGAAACAACCTTCAAGGTGAAAACAGGTACAGGAAATTCTCGGAAACAAAATGCAGCTGTGGAACAAAGAAAAGTCCTACCTTCTGGCGGTGATATCAAACACAAAGGAGGCGCTCGAGAAGAAGGAGGAGGAGAAGCAGTCTTCTATCAAGGGCTTCCTGGGCCAAATTCAAAGTTTGGAAGAGATGATTGGGAACATGAAAAGAGAGAAAACAAAAAAGAAGGGTCCCATCACAAGATTCTTCCACTGGTTTAAGAAAAGTACAAAAAGTCCAGTGGGGAGTTTTCTTTTAATCTCAACGGCTACTGCTGCTTTCTATATTAAAAAATAGCAAACATAAACACATATGACATCCCTTCTATGTTTGTTTGTTTGTTCCTTCTTTTGCTGCATTCTTCTTTTTCGTCTCCTTTCATGGTTTTCCATTCATTTGTGTTACTTCATCTTCTCCGATGTAATTTGATGATCCCCTGATGGGTAAGAATTTTAGAAAATCAAGTGCAAGTTTCAAAAATGCAGCTGCAACAAGGTGCAGGAGCCAGATCTAACTGGAATCATTCAGCACACCTGGGAGAGTGTGAGAGCCTTTCAGAGCAGATTTGATGCCATGACTGTCAACACTACTGCAGTGTGCACATTTTTGAACTGACTGCACAGAAATCTGCAATGGGCAGGGCTTGCTGCACTTTATATGGTTGTATCCAGACACTGAATTTACTACTCCTGGTTTAGTATGAGCCATAAAACAGATAAAGAGAATCATCTACTTGAATGAGATTCATTAACCATACTGGGTTTATACAAAATTCAATGAGAGCTTGACTTACATGTGAAACTGATAAAAAGATATGAAAAATGGTTACTATGTTATCTAAACTAAGTGCTTAAATAAAAAGATGTCTTCTTGGTACAGTTGAAAGCGCCTCGTGTCAGGTGCTTGCTCAGCAAGCCTGTTGGGGAAGTATCATGGTCTGGGATTTCTTCAGTTGCTCAGGTCTAGGTTCAGCAAGATTTTGCATCCAAACGATTAGGTCAGATGGCTGTCTAAATATATAAAATAACCTTGCTTTTCCTTTTTTTCTTCCTTCTCTCTAATGACATGGGTATATTACAAGATGACATTCAGCCAAGACTCACTGGGCTCAAATTGTGAACGGTTCGGGGAGCATGAGAAATCACTTTCACACATGGATTGGTCAGCACAGACTCCAGATTTTCACCCCCTGGAGAATCTTTACACCGCCGACTGACTGACTTTCCTACCGCTGGTACAAAATCATGAAGTCTGTTATTGTGCTACTGAAACAGCCTCTTTGTCAACTGAACCTGCGCACAGATGCAAGTCACCCATTGTACTGGTACTGATGCATCCAGATACTCGCTGTAGATGCCTTGAATGACTTTTAATTAGTTTATTAACCTGCATATGTAAAACATGGTTCCACATGAAAACGAACACACGGAATCACTTAGTGCAAAAGCCTGATACAAAGTGGGAAATAACATTTCCCAGTGTGAGGAAGACTCTCTGCCCCATGAGCACACTCAATTGTATTTTCAAGAAGAAAAAAGTGCTCATGAGGGCATACGTTGACCTTATGCACTAATTTGGTTGTCTAACGAACAAGT
Source organism: Zenarchopterus dispar (assembly GCA_028564865.1). Classification (NCBI taxonomy): domain Eukaryota; kingdom Metazoa; phylum Chordata; class Actinopteri; order Beloniformes; family Zenarchopteridae; genus Zenarchopterus; species Zenarchopterus dispar. The sequence goes on along the minus strand of JAOWBL010000216.1, from coordinate 7,114 downwards.
GCTCAACCCTTCCTTTATCCTTTCAGCTGCTTAAATTAACCTGCCTCTTCACTTTGATTTCTGAGACTCAGGAGATGAGAAAGTATGTGATGTTTTCCTTCTGACTGAGCCCTTGGCATGGAGACCTATGAGAGCATCGTCAAAGACATTTTCAGTCAAGCTACAGTTGATTTTTCTTCATGTCAAACAGGAATTGTTGCAATTTTGTAGTTAACCATTTCATTGCAAAGACTTCTATTACTCTTATTGTTTGTGATCATAGCAGGACTGAAACAGTTTTGTCATTCATACCTTCTACAACAACCCCCGACTACAATTTTACAACAAATGATACAAGTGCTGACATTTCCAGCTGTTGAACAGCCGTGTTTCTGTTGTTGTAGCCAATAACTCAACCAGCTGGACTGCAGTGTAAAACATACGATTACCTAAACAAAGAAGAAGGCACAACAGACCTAGATCTGCATTTATATTAAACTTGAAATTGCACAAACTGGAATTGTGTATAAAAAATAAATCTAATGGAAACTCCAATTTTGCAAAAACGTCTATAAATCACAAAAATATTTTTACATTTGCATGAGGTGGTTTTTCTGGCGATTTCAAAAAAGAAAAAGAAATGCAGAACTGCAATGGAAATACCCTTTTTTTCCCATATGATGTTGCAGATTTTTTTATTTTTTAATTTTTTCAAAAACTGGTTCCCTTGAGCAGGATGCAGTACAACAAGAAAAGTTATTCCTAACTTACCAAATGTTGCATGAGCCATCTTAAAGTTTGGAGCCCACTGCACTTCCATGAAATTGTGGAGAGAAGGCTGAGTTGTTGGACTTGGTTTGACATAATTCATCACAGATGTCTCTATGCTGTTTTTTGAGTGAGAATAATGATAGGTAGAGTAGCTGCAGAAATAAAAAAGGAATCTGTCAAAATTAAATGGGTTCTGTTCATCTAACACCATTATTCGTGAGAGGCTTCTTCCATGAGGAGAAAACATGATTTTATTCAAAATAGGACTTAATGGAAATTTCACAGTTGAGTCTTTGCAACATTTGAAAATATTCCTAAAATCTTGCTGCAAGACTGTAATGGAAATATGGGTACTGTTCTGTCTCACAAGTCAAGACGAAGGTCAAGGTTGAGTTGAGAAGCTTGAAGAGCATATGAAGGGTTGAGTGCAATCTCATCTCAGTCTCAAACTGGCAGAATATCATTTGTGCAAACAAAGAAAATATCTGACCAAACTATCAGCTCTTGAATAGTGTTCTGTGTGCACCCAGGGATTACAGGCATTGCTCAGGGGCCCACCTCTATTAACCTGGGGGATTGAGCCTGGGTCCTCCATGCTCTGCCCCCAAAGAATGTGTCAGAAGTGGGATTCGAACCCACGCCTCCATTCAGAGACCAGAAGTCCCATTTATTTGGAAGGTACTGAACCTTGAGTCTGGCGCCTTAGACCACTCGGCCATCCTGACACGGTCAAAGCCTGAGCCATTCTGCACCTCCTGCAAAAAGACTACGTAACGTTCCTAGTCGGCCAGGTACCAAAATCTCACAGCTGTCAATCAAAGTCTATGACCTGTTTTGCAGGGCCTTACAGAAGAGTTGCTGCTTCTCCACATCAGGAGGAACTAACAGAGGTGGTTTGGGCATCTGGTGAGGATCCCTCCTGCATGCCTCTCTGGGGAGGTGTTTCAAGCATGTCCAAACACAAGAAGGATCAGGGACAAACCTGACATGCTGGAGAGATTACATCTTCTGGCTGGCCTGGTAACACCTTGGTGTCCTCCCGGAGGAGCTATCAGAGATGTAGCTGAGGAGAGGAACATCTGGTAGAGAGGTACCAGCCATTCCCGCCACCTGAACCAGAATAAGCCCAAGTTAATGGATGGCTGTTTGATGATTTTTGGAGTTGAGGCAGAACCCATGAGTTTTTAGAAACAATAAGACTTTTGTTTGACGCTCCTTTTATACCCAAATCTGATGCCCTCACCTCAATTACAACATTTCAACAATTACCTGAAAATAAAATGAAGTGGCATGAAGCACATTGTTAGCACTTTGCATGACTTAATTTAGTTAAATCTATCATTTCACACAATCATAAAAGAATAAACGCTGACTTTAATTTCAATCTGTAACATTTTAAGCCAGTGTTCAGGGTTTTCTTCAGCTTCTGTTTACTCTGCAATTCTGAGTCCTTTTTTTTTTGTCTGAATCTGTTTGATGAGCTGTGCTTTGATGAGTTATATTAGGCATCTATTTGATTTGTTGAGTTTTGTTTCACAAGACGTGAGTCACATCAAGATTATGTATTCTCTTTTTCAGTATCTAACTATATGCACGCTGAGTTTGTCGTTTAAATTGGTCCTGCCGCCTTGTCTTTTAATCAGGTCAAACATGCAAGCTGCTTGGCTTGTCTGGAACAATTTACATCAAAGCAGAAAAATAGCTGCCTCCATGTTTGGATTATAACTGAAAAAAAGGAAGAGAGAGGATGAAAACTGGTTACAAGGCTCAGAACAAAAGACTAAAAGCTTTGCAGCATGTCAACTTGATCTTGCAAGTTGATTAAATATAATCCAATGATAAATTTGTTATTTCCAATTTTCTCATTTATGAATTATAACCCCCCTTTGATTATCTGTCAATTAAAGTTTCATATGCATTTAAAACCTGGTGGATATGTTGTGTATGGGGCAATAGAGGCCTATTTTAACCTTCAGCATACATTGCAAAGTGTTGGAGAGCAAACATAAAGAGTTTTTGTGGAAAATGAAGTGATGAATAGTGAGAGGAAACAAAAGTAAGAGAGGGAGTGTATGTGTGTGTGTGTGTGTTTGTGGGTGGTGTGGGTGGGTGGGCATTTGAAGTGGAAGAAAAGATAATAAAACTATATATTGAGACAAATGTTACCAAATTTATCCACCTCAATTTTGCCACTAAAATTTAAGTTTGTGTGCAAATCAGTGTAATTAATCTGATGAAACTGCTTTGCTCTTGGGGCTCCAGTGAGTTTCTTTGGAGCCGTTTTCAACTTTAAACTGTTCACTTTTGCATGAGTGAGCATTTCTGTGAAACTGCTGAGCACTGGATGAGAAAGATAGGGTCATTAGATAATTACAATTGTTGATGGATTCTTACCAACTTGACAGCCAAACCATTTTGACACCCCTCCTCACTACTCTCTGTTTACTGGGCTGAATGGGGTTTTCCATGTCAGGGCTTTCTGTTAAGGGACCATTATAATTACAGATCCAAGTGTGTGTGTGTGTGTGTGTGTGTGTGTGTGTGCATGCATTTGTGGAGCCCATTAACTGCTGTGTGGATTCTGATACTGTGCTGTGTTTGTAAACCACTTAAATATGAATTGGCAGGATGAAGAAGGTACAATTAAATGTACGATACGGTTTCACACAGCAAACTACATAACATAAATGAGTTTCCTTCATTGCCGTTGGTACTTTTATGAATTTGCTTCAAAAGCAGAATTTGAAAACCGTAGAATAATGCTTCTAACATTTCACCAGTTAACAGGACAAACCCTTATTAGTCCCACAGTGGGGAAATTGTTGCTCTGTTTTTAACCCACCCTAGTGTAACCAGTAGTTACACTAGGACCAGTGAGCAGCACCCAGGGATTACAGGCATTGTTCAGGGGCCCACCTCTGTTAACCTGGGGGATTGAGCCTGGGTCCTCCATGCCCAAGCATGTTACCACTTCCCCCAAAGAATGTGTCAGAAGTGGGATTCGAACCCACGCCTCCATTCAGAGACCAGAAGTCCCATTTGTTTGGAAGGTACTGAACCTTGAGTCTGGCGCCTTAGACCACTCGGCCATCCTGACTCGGTCAAAAGCTGAGCCATTCTGCACCTCCTGCAAAAATACTATGTAACGTTCCTAGTCGGCCAGGTACCAAACTCTCACAGCTGTCAATCAAAGCGTATGACCTGTTTTGCAGTACACATCACAATATTTACTTGCAGGTGGCAAACTATAAGATGGGACTGTCTAACCTTTCATTCTCCAAATGCCATCCCTCCATCCAGTGCCATGGAGGAGCCACTGAAGAAAGCAATGACAGTTTTATCAGAGAAAGTGAAGAAATTAAAGAGAGCGTAGCCAAGCAGAAACCTGCACACAAATCAATAGTGGACCTGGCTTATACTCATTATTGTAGCTGGAAGAGGCCTCATCTTCATAGCTGAAGTAGCTATGAAGATGAGGCCTATGTTACTTTTCTTCATTTGCAGTGTGTTGCAGATACCAGCTGGATTTCAAGCAGAAGTGTATTAAAAGCTACTTGCAGTAACCAATCCAGGGATTTATGTTGTTGTTTTGTTTTTCAGTACAGTGTTGGCAGTGCAGCCTAACAGCCCACTAATATCAGTGATAAAGCTGTACTCAGTGTTGTGGTTTTCCAGAAGAGAAAGTATCTGCCATTCCTAACCAACAGAGGGCTGTTTGTGAAGCTGACTTCACTACTAAAAGTGTCAGGATCAGTGATCACGACAGTCCGAAGACCTTTGACTCATATTTCCAGTCGCCGATGCAGGTATCAGTCAACATATTCTTATCTTGTTCTGTAGTTTCCTTGTTCTTCTCAGGTTATACTGGTCTTCCTTTGGTAACCAAACAAATCCACATGCACCATTTGTCATTGGCTCACTGCTGAATTTATGTTTGCAAGAGTGAAGTACCAGTGCAGAACAGTAGGGGGCTCTCGTGAGCAAAAGCAAAAAAAAAAAAAAACAACAAAAAAACTAGCAAAGTTCTGCTGCGTTGCTTTAAAGTTTTATTTATCAGTGTTTTTATGAGATATACATCTTGCAACTACAGGTATTTTTTTGTTTTATATTTATCTTTTTTAATTGATACAACAGAGCATATCATAGAACTGACTGTAATAAAAAAAAGAACTGGACAAATCTCTTGTGATGTCACCCATAGTGCTTTTGAGGCCTCTTTTTTTCTGCTCGCCTGACAGAAGGGCTGCTAAAGCTGAAATGAGAACTAGCAGAGCTTTACTGGGACCCAGGGCTGCTTGGTCAGCTAGCACCCAGACAGTGTGACTGAAGTGTTTTCACACTGGCACGACTTGGATCAGCCCACAGGAACTCAGAACACGAGTGCAGTTCACTTGGATCAGTGTGAACGCAGCAGCCAGACTCTGGTGCAAACAAAATCGATCGTATCTCGACTGTATCTCTTAACAGGTTTGGCTATCAGTAAAACTCTGATGCAGTCAATTTGATGTGTAAAACAAAACTGGCACAATATATTAAAAAGCATCGAAACACAACAAAACTTTTATTTAATTTTCTAGTTGGCCGTGAACGGTAGCGGTATCAACACTGAGAGAAATTAGCTGGCAGAGTTTGAAGTGAATGGTACCAAAATATTACAAACATGAGCCAAGCTTTTGCATGAATATCTCTCAGATATATGTGCTTGTAATAAGTGTTTATTTTCAGCGTTTGATGTATAGGGGGTGTGCAAACTAATAAATCATTGTTAGTTTTCACACCCTGAAAGTGTGTAAATTAATGATGATTTTTTTTTCATTTGGATTCTGTCAATCAAAATAATGCAGCAAGAATAATAAAACAAAGACTTCCCAGTTAAAGAGAAGGACAAAAAGTGAGAGCTGACCATGTTTTTTGGAGAGCGGATGGTGAGTAAATACACTGTGCTTTGATATTATTTTGATCCTTTGAACTTAACTTAACCTTCACTAGCTTATCTGGGCAGCACAGACCACCACGGTGATCAATCCTGCCTAAAGAAAGGCAACCTTTATGACCCTGGAAAGTCTTCTATAAAATTGCATTCTGTGGAAAAGCTGTTTGAAAGTTTAACACAACACAAACAAAGAGTTCATGATTAAAACTTTGGTGGCACAGAGTCACAGCTGATTGTTAACAGTTTGCACTTGTGAGGTGAAAGCATTTTCAAAGTGTCTATTGTGGAACATGTCATGAGCAAATCACATATTAAAGTATTTGGAGGTCAATTTTTAAAATAACTTAGCTGTTTTTAAAACAGCACGTGCCATCTGATTCCAAGCTTGAATCATAAGTTGAGTGACAATTGTCAAAGTATCCCCTTTGAAAGAATTAAATCGCAAAAGCTTCTATTTAAGCTTTATCAGCCCCTTTTTGATATTGCATGAGAGCCAACGATTTATTGAAGTCCGCAGCCTCCTTCTTATCATTTAAAAACCATTTCATTTGGTGATGCATCAGACGGCTTTTTTTCGGACTTGTTGACAGTAAAGGGCAACTGGTCCAGCACAGCGAGGACGTCCGCTTCAATCACTTCTGAAGGAGCTGGCATGATATAAACGACGCTGACGATAATCTTGTGGACCCAAAGGCAGGGTGGGAAACAGAGGGTGTAATTAAACCGGGGAAGAGGGAAAGCCAGAACAGGGTTTATTGATCTGATCCGAGCTGTTTTCACTGTGAAAGAATTGCTTTTATTTTGCAATAAAACTTCTTTGGTAGATTCAACCTCTTTCCCCTGTAACTAGTTGCGGGGCAAGGAGCTAATATTGAAGGAAAGATGACTAACCCAGGGAAAAACAGAAAACTGGATTTTCCTGTACACTAGCCTCAAGGTAAGAGCATAAACCAGAGGAGCTCATGAATTTGTGCCAAGATCTGATGGGCCATCATCAGAAACCATGTACTGTCGATGAATATATTTATCCGGTGAATCCATTACCAATCAAACCAGCAGCGAGTAAATCAGTCAGGCTTTGAATAATTCATACTTTTGAACATCTTAATAATCAAGCTTTCCCATTTGGCAGCAGCCATACTTCAAAGACAGAAAATCTATGTTACATTAACAGCTTGATGTAAAGAATTGGGGAAGTCAGAGACAGAAGGAAACTCAACCTTAAAAGTGTTCAAACAGCAGGATTTTAAAAGAGATGTTTTTACATGCATTTCCGTTTTTAGATTCGACACAAAGACTCATACTTATTTTTAATAACACAAACCAATATATTAAGTATACACTTTTAAAATAAGAATTTGGATTTTTTTGTGTTTTATATATATATATATATATATATATATATATATATATATATATATATATATATAT
>JAOWBL010000215.1:0-18123 GCA_028564865.1 Zenarchopterus dispar | reverse complement strand
ACGTCCCCATGCCGTGGGTGTGTGAACAAAAATTTGTCCCCACAACCGGTGAAAACCAGACCACACACACACACACAGGGACTCATTTGTTGTCGCTGATACTGGGAATGCTATTAGTGTCCCAGTTTTTGAAAGTTTCAGGGTTTCTGCATGCCCTCCTTGTCCATGGCATTGTGTTTCTGAAGAAAGTGGACAGAAAAAAAGTTCTCTTCAGAGACAGCACAGCAGGATGTTGAATTAGGTGGAGGTTCTGGTTTTTATTCAAGCGCTTATCAGATCTTTGCTCACTTTTCCTCTCGTGTCATTCTCTTCCTTTATCTCTTTTCCTTCCTGAGTGTGAAGTTCACATCTGCCATTTGGGAATGTTTTGCTTTATCTGTTGTTAGGCTGAACTAAAGAAAACTTGATAGTATAGTGGAACAGATCAGCGACTAGCATTTAAATAGGTTGGGTCGTGCAATAAGATACATGAAATTGTGAGACTCGAAACTAAATTTTAGGAATTTTACTCTTGAATATATCCTATTTGACTTCATTATACAGTGGGAAACCAAAACCAGATAGTAAGAGTTATGTAAAAGATAAAACTTTAAAGACTCCTCGGCTAAAATTTCCTCAGTAATTCTCTTTTACTTTGAAATCACTGTATCTGGCTTTGTACTTTAAAGGCGACATATTATTCCCTTTTTTCACAAGCTGACATGATTTCCTGAGGTCTTTTATAAAACTTCTGTGACAGGCTTTGGTTGAATTATTACAGGGCTGCAATACAATTCTTTACCACTTTGTTCGTTCTATTTCAATCTCAGTTTGTGATTTAACTGAATATTTGACCCTTTGGAAGCTAAACCTTGCGCTATTGTTTGCCTGCTGTTGGTTGAAAATGAAAACAATCAGGCCAGCGAGACTCAACCTAAGCTATAAAGTTCCAGCTGGATGGCTAAACAATGTAAAGCTCTGTCAGCATGAGTGAGGCTCGGCCGATAAGTGTCTGGTTTTCTTTTACATACTATAGTTGCTGCAGAACACTGATTTATAAGATCTCTTATGTCTCACATTAATGTCCTCGGGTGAATTAGATGGTTTTCACAATTATAAATGAACGCCTCAGTAAAATTGTATATCTTTAGGGTAAGAAAAAAAATCAGACTTCAGTTAGATTTCAGTTGAATCCTTTTCTTGTCTGAATGCTCTGAAAGGGGCTCTTTGTTTTCTGCTCTGCTGTCACAGTCCATTCTCTGAGCCTTAGGAGCCAACAGAGTACCATTTAAGCCTGTGAGTGTTTTATTATGGAAATGTAACCTACATTTGTTGTGAGCACACATTCACATGTTGCTGCAGAATCAGAGCAAAGTTAGCATTTTCAAAGTGATAACCAAGGATATTAACCTCCAGATCAATCCACAGTGCAGCAGTAACTGTCGTAATTGGACTGGAGCTTCACTACTAACCTTTATCTGCATCTGGGAAGGCTTTACTTGATCGTACTTTATCAGTCGTGTTGTTCAGGTAGTCTCTTATCCTGCAGTGTTTAAAGCGTGTGCTGCTCTGCCAGTTCAGGCTACTTGATCTTGACTGACGGGAGCCCAGGTGCCAGAGCATGTCATTTTTTTCTCCTTTTACTGGAAAAATACAAAGAAAAGACATCCAGAGTTTCATGAAAGAGTTTATATGGCAGCCAACAAATTAAGTTCCACTCTGTAATCATAGTCATGGTCAGCAGCCTAAAATTACATGCCACTCACTTTGAACCCCGGGGCTATAACCCCTATTATTACTGTACATGCTTTCAAAGAGGAGCTATAGTGTCAAGGAGAAGTTTTACACTTTAATTAACCCTAGAAAAAGAGCAAAAATCCATATGGGAAAGATCTGACAGGAGTCATTAATCTACCATTGTTCCACTTAACACAATGTAATCAATACAGTGGAGTGTTTTACTGCATTTTGTTCAAAAATTGAAGTATGGGGTAGGATGTGTTGACTTAAATTAAGTTTTCACAGAAAGCAAATTATTCTAAGCTTTAGTTTTCAGAGCAAACGTCTTTACTGTGGTTTTGTTTTCAGGGGAAAACAGGAAGCTGGCACCATTATGTGACATAAGACTTCCCTTAAAATATACCAATTTTCTGTCTGGAGAGGCCAACACTTGAAGATATATGTTGTGTGTGTGTGTATGTGTGTGTGTGTGTATATATATGTATGTACATATATATATATGTATGCATATATATATATGCATACATACATACATACATACATACATCCATACATATCTATACATGCACTATCTTTAAAGACATCAGATCAAGTAAAGAACCTGGGCGTCATTCCTGACTCTGAGCATAATTTTGTTCCACATGTTAAGAATGTGGTTAAAACAGGTTTTTATCACCTGAAGAATATAGCCAGAGTCCGCCCTTTTCTCTCTCGGGTCAACACGGAGTTGCTGATGCATGCTTTTATCACAAGTCGCATTGATTACTGTAATGTCCTCCTTTCTGGTCTTCCCAACAAAACCATTTCACCTCTTCAGCTTCTTCAGAATTCAGCTGCTCGTGTGCTGACAAGGACAAGAAAATGGGCTCACATTATTCCCGTTTTAAAATCACTGCATTGGCTCCCCGTGTCTTTCAGGATTGATTTTTTAAGATACTTCTTATGGTTTTTAAAAGCCTTAATGGTCTTGCGCCGTCTTGTCTTACTGATTGGCTTTCACCTTACGAACCCTCACAGACCCTCAGGTCCTCCAGCTTAAAATTACCATTGTTAATACCAGAACCCACGGTGAGGCTGCCTTCCAATACAACATGGAAAATAATAACATGGAAAACATTGCTGGGCACAGAAGAACCAGTGAAGGAACACTATCACAGGGAGCCATCTGCATCAGAAGGCAGCTGCCAAACCCCGGAGCCACAACCCACTCCCGAGTGCAATAGAGTACCACACACCACTTTTGCTGGATGGATGTATGGACCCCACCACAACCCAGAGATAAGTGGACCTTGGGCCACTTATCTCTGGGTTGTCCCCTGGGAGCCCTCTTTGTGGAACAGTCTGCTGGAGAACCTGAGAGTTGCAGAGACTGTTAATGTTTTTAAAAGCAGGCTCAAGACCTACCTTTTTAATCTGGCTTTTAACTAATGTTGTTTTTAATCCTGTTTTAGACTTCCTGTCTTAGATTTTCTTTTTAGCGCTGTTTTTTTTTAACACATTTTATTGTCCTTTTTTCCAGATATCCTATTTATTTGTCTTTTCCTATTACGATTTATTAAATTTATTTTATTTCTAGTAACTATGCATGCATGTATTTTAAATATATATATATATATATATATATATACACACACACACACACACACACACACACACACATACATACATACATATACATACTTTTTTCAATTTTTACTTTTTGATTCCAGTGTTCTCTCAGTGGGAGCCCTCTGCATTGGAGGTGCTGTTGACTCTGGTTGCCATGGCAATGGCCCAAGGTCCACTTATCTCTGGGTTGTGGTGAGATCCATACACCCATCCACCAAAAGTGGTGTTTGGAACTCTATTGCAGTTGGGGGTGGGTTGTGGCCCCTACCATGCAGTCTGGCTCGGGAGTTTGGCAGCTGCCTCCTGATGCAGACGGCTCCCTGTAATAGTATTCCATCACTGGTTCTTCTGTGCCCAGCAATGTTTTCCATGTTATTATTTATTTTAACCTTTTGATTGTATTATATCATTGATATTGATCTGGGTGGGTGGGACTGATTTTGTGTTTACTGTGAAAGCACTTCGTGCTACATTTTATTGTATGAAAAGTGCTATATAAATAATGTTTGATTTGATTCAGAGCTGAGGACGCCATAAATTGTCCTGTTACTGGAACCGTAAAATGCAACTGACTACTAAAATGACAGACCCTCGTTTTGCAAGAAACAAAGCTCAGGTCACTAATGACCCACAGGAACCAAGCAGGGCCACCAAGCCATAACAGCAAGGGAAATGACATGGCCATAAAGAGCCAACTCAACCAACAACAGCATCCTGGGATCCTAACTGTCTGACTAGAGTGACTTGACCCAGACATGGTGATGTTCTGATGTTTGTGAGCCCAGCGACAGAGAAGTCCAGACAGCATGGCCCAGAGCCACCCTCCATGCCTGCACTCATCCCCTCTGTCCAGAGTCAGCAGGACTGAAGGCCAAGCCCCCGCTCCTCCCACCTGCCTTTCTTTGGTTAAGAAACTATCTACATGCATCTGGACACACTTATTCAGGTTTAAACTTTTGTGTTTTAACCTGCTTCATCCACCAGCTGTCTTTAGAACCCTGACAAAACACCAAAAGTCTGGAGAGTTTTAGAAGTTGTGTTTTTGTCAGTCACTGCTGCAGACACAGAAAAAGAAGCCTTGTGCCATTGTTTTAGCCTGACATAAAGGTCAATAAAAGCACGTAGATGTGGCTTCCTCTTAGTTTGTTTAGTAAGAGGCAGTAAGGAACCCAAACCTTCCTGCCACTTCACATTTGCTCTGAAAATTTTAACATGTATATGCACCCACACCTGTGGTAACACTGTGTAGAAAGCATTCGACGTCCCACCAAAGGTTTCCCATACATCCCAACACAAGCTTAGTTTCATGAATAGAAATTCATAAGTGATCATTATTTACATTGCACAAATATATTTTCTTATTGTTAAATAGATGCAATAAATCACAATGCTCTTAGTGAAACAAGGGGGTTATTAGTGAAGTGGTCTATTCTTCATCCTCTTATTTTCCAGGTTTTTTTCCATTTTTTGTGCACTTGTCTTTTTCAGATATTTCATTCTTCATGTGTTGATGCAATGACTGACTACTTTGATTATGACTGTATTTTGATTAGGTTGCTGTTTACATCATAGTTTGCTTTTCAGATTCAGAGTATGGCCTTAACCAGGTTACTGTTGGACTATTGTTCATGGGAACGCACCAGGTCATAAACTGTGTCTACGGCTTACATACCAGTAAATGAGCGATCCTCTCTTGTGATGCAGATCAAATGTTTACTTTTAAATCTAACCTGTTGAAGCCCGGAGAAACTGACCTATTTCATGATAAAACATGTATTCTCATTTCAAATAACCTTGTATATTTTCATCAAATTTAAAAGTGCATTTATATATCTAAGAAGCTATATAATTGAGACTTTGGAAAGTCTAAATAAACATCCAAAACACAAGGAACAGTGTAAGTTAAAACTCAAATCTGGAACCTTCTTTCTGTGAGGCAAAATTCAATCCTGAAAGGTTCATCAAAACTAATAAAAATTATCAGTAGAGTCCTAAATGTAAATGTTTTGTTCAGTGAGAAATGGGAAGAGATTTTAATTATATTGTTATTTACACAGCATGTGGGTTAAAATGCAAATGAGGCTTAATGTGCTTTCTAAAAATTCAAGGCAAACTCATTAAACCATGCAATAATTAAGACTAGTGACAGGCATTTGTCCGGAGGGCTACAAAATGTGGGTCTTTTACAGATCTAATTTCCTGAGGGAGGAGTTGCCCTGGCTGCCTTTTGTCCACCGTCTGACCGTTTACTCTGCAACTCTCTTTTAAAGACAACATAATGTGGTCTTTTTTCACAAGTTAAGGTACAACAAATGCATCAGGATGGGAAGCAAAGGGTAGATAATGATGGGGAGGCTGGATAAATGTGCTCTAATCTGGATCTGTGATGTCACAGTACCTCACAAATCTGACTGACTGGATCACTGATAAAGGTCACTGATAAGGTTAAAGGGGAGGTCAATCTCTCATCTTTGCCTGCTGAAAGATAATGTCTTCTCAGACTAACCTGCAAAAAACATGAAAACACACCACACACCAACAGAAAAGCTCTTAAGTGGCAATCTTATTCTCATCTTGTCTACTGCTTTACAGATAATTGGTACCGATCTCTCATTTAGGATCAGTTCTGTCGCAAAACAGCTACTAAGTCACCTCACCACCAAAAAGGAGCTCTGAAGTAACCATAGCAGGAAATAAACAGTTGTCTGACTTACCAAAATCATACTTTGATTCCCCTAGTCACATTACAGGTTTTCGTCAGCACAGATATCACTGTTAGCCCACTTCTAAGAGGCTGAAATTAAGAAATGTTGCTTAAATCGGCAGATCTGTTGTGATGGCTGATTCTAGTGTTGGGCTTGTTTGTCCCTACTGTTGCTAAACTCTTAAAAAAAATACATAACTGAACGCCTTATCAAGAAATTAGATTCTCAAATTGGATGTAATTTTGACAAACGTTTAACTCACTTAGCCTTGGGGCCGATAACTAAAACTAACGGTTTTGTTCTGATTGAGTTGCAGGAAGTTTTCTGCCATCCATGATTTAATATGAATAAGATCATTAATTGGCTGTGTCTTCAGGAAACATGGCGATGTATAGCTGTGTGTCATCAGCATAGCTGTAAAAATTAATGCCATGTCTCCTAATGACATCCCCAATTGGAAGCATATAAATTAAAAAGAATTGGGCCTAGAATTTAGCCTTGGGGCACACCACATTTGATTTTATGGATCTCTGAGGAGCATGTATCCATACTTACCAGAAACCTTCTATCTGCAAGGTAGGATTGGCACCAGTTAAAAGCAGTGCCAGAGAACTCAACCAGGTGCCTAAGTCTATTTATAAGGATTAGATGGTCTACTGTATCAAAGGCTGCACTTAGATCCAGTAGAACCAGGACTAAAATTTTGTGCGAGTTGCTCCTAAAATCATTGATGATTTTGGATAAGGCTGTCTCCGTACTGTGGTTCATCTTGAAGCCAGATTGAAACCTCTCACAAACACAATTTTTAGTTAAAAAAGCATGTGTTTTTTAGGTAGAAGGACAGACACCTGTCTGAAGAGAGCAATTCCCAATATTTAAAAGCTCACCCTCAAAGAATTCATAAAACGTTTTTAAAAGCAGAGTGCGAACCAGATCTAAAAGGCAGGTGGTGAGATTGACTTGGGAGAAGACTCTACCAAGCATCTTAGCATCAATCAGGACAAAACTGTCCAGTGTTCTCTCAGGTAAAAGCACACCTTCAGTTTCACTAAAAACAGTTTTTTGGCCATGTAAAATGTTGGTTCTAATAAGGTTAATTTTCTCCTGAAGTGGTCTGCAAATTCTTCGCATAAAAGATCATTCATAGAAAGTCTATGTTTATTAAAGTCAGGGTTGATTAGACTTTGGCATTGTCAAGGATAAAACTGTCAAGGACAAAAATCAAAGGATGCAGGTAAAATAACTGGAGGAGTCTTGTAATAGACTTCAACAAAATTTGCAGCCACTTCTGGTGTTAGATAATGTTTCCTCACAGTTTGTACTGAGGTCTGCCTTTGCATAATACCAGTAACGTTAAAAAAACACACAAAAGTGGTTTGATAACGCTAAGTCAACAACAGAGGACACACTAGTGGATTTACCATGGCTTATGACAAGATCCAGAGTGTGTCCTCGGTTGTGAGTCAGCTGTATGACATGTTGGCTAAAATCCATAGAGTTCAGTACGTCAATAAACTCTTTTGCATATTTGCATATTTTCTAACCCTAAATATGTTGCTGTTATTTTTAATTCTTTATTTAGATAGTTAGTCATTGCAAATCCATCATCACCTCAGTTATTTTACTTCAGTCCAGCATCAACAACAATTCTTTGGTGTGCTTTGATACAATGTTTGAACAAGTTAAATTGAGATTTTCTGAACAAGAGTGTGAGCAGCATTCCCACATTTGTTATGAGTGTTTATGGTCTACAAAGTTCTTTTCAAAATAACACCAGCTTTCTTCTGCTGGCCATTTTCTCCTTAGCTTGATATAAGCTTGAGACACATGTTGATAGAAGATTTCCTTACTGGTAACACTAACTTCAGAATATGTTGTTTATCTCCACCAGCTAAGATACAAACAAGCAACAGCAAAAACCACTGAATGCAATAACTTTACATCTAAAGGCACCAAATGAAATCCCAACTGATGCTGCTCAGGACTTAATCAGATAGGCTGTGAGAAAAGCTTGTACATGCTACATTTGATGTGCCTTTTAGATTAAAAAAAAAATCAGACAAAACTTTCCAGGTTTTCAGATAACTACAGCAATAAGACTGAGAATCCTCTGTTGTAGATCCACAAATGAGAAGCACCGCAGATAGTAGCATCATGATTAAAAGTTAAACAGTCTGAAATCACTCTCTGTTACACTGTTCTCTCTTATGATGTAAAATTAATATTCAACACTGTATTAATGCTTTATTAGGGTAACTATCACACACCTTACTTCTTGCTAGTAAAATCATAACGCATTAAGTCACATCTGATGGACGTGAAGGTTGTAATCTTACAACACGGTACCTGTTAGGGACGACGCAGAAATATTCATGAACTGCTTCTCTGTAGAAAAGCCTATAAACACTGGTTATATATATAATGAATGAGTGAATGGGAGTTATTGTGGACCCTTCATCTGTGAAGATTCTCTCCTTGTCTGTTGTATAGAGCTGTAAGTGGATTGTCTCTGCAAGAATCACAGATGTTTAGCGCTTGTCATCCCTCTGAGAGCTCAGGCACCATTCCTCTCAATGGAGGAACGGTTTGTTCTGTTTTTTCTTAGATTGGGGTTTTCTGATTTGTTGTTTACAGCAGCTGGTTTTAAAAGATCTAGATGAGGTTTTATACTCTGCTGCTGGACCACTGCTTAAATTCTGAGGTCTGAGGAAAATTAAAGGTCTGTGTTATTTTTAGATCGGAGCGTTGCTCGTGTATCTCTGTTGCATCTCAAGATGCATTCTGCTCAGAGAAATGCGTTCAAACATGTTGACCTCTGCCAGCCATGAGGAAGTAAGTGATTCTAAGCAATGCTGGCACTCTCTGACTTCTAGAGCTCCTCATTCTGCTGCATTCAGGAATATTAAACACAATTAGATCAACAGATTACATGCATTGCAATACTGTCCAGTATTTAGTTAGTATCAGGTCCACACATGTGTGTGACTGCACAAAACACATCCTCACCCCTTGTTTTGGACAAAAACCCAATAACCGTCTTTCAGTTTGCTCTGGGAGAGGAGAAGACTTATTTGTTCCTATTGTTACATTCACAACGGAGCGCTGAGTGGTTGATGGTACCCGTGAATCATGCTGCTTTTTCTTTTTCTTCTTTCTTTTCAGGAGACCACAATAACTGAGATAAAGCAGAAGATTATGAAGATCCCAGATGCTAAGGGTATCGTCATTGATGGGTTCCCTCGTGATGTTGGCCAAGCCCTGTCCTTTGAGGACCAAGTGAGTCTATTATTACACACATTTGTCCTCCAGGGATGTTTTCATTTGTGTGACTGTCACCATTTCCAGAGTTATATCTTCAATCTAAGGCTGTGAGGACACATCATGATGATCATTCAGTATATAAAAGCCTCCTTAGTTTTAAATGTAGTCATATCTGTCAGAGCTTTCAGGGCAATAAGATTTTTCATATCGGCATTAAGATTTAAATGTCATCTTCACACAAGAACCCAGAAGAAACAGTACTAATGATCTGGGACCAACATAGAACATGTTCCAAGCTCCAGGACATGCAGTTCATAAGGCAGTTCAGGTGTGTGTGTATATATATATATATATATATATATATATATATGTGTGAATATGTGAACTTTGTAGGGTCTCGTTCTTGTCGTTGGAATATGTATACGTATGTATATATGTGTGTGTGTATATATACATACATACACACACACACATATATATATGTGTGTGTGTGTATGTGTGTGTATATATATATATATATATATATATATATATATATACACACATATATATATATATATACATACATAGATACATACATACACACACACAGGAGTGTTGCTAAGAGACTGCACAGCTAATTGGAGAATGTCACAACTTTGAGGTCTGTACAAGATATTTTGATCCTTTTTTTTTTTTAAACCAGCTTACCAAGCATGTTATGTAATTTGAATTTTAAGCCATCTGCTCCTTAAAAACATTCATTTAGAACGAGTGAGGACACATCCTGCTCATTTAGTATGCAACATTTTGCACAAACTATCATACAGTTCCTTTTTGATACACTGTTAAATCCCGAAGTAACTGAACAGTGATTTCAATGATTTCTTTTACTGATTTTGCCTTTAAACACTCACTGGTTTCTTTATTAGGTACACCTGGTATGCCTAATAAAGTGTGCACACCCCCACAATGGGTTTGAAATAGGACAATTCAACATTTAAATAAAGTGTTGATTTTTAAAAAGATATGGTATTTACTATTTAGTCGGATGGATGGCAGTGTTATGGGATGGGCATGTATAGGTACTGATGGAACTGGTTTACTGATTTTTGTTAATGGGTTTCAGTGAGTCTTGGTGAAGTGGTGACCTAGTAGTTACAGAGGTAGGCTTGGGTGGGAAGAAATCCCACTCATAATGCATGTTTCAGCTGCAGCTTCTACTCAGCTGTTTTTCTGTTTTTATTGGCCCAGGTTAGTGCTACATGTCCATAAAATGAGCAGGTAGCACCAGACAAGACAAAGCCTTTGCATTATGAATGATCTGACCCAGTAAACTGTCCTTGAGTAACAGTCACAAACGCCCGGCGGCTGTCGCTCTGGGTGTATTTCCTGATGATCAATAAGCCATGAGCTTCCGGAAGGAGAGTTATAGGAATTATTATAAATAGTTAGAAAGGACATTGAAAACATTAGATTAACAACGTAAAGATGATAAATGATTAAAAAAAACTGTGAAGCAACTGTTTCTTTCTTGCCAACTTAAAGTTATACATTGTAAGAGAGAAGCGTTTGTCTAAATCGGAGCACTGTCAGGGCAGTTTAAGCATCACAACCGACCGGTTAATTACGTGAGCCAAAGCGGTTGATTGCTTTAGTATTGATTCGTGCTTTTTAGCACATTCAAACCAACTTCACGTTTATCAGCGTTTAAATGAGCACTCAGTGACTTCACAAGGGGTTTTATCTGGGACAGTGCAAGGAAAGCCGGGCTTTATAATCTGGTCATTTAAACTGAATGACAGGGAAAAGCAGGAAAGGACATCGGGGTCACATTTGAAAGGGATTAATATTCAAAGAAGGGATGAGTATTTGCTTTGTCTCACAGCAGCTCAACTTTTTGTTCCAGATTTTGTTTTAGCTGCAGCCAAAAGTGGTTGGTTTTACAGAAAAGCATGTCAATCTCATCGCCACTGAATCTAAATACTGCTTTCTAACATTCAGTTTTTGTTTTTATTTTCATTTGTCACTATTTTTATCTTATTTATTGTTATTTTCAGGATTTTTATGATTAATATTATGATCAGTGTTTTCCGACCAGTCCAGAGCTGGGAAAGTCTCCAGCAGACCCCCGTGACCCTAAACAGGAATAAGCAGGTGTAGATGATGGATAGAAACTGTCTTTGCTGATCAAGATAGCTATTAATGTATCATAATTCACTTAGATGTTGGTGAAATTAAATTACTGACAAATGTGTGAGAACTGCAGGAAGTTTATATTTCAGCTCACTTCCTCTGGGCCCCCTTTTGATGAAGATAAAAACAGCATGTACACACAAAAAAAAAAAATCTCCATCAAGTCTTTCATCTGGTGAATTCAAGTCAATATGCAGCTCTGACACAGCATGTCGAGTAGATGAATATAGCACACTTACACATTTCTAATATTTTTACGAACAAAGCCACAAAATTAATAATTGATAATAAATTCAAATAGAAAACGTAAAAATATTTTATTTTCGTAATTTGGAACAATAGCCGCAAACTCATTTCCTTCACTGGGTTGCATGCCGCAAAAGCCTTTTTCAAATAATTCGTTTTCCACAGGCCATTAAAAAGAAAAAAAAATCCCCTTTTCATATTTTTAAAGTTTTTGACTAGAGGTCAAATTTAAGTTGTATGAAGGAAGAGTGGGCCTGAACTTTCATCATACATTAGTTACTTAAGTATGACTCATACTAAGTGATGAGTGGTGAGAGTTGGACTCCGTCAAGGCTGCTCTTTGTCAAAGATTCTCTTCAAAAGTTTTATAGAAACAATTTCCACATGTCGCCAAGAGACGTAGGGGGTCTGGTTTGGTGGCCTCAGGAGTCCATCTTTGCTTTTTGTAGCTATTGTGGGCCTGTTGGCTTCATAAAGTCATGATCTTAAACTCTCTCTGGTTGACAGTCGAGTGTGAAGTGTTAGGGGTGAGGATTAGCACTTCCAAATCTGAAACTATGGTTCTCAGTTGGAAAAAGGACGGAATGACGTAGAAGGCAGGAGAAGAGCTGGAGACTGGAGCAAGACTGGATCTGAACCAAGAGCGAGACTGCGCTGGATCTGGATGCAGAATCTGGAGCAACAAAGAAAACAAACTGAGTTTATCGTTCACTAGTATAAACAAACAGGATTGAGCCAAGCAGAGGAACTACCAGGACGGGTAAACGGGCGATCTGGTGGCGAGTGGAGAAATGAACCAGGCCTTTATGCTGCTGCAGGTGGGAGTCTTGATGGTGGAATTGGCTGCAGGTGGGTAGGAGGTGGGCTTGTGGAAGAGGCAGACCAGGAACACCAAACTCTCCGCACAGCTCCAAATAAACAGAGACACACAAGAGGGAGGGAGAGACAATAGACACAAGGAGCAAAAAAAAAAAAAAAAGGGATCCTGACACCTTCTCAGGGTTAAGGATTGAGATGCTGGCTCAGATGTAGGAGGTCAAGTATCTTCAGGTCTTGTTGTGATGAATTATGGATAATGGTTTGGGAGATTGACAGGTGGACCAGTGAATGAGCCGTTAATATAGGCATGTACAGAATCTGCTTCAGTCAGTTAATAAACAGAGCAAAAAGCAATTTCTAAGTCAGACACAGCATCACTATTTCCTTTTCTTATGCAGGTACACTTTTGCAGATCAATACCAATAAAAATATGCACACATTAAGTGACATATGCACTTGCGTGCAAATCAAGAAACTCTTCTTCATCTGACAGCAAATTCCATATATACACATCTATTAATAAGAATGTATGAATGTGTGCACACACATACTTATGATGTACATGCTTTTAAACTCATACAACACAACTTGTGTGACAGAGAAAGACACGTACAAAAAAAGAACGCAGCACCAGCATATACCATAGAAAAGAAAAGAAAAGAAAAGAGATAAAGGAAATAGTTATTGCTGCTGAGAGCAGATTGAAAATGGACCAACATAAAAAGTCAGTTCTATTGTTTTTACCAAATTCAGTATGTCTTTTCAGTTACTTTCAGTCCCAAAAAGTGTACCCACGGCATTATACATTAGGAGCACTGTGGTTTATAATGACTGATCAAGATTTAGCCACAAAAATCGTGCTTAAACATAGCTTTCTGGGATAAATGTCGTCTCCGGTCAGAAACCTGCAACTCTTTTGCCCTCAAAGAGCATCACAGCCATTTGACCTGTCGCTGTGTTGGAGGAGACTAGTGGTTCTTTATCCAGTGTGAAAAGAACATGAGCCCTCTGCGATGCATAGAAATATCACACCTCTTCTACAAATCAGATGCACATCATTTCTATGCTTTTTAAACTCATCCTCTATCTTTTTACGTGGGGTGACGATAAAAGCACAAGATCCCTTCTGTAAGGATAGAAAAGCTTCACAATAACAGGAGATATGTTATTAGTATACTAGAGCCTGGTGGAAAGGCTCTCAAGACGCTTGTGGGATTTTAGAAAGCATTTAGCTGAGAAGCTAAGTCTTAACATCAGGAGAGACAAATGAAAACAGGAAAACTAAAGATAAGAGTAAGCACATATTCTACACCTGCACAAAATGTGTTGATTTGTCAGTGTTCATATTTTTATTCCACTTTTGTTAACACCAAAGAATCATAAAACTGCACGGTAATCATATTTCTCTTTGGTTTCTTTTTACAATAATAAAACACAGAAGTTCAGTATTTACTGGTTCGTTTTGTATGATAATGCTTTACTTCTCAGCATGCAAAAATGGCAGATAATGCCATATAGTCATAAAGAAATACCCGGTAGTCATGTTAACTAGCGCTTCAAAGTCAGTTTCTTCTCTAGCCCATCATCAGTTGTTCAGAAGTAGTTCATTCCCTAAAAAAGTACATTTCAGGTCATTTCTCAGTAACTTCTGTTTTTGGATGCTGTAAAGCTATGATTCCCCAACTGGTTCCTTCTCCTGCCAGATGACCAGAAAAAAATCGTTGATTGTTGAGGGAAAACGATTAAGTCAAATCTGTTGATATTAAATCCTATCATACAGTATAATTATCTGTATGTGAGAAGAGAAAATGCTAGATCCCCTCAGGCGGAAGTTGTGTTCAGGATGAGCACCACGCACCAAATGAGAAGTGTCCATATCTGCTATCTGCTGTGGTTTCATTGAAGAAATGATAACAGAAGATAAACATACGAATAATTAGATGCTAGAAAGACTTGTGACAGTTTGCTGCTAGCACCAGGCCTAGAAGCAGCGAGGATAAGAGGGCTGGGAAACCTGTCCAGGGTAAACCTTAGCTTTCTAACTGGAGACAGCTGGGATTGACTCCAGAGACACAGCACCTGGGACTCTGAGTAGGATAAAGCAGTTAAAGATAATGACTTGGTGAATGGCTGAGTATGTGAGACCCTCAGATCCAGAGAATGGTTCAGGGATCTGAGGTAAAAGATCTTTGTTTTCACAATGACCAACTCGTCCTACCCTCTCATCTCAGTCCTCATAATGAATGGATGCACCCCTTGCCTCGTGCAATGATCAAAGGTTCAGTCTAAATGAACTTTGACCTAGTTTGACTTGGCTGTTTATCATCACCTGCAGGTCATTAACATCGACACTTTTCAGTTCATCCACGTTTGTTCACTGTATGTTTCCAAGCAGCATCTTTTTTCTTCCACACTTCTGCGTTTCTGATGAGATAAACAGCCATTTGTCTTCCTCAGATGCTGGTTCTGTTGCACAGCAGACTGTTTCGGGTTATGTAGGTGCAGTCTTTAGCCCATCACTGTAATGGCTGTGGACAGTAAGCCCCCTCTGATACCTCTGTGTCCTCTTGTCTCTCTAGTAATTGTACCTTCTCTCTCTTTCATTGTAAAGCAGCCAAGTCTTGTTGAGTTTTCACTGTGGTTGCTCCTCGCTCGTCGGCCCACATTCTCTGACAGCAGATTCCACTCAGGACTAGCTCCCTGTCTGGAAGCTGCTTGAGGAAACAAAAGAAAAAGCCTGGAGGACAGAGCATGTGGCTGGCAAACATGCAACAAAAGAAAATTGTGACCAGGCAATACTCCCACAAGCAGACACTTCTGCCTCTGTAAGGAAGCCTACAAAGAAGCTCCTGCAACACTTAACTCCAGATGTTTCAGTCATAGAGCTCATCAGACATGATTAAACACACTTTTCCTCTGCATCTCTACACCTGCTGAGGGTGTAAACAAGGAAAATAAACACATATTTAGAAACTATACCCCTCTGTTGATGCACACGAGAGTCAACAAACATGTCCCCATTCAAGAAGCCTGGGAATTACATAATTAATCCCTCATCTCATAATTTGGCGAATCACACTTCATGAACAATAATCTTACAAATTCAATTTAGATGAATAGATTTTTTTTATTTTGTTTATTTCCACAGTGTTATTGGAATTGCTGCACAACATGGTTGTTAAAAGGTTTGGTGGCAGTTTTCAAATGAGCCGTCATGTTAGATAAGGACCAGAGGAAGTTCACTGGAGATGAAAACACGTTGATAACACATGCATGCGCTCGTGTTTATCATCGTGTCCAGGCGACCGTGCAAAAACAGCTCAGTCATTGATTACTGGACGGGAGCTGATGACCGTTCAGCCAGTAATGCACAGAAGCAGCACTCCTGGGATTTACAATCGAATAAAGTGACAACTGGTTATTAAAGGGTGTTTTGTGCAGCTCAGGAGCGAAAAGAGAAAAAAAATAAAGTCTGTGCTATGCTCAGACAGGCTGAGACCTTTTATTGCTGGAGGTGATGACACGTTCTTGCAAAACCTCTTTGCAAGAATGAAAAAAAAGTCTCATTTCTAATGTTTTGGTCATCAAAGTTCTTTTTTAGTTTAATTACTGCACTACCTTAAAAACAGATTTTTGTGCAACTTAAAAATATTAAATAAAACAACTGAAAAGAGGCTTCTTCGTTTTCTCCAATACTATATCCATCAGTTGCTAGGAAACATCTGTGTGTCCACACGGAGGCCAGTTTGATATCTGACTCAGGCAGCATGCTCAGGTTGAATTTACACCTCCTGAAAATTCACGTTGTCTGCAGGTCAAAGTTGA
This sequence comes from Zenarchopterus dispar, assembly GCA_028564865.1. Taxonomy (NCBI): domain Eukaryota; kingdom Metazoa; phylum Chordata; class Actinopteri; order Beloniformes; family Zenarchopteridae; genus Zenarchopterus; species Zenarchopterus dispar. The sequence goes on along the minus strand of JAOWBL010000215.1, from coordinate 1,765 downwards.
CCTTTTGTTGAGCGGCAGAAATGAATAGCTCAAGCAAAAAGTAAAGAGATGGAAGTGACAGTGTTCAGACTTGTGCATGAAGATACAGTAGGTATTTATACTATAAATAGTCATATATATTCTCATGTTTCTCAAAGTATGATTATCTCATTACCAGAAGTACCACAGGTCATGTGATTCTATAAATAGACTGGAAGGTTTATCTTAAGCATCAATTTCAAATCCAAAAACATTATGTACTGTTTCATATGATGTACACTATGCAGGAAATGTAAACTTAGGAGACTGAACACCACCTAAAAAAATAAATAAGATGCAATTAATGTTACAACCATTAGACTAATCATTTCACTTTATGCAACAATTAAATGTCATTTTTCATCCACCAGCTCCATGCAACTGTGAGAAAAATGCTGCCTAGTCCTTTTAGTGAACTCATTGCGCTGCAGTTAAATGTCCCAAAGGAGCTGCTGAAGACTTTTCCCTTCATAATTAGCGGCAGTCCAACGCTGCTGAGCCGAGAGAGGAGCCTTAATGAGAGAGAAGAGAAGCCTGAAAGAGAGGCTGCTGTGATTAAAGATGAAGGAACCAGACAGACAAAGTAGAGCTAGAAAGTCTGGAAATGTCATGTGAAGGTGTGTGAAACAGTACACAGGGAATGAGCCTCTCAAGTTTAGTTAAGTGTGTTTAACATGGACATAAACATTTCAGCTCACATTCAAAATGCAATTTAGGAGGAATGCAGAAATATACTTGCACAACCTGTTTTTCATTAAAACTATGTTTTTACTCATTTTTATTTGTCGATTAGTAAATGAATTAACATTTGAGAGAAACAGCAATTTTCTTCTCTATTCAATTACAGAAAAAATTAATTCTTCAAATTAAAATCAACATGATAATTCTGGTCAAGACTTATATTAGGTCATTTTAGAAACCAGCACGAGTTTCAGGTATATACTATATTCAGTGTAAGAACAATTCAAAAAGCTTTAAATCAAGCTTAAGAGAAGAAGTAAATATGGTATTAAAACCCTTAAGAGAAGAAAAAAGTTATAAAGCATGAATTAATAGACCAGCTGGAACATAATGTTTGTGCAATTTAGCTGTATTTGTTTAGATCACAATCTTTATGTTGCCACAGAACTCTGAAAATGTAAACCCTCATCAATAATTATGCTCAGATTCTGGATATGGATGGTTTTTAGGGCTTTACGTGATGGATTTTACTTTTAATTGCTTCCTTCCAAACATATTTTCAGTCTTATGTTTACTTAATGAACTGAGTTTAGTGACATCCAGTTATTTAGTTTCATTACTCGTGAAGGTATGCCACTGAACCAAAGTCCTTCAGTGATAACTTTTGATTGATTTAAGTATCATCTGCAGAGCTGTGTTAGGCATCCCCATGTATTTAAGAACATGTAAAAGACAAGAAAATCATGAACAAGTGAAAAAGCAGGGACCCAGGAAATGATCCTTGTAGAGCTTCACACTGTTAAGACAGAGCGTTCAAAAAAAAAAAACCCAGAACCAACTATGTGGAAACTGTTGAAACAGAAAGTTTTTTAATGAGCCGAACAGAAACACACGAATAAATGGAGTAGTCCAGGAGAGTCAGGGACATACACGATACAGGCAGGATTCAGGGGAGCCAGGGACATACACGATACAGGCAGGATTCAGGAGAGCCAGGGACATACACGATACAGGCAGGATTCAGGAGAGCCAGGGACATACACGATACAGGCAGGATTCAGGAGAG
>JAOWBL010000214.1:7767-18124 GCA_028564865.1 Zenarchopterus dispar | reverse complement strand
ATCTATCTATCTATCTATCTATCTATCTATCTATCTATCTATCTATCTATCTATCTATCTATCTATCTATCTAAATGAATGAATGAATGAATGAATGTAGTGAAGAACAACTGAATATGCCCAACATTACAGAGCTTCCATGTTCTTTTTTATGGAGCACTCGAACAGCCCAGCCTTTGGTGGATTAATCCTGTTACCACTGTTGTAAGTGGAGAAACAAGATCTCTTTTACTTAATGCTACTACATGAGTTGAAATGACTTTTCTCATTAATGAGAAAAATGAACTCAAGTAATACTGCAAGAAAATAGTTGTTGATTTTTTCAAAATTACTGCTATATTGATTGAATGACTTATGTTGTTTATTTAGTTTTGGTTTTATCAATCATCCAACAACTGCATGTAGCAGGTCATTTTTCATTGAGCTTTAAACTGCTCCTTTGTTCTTTCCTGGACATTGTGAAAAATGTTTTATTCTTCATAAGTTCTGGTATTTCCCAATTGTTAAATTGCTAAAGAAGTTCATAAAGTCTTCACTACTGAGAGCTGCAGTTGAGCCATGCAGAAGCATGGCTCAACAGAGTTGTGACTCTTTGTCAGCCTGGCTACAGCGCTGAACAGAAATCATGGGTTATTTTAGTTATCTTCAATCAATGATGATTAATCAGCTGTTCTAGCATTATGAAGGACTTTTCATATATTGTTAGACTATCTTTCCATGCACGTTATACTACAGATTTACAGGAGTACCACTTTTTTCCATTTTATCCACTTTTTGTTTCAGCATGTGAATTATACCAGGAAGCGAAGCTTCTATGATTAAAAACCCTCTTTCTTAAAGGAGCAACAGCATCTAAAGCTGAGTGCAGCACATCTGCAGTATTACTGATAAGGTAATCAATATCTGCAGAGGTAGAATTTAGGTGATAGATGTGTTCCATTGTAAGAAGATGAGAAGTGATGGTCTCACTCGTGTTTCTCTGATCTGTCTTCTGAACCATTTGAAGTACTACTAGTACTTCAGATGCGAGTGAGATGAGTTCTTTGTTTAAAAGGTTTAATAAGAAATCAAAATTGTTCAGAGTCACACGATCAAAAAACTATGCTGTTTCCAACGTCTCTGGCTTCATTCTGAGTCATAGTGACGCAGCTTTATTTAAGTGGAAGCTCCAACTCACACCTGTAAGTACATGGAGCACATTGTTACTGTCTTTCTAGACTTGGAGGTTCTGCGTTCTAACTGCTGACCTCCTCAGACTTTAAAGACCTCAGAGTTCTAGATCATCCCAGCAGAAGTCGGGTTGCTCAGACTGCAGGTTCACTTGTGGTTCCTGGAGTTTACAAAAGTAGACTGGGAGGCACAGATACCCCCTCCGGGTTCCCCTCAAGTCTGGTTCTGATGGAGGTTTTTTTCCTGTTAGAGGGGAGTTTTTTGTGTCATTCAGGGTCAGGATGGAGGACTGAATCCAGGAGAAGATTCATGTGATCTGTTGGCTTCTTTAGCTAACTTAACAAACTGGACTGAAACTGGTCTGAAATTCACTGTGTTGAAATTATGATATTTTTCTGTAGTGTCCTGACATTACTTTTTTTTTTTTTGTTTGGTTATGCATTAACACACTGGCTTGGATGAAGTTGCCATGGTGATACTCTGGCTGATGTGAAGTAACTAATGCTGAAAACTCCCAGCTGGACCCGAAAATACCTGCTGACACACAGATCTGTATCAGATCAGCTGCATGTTCAGAGTCAGATTAAAGCTCAGACAGGTAAACATCTTCATCTACCTGCAGGGGGATAACTCTTTCTGGTCCCTCTGTGTGTGTGTGTGGGTGGTTGGGTGACGGTGGTTGGTGGGGCTGCCGAAGTCTGGTGGGCAGTGGAGGCGTGTTCTGGTCTCCCTCTGAGCAGTTTAATGAGGCCAAGCAGACTCTGAAGACACTCTGAAGACACCTCGACTCGACAAAACCAAGCCCTAATGAGCGAGGAGATGCAGGCGGCGTGGGTGTTGTCACGACAACAGGACAACTGACAGAGAAGCTTTAAAGAGGATAATTACTGAGCTGAGGTTTGTGGCTCAGACCTGGGGGAAGTTCAGTTTGTTTAACTGATGGAGAAACTGTATTCAACTGTTACTCATGTGGAAACACCTGTCTGACATAGCTGAGATCACTTGTGTCACAGGACACGCCTCCTCCTTGTCATAGGAAACTGTCTAACAGAAAACCTGATGTCAGATATATGATTCTGTCCTCATGTACACTAAGACAAAGGAGCTTTTTGAGACACACTTGAAAAGCACCAAAAACGCAACTGACAGAAACCTTAAATGTATCTGAAAACACAGTGAAACTATCCTCAAAATGCCCCTCATATGCAACTGAAACACACCTGAAATATTCCAGAAACCATGTTCAAATGTCCTGAGATGCATCTGAAATATACCTGGAATTATCCTGAAATACACCTGGAACATTTCTGAAAGTCTCCTGAAACACATTTGAAATCCTACTGACAAAACAATTAAAGTGATGCTGAAATGTTCCTAAAATGCTCCTAAAGCATATCTGAAATGCAACTGAAAGACACATGAAACAATCTTGTAATTTTTTTGATATTCACCTGAAATGTTACTGAAATTGCACCTGAAATGATCATAAGATACATCCAAAACAGACCTGACACGGACCTGAAACACAGATGAGCTGGGTCTCAAGAAGGCTAAACTAAAAATGTCCAGTGAGTCTTTCAACAAATCAGGTGGATGGAAGCCACCGGCAGAAGAGGAGCTGGAAAAAACAAGCCAAAAAAACCCCCAAAAAAACTTGGATTACAAAATTTCAGTGCAAAAGAAATGCATCTGTAAGGCAGGCCTTAGTTGATTCCTCTGAGCTTCCTGCAGGAGGTTTACCAGGCAGATAACCATTTATCCCAAGGCTGCAAGGTAAGGACTGAAAACCTGTCAAGAAATAAAAGGGTACAGGGAAAGCTCTGTGCCAAGGCTGAGATAAACCAGGGGTTGTCTCTCAGAGAGGACCACACAAAGCCCACAACTTCACATCCATCACAACTTCAGACTCACATTTTCACAGCCTCAGGTACTGCGGCCTGTTGCTAAGGAGAAGGATGTGCAGTGAATTGGCAGCATTGAGTGTGATGGTGGTGGAGGAGCTGTGGCCTGACCTAACATGATGGGGTCTGTTGGTCAGAAACTCCATGATCCAGTTGCAGAGGGACATATTGAGTGCAAGATCACCAAGTTTTGTGATTAGTTTGAATAGATGACTGTATTGGAAGCTGAGCTGAAGTCAACAAACAGAATTATTGCATATGTGTTCTTGTTTTTCAGGTGTGAGAACATACAGTGCAGCACAGTGGATACAGTGCCCTCTGTACGCCTGCTGCCTTAGTAGGCAGATTGATGTATGTTTAGTGTGGGGGCCAGACATTTCTTAAGGTGTGCTGGGATCAGTCGCTCAAAGCACTTCATCACAATGAGTGTAAGTGCAACAGGGTGATAATCTTTCAAGCACGACACAGGTGAGTGTTTCAGCAATGGCACTACAGAGGTGGTTTTGAAGCACGCAGGTACTGCTACTTGGGTGAGAGACATGTTGAAGATGAATGTGAAGACCCCTGTATGCTGTTCAGGACAAGTTCTGAGCACGAGTCCAGGAATATCATCAAGACCAACAGCTTTACATGTGTTGATTCAGCTCAGTGCGTTATGGGCGTCTATGGGTCAGAGAGCAAAGATCTGGTGGTCATCAGAGGGCTCAAAACAAGCATAAAAGTCATTTAATGCGTTGAGGAAGGACACATTCATGGTAATTGGTGTGAAGTTGCTGGTGTTTGCAATTGGCGATGGCTTGAATGCCCTCCTACATGTGTTGAGGATCAAAATTAACAAAGTGTTCCTCCACCTTCAGCTTGTGTTTATGCTTGGTCTTCTTGATGCCCCTCTTCACATCCACCCTGGATGTATTGTAGGCCTGTGTGTCACCTGATCTGAAAGCTTTGTTGTGTGCCTTCAGCAGAAGCCACTCCTCATTATTCATCCATGACTTTTGATTAGGGTACGTGGGGATTTGTCTCCGTGGTAACACTGTCAGTTGTGGTGCTGATGTGTTTCAGTACGGAGTAAGTGTAACAGCCAATGTCTGTATGAGAGCTGGAGATAGCCTAAGAGGCAAACATATGCTAATCTGTGTTTTTAAACCTGTCTACCTCTGCTGGGCACACCTTGATGGTTTTCACAGATGGCTTCACAGATGGTTGATGAGTAGTGTGTACTTGGAGATGAGAAACAAAGAAAGGTGATCAGGCGATCCAAAGTGGGGGAGAAGGTTTGCAACATAGGCTGCAGTGATATTAGTATAAACATTGTCCAAGATTTTGTTCCCTCTGGTATGGCTGGGCACATGTTAAATTTGGAAAGCACTGTCTTGAGTTTTGAATATGTGGCTATACAGCTGAAGGCCTCACCCAGTCCTGTTTCTTAATCTTTGCAGCCCCCCAAATACTGTGCAGACTTTTTTGATTATCTCAGTGAACTGCTATCTATGATTTCTGTTGATTTTGACTGTGTAATTATTGTTACAACCCTTGTGGAGAACCCTCAGGAAAAAGGGACTAAAGACCCGAGTAACACCCTTGATAACTTTGGGCTGACTCAGCATGTATCACAGCCCACACACAATAAAGGACACACTCTAGACTTGCTGATCTTCTTGATGATCTCTGTCTGGAAGCTTCTGTTGACATTAATAAAACTTTCAAAAGAAAACACAAGAATGATCAGACAGAACAACATCTGTCGCCATAATCTTGGAGATGTTTAGACCTTTGGATATTAAGTCCAAACAATGTCCTTTTGTTGTGTGTTTTTTCCATCACATGTTGAGTTCAAAATGATCAAGGACACAACATAATTCCTTTGTCCATATGTCCTGAGTGTTGTCAACATGGATGTTAAAACCCCTAACAACAATTACTCAATCAAAATCAACACAGATGACAGACAGCCGACCAGCAAAATCATCAAAGATCAATCTTAGGTTGTCCTCAAACGTTGAGAAACAACACAAGGGATGAGGATTTCTACTGAAGAGCTACATATTTTCAAATGAAGCATAGTTGACACAAGACAACTGCTTCCACTGAAGGGAATTACTAAACAGAACATCTCCTCCTCCTTTCTTCTTCTGTCCTGGTTTACTCATGAACCTGGAGTTGGGAGGGGTTGTTTTTTTTGAAGAACTGCTGCACGATTATCTTGATTTAATCATGTTTCTGTTAAAAACATCAAATCTAGTTTGTGTTTTGAAATAAAATCATTAACTAAAAATATTTTCCCGTCAAAGACGTGACATTTAGTAAAACTGGATTCAGTGTGTTAACAGTACTACCCGTCTGGTTATTATGGGCTGGCTGTGGCTGATGAGCAGTGAACTCAAGGTCTGATAAATTTACTTCTTTAAATCTTTCTCCTCTGCACGTCGACTAATCTTTTTCTGCTACGTATTAAAACAGGTTGGGAGGAAGTTACTTCCGTATCAGGCCCTGGTTTATCCTGGAAAGACTCATGAGTACACGTAGTACTGTGGTCTGGACCCTGTCAGAACTCGCTGATACTTTAACATCAGCATGTTGTTGTTGTGTTCTGACATGTTCTGTTGGTGTTCTGGTGTCCAAACATAGTTCTGCTGATGAGCAGCTCCTGCAGATCCTTGTACGCCTGTGCAGCAGGTAAAGTGTCAACAGGTGTAACTGTTGCCCATGTGAAAGTGTGTTTCTGGAAACGTTTGTGATGGATGTGTTCATGGGGTTTGAGAGAACAAAGAGGCTCTGAAGTAAATCTGCTGCATGATTAAAGTCTGGAACAGTCACCAGCAGCTGACCAGAATGAAGATTGAGGATTTATGTAACACCTCATTAATATGAAAGCTCTGCTGCTAAAGATCACACATCTCCAATCAAACACCCCCCTACCTGAACACTCCTAGTTAGAGGTCTGCTTCTGTCCCTGAAGAAGACACACACACATATGCACACACACACACACACATGCATACACACATACACGCATGCACACACACACACACATGTGCACGCAACCAGTCTGATTTAAACCATTAAATGAAGAAACCTGTGGTTCCTCTACCGACCACTAGGCTCTGGGTTCAGACCCGCAGGTTCTTCTACTGACTGTGCAAGACCTGTTTCAACCTACATACTGAGGTTCCAGCAGAGTTCTGCTCATCCTCATTTCAGCTGTGGCAGCACTTATTTTGGATGTCGTTTCAGTGGTAACAACAGAAACGAAAATATTTGAGGACCGCTTCTAGATTAACCAGGGTTGGGCACAATCAGTTCCAATCAACATGGCAGTGTCCACCATCTTGGATTTGGAGGTGTCTTACAAGAGAAACACACAACAAACAAAAACAAATCTCAGACGTGATCGACAGATCATCATGGTGTTTATGGTGGAGGTTTCACTGTCAGAAGGCAGGAGGTGGAGCTGCAGTTGCCAGCATTATGTCAACCTCAACTTTCTCTTACACACACAAAACAAAAAAGCCTATAAATTAAAAGAAGATGGTTGTAAATTTTCCGGTTCAATTGGTTTACAATGGAAACTTTATGGTTCTCCTAACTTTCTTCTAACTTAAACGCGTTCTTCTAACACGTTCTCCTAACTTAAACTCCTAACTCCTAGCCATGTGAGTGGTTTGAAGAACGATAAAAACAGCCAACTATTCAGATGCCAGCTGGACCAAGTCTTCTGATGTTTGCTTATAATCACAGCAGAAAAAGACGGGTTTGTTTCTGAACATGTGTTCAGATCTCAGAAAGTCTCCTGTAACAGAAACACAGATGAAACCTTTAGCTCACATTAGTTCACCTGACTGCAGTTTGTTTTCTGACCTCTGAGGTTTGATGATGTTGTTCCCCAGGAGACCAGATGATGAAAACTAGAATCACCTGGTCACACCATCCACCTAGTTATTATAGTAATTACCGTCATCCAAGTTAGCCCCTTTTTTAACTCTCTGTTATTGTAAAAACATAATGAAAATGATGTGATCATAGTAAGCATAAGATCTAAGCAGCCAGGTGCTACTGATTATCATACTGGTTATTGATCATACTGGTTATTTTCTCTCTCAAGTCATATATTTAGGTTGTACTCAGGTTATTTCTGTCTCTTATGAAATGCAGTTATGAGACATAAATTTATTCCCAAATCACAGAAAAAAAATCTTTTAAACACCGCTTCACAAAATGAACAACTCAACATCTCTGTGGCTTTGACTGAAGTAGCTACACTTAGGCCGTATAGGCCAATGAGTCCTGGGTAGCATCCCTCAACCCCACAGACTCCTTCCAGACCAACCCAGAACCTTCCAGCCCAACCAAGAACCTTTGAGACCAACCCAGAATCAGTCTTATTGGTGTCTTAATACAGTTAGCACCTCCGCAGAACATAAGAATATTTAAGTTCTGTTAGGTCCTATTCATAATCAGAAGTTAAGACAGCTCTAAGTAGCTGTAGTGATGACAGCTAGTTGTTAGCAATAGTGACATTTTAACAAGATAAATTGATATTAACTCATTCTTGCATCCAGACCGTAGTGGCCAGTAAAAAAAACCCTCCAGGTCTGGATCCAGACCCTAGTGATCAATAGAAGAACTGTAGGTCTGTATCTGAACCCCGGTGTTCAGTAAAAGAACTGCAGGTGTAGATCAAAACCCTACTGATTGAACCTTTTTGGTTATGTGAATGTTCTGAGTAGTGGAGACTTTTACTTTGAAAGAGGCACAGGAAACAAGCAGTGTTATGTTTTGATAGTTAAATCTGGGAAGAGCTGAAGGTGAACAGGGATGTGTGGAGCTGATGGAGGTCTGACTGCCCCCCATCGATCCAACCCCTCCCCTTCAGCCCCTCCTCCTCCTGTGACCTCCACCAGTCGCAACTTCAGCACTTTGTAGTCACACCTCAGAGGGGGAACAGCCTCTGCAGCTGCTCTGAGTGTTAATTAAAACTCAGCTCACGATGATCAACCCCTCCAATTTCCTCAGTCCTTCCCTCCCCCCACACAACCCCCTTTCCCGACCCTCCTGATTTCATGGAAGGAGAGGAAGCATCTGATCAAGGACAATCAATAATTTCTGATGAAGGGGGAGGGAGAGGGGGTGGGGGGGTGGGGGGTCTAACGATGGTAATCACTCCCTCACACACAGTCAGAGTTGAGGATCGTGGGAAACAGTCCAGGAGCTATTGATCAGTGAGGATGAGGACAATGTCGGAGGGCAGCTCTGAACTAAGCAGAGGGCTCCTGACTTTTGAAACTGAGCTCTCTCCTGTAACCCCCACTGAGGTCTAGTCACCATAGGATCAGATGGACCCAAACCTATTCTCAACTTAGATTGCAGAGACAACCCATATAGAACCCACACGTTTCTGAAGAGTGATTTTAGCTTTGGTGCTGGCCGTCTTGGAGGAGCTGACTGCATCCATCCACCAGTCCTGAAATTCTAATGCAAACTAGACTAGGAACCAAACCCAAGACAAGACAAGTAACCAAAACCAATTCAACACCAGGAACCAAACCGAGACCCAGACTTGGACTAAACTTGTTGTGATCTGAATTGTTGTGATCACTTCAGATCAGAAACCCAACCAAAGACCAGACCAGTACAAAAACAAAGATCTAACGAGGAACCAAACCCAAAAGTTGATGGGAAACCACACCTAAGACTATACCAGGAACCAAATCGATTGTTATTGGAAACTGAAGACAAGGAAACAAAACTAATTCAAGACCAGGAACCGAACCCAGACCCAGACTGGGACTAAATTTAAAACAAGACTAGGAACCAAACCAAATACCAGATGGGAAACCAAACCTAAGACCACAGCAGTAACCAAACAGATTGTCAACGGAAACTGAATGAGATCAGTGTGTTGTGACCAGTTCATCAGATATGGTAGTTTTCCAGTCAACACACAGAGGCACACATCAGGAATATGTTAAGCTTTTCCCAGATCTGGATTTGGATCTGGGTCTGGCGCTGATACTGGATCCGGGGTTGATACTGGTTCTATTTCTGGATTTTGTTCTGGACCTGGTTTGGCATCTGTTTCTAACTCTGGTTCTAGATCTGATTCTGTCCCTGGGTCTAGTTTTTGTTCTGATTCTGGTTCTGAGTCTATTCCTGTCCTTGGTTCTGGTTCTTTCCATGTTATAATTCTTGTTTTAATTCTGGTTCTGCTACAATCAGAGCATTCATGGCAGCACTAAAAAACAATAACCAATGACCCAATCAGAACAGATTTTTCTGTCACGTTTGATGTGAGGTAGACAGAAAAAAATTGATTGCAGATGATCTGCCAAGTTCTTCATTGCCCATATCGTTGTTTCTGTTTAAGTCCAAAATGCATTGATGACTGGATCTGATTGGTAATGTTATTGTTGGCTGGCTAGTCCTCGCAGGAAAGATAAAGTCCAGGCGAAAGACTCCAGGATGGATCTGGGGAGGGCGGGTGGGGAGGCGGGGCGTCATCTTACAGGAAGCAGCAAAGCCTGACGGGGACGCTGATGAATTATTGATCACCCTAATGGACAGGATTCCTTTTTTCTCTGCGTCACGTTGACTTCTGACTGCTAGAGGACAAAAATCGCAGTCACCTGAGATTTCCCGTGAGGCCTCGGCCACCAGGTCACCACAGAAACATGACAGAGCTCATCCTGACTCGCTGATAAAGACTGAAAGTGTCAGCTTAGAGACTCATTTAAAGTCACCTCTGCAGTCACCTGACCTCTGGAGTCACCTGACCTCAGATTCTGAATAAGCATGTCTCCTTTACTAGTTAACACAGCCTCAGCTTCTCTCCTCTATTTTTCTCCTCATGCCCCTTTCCACCTCATCACAGATGGGAGTAAAGGATGCCAGGAAAGATTCCAGGACAGATACTAGATCAGATACTGGGACAGATTCCAGACCAGATTCAGGTCAGATACCAGGAAACATGTTGATGAGAGACACAGGCATGTTGAAAAGTTAGTCCCTCCTTACTTAATCCAATGTTTTTGTAACAAAACATATTTAAAACTATCCGGTCTCTAAAGAATAAGTAAATGTGGTCAACACTAAGTTCCTTAGCTTGTAGACCCATCTTTAGCAGAAATAACATCATGTAGTTGTTTAGGCTGCAAATTATGTGATCACTAAAGTCATTTATATTTATCATAACTGTAATTTGTGATTCTGCACCTAACTCTGCTTCTTAGTTAAATCATAACACATTGAAGTCTCATACAGGATGCTGGGGCATTCTTTCTTGTTACGGG
>JAOWBL010000213.1:0-18128 GCA_028564865.1 Zenarchopterus dispar | reverse complement strand
TATATATATATATATATATATATATATATATATATATATATATATATATATATATATATATATATATATATGTAGGGTAATATGTGTTTGTTCCATTATTTCTATGTCATAACAATGCTTCCTGGCAATCAATCTTTTACCACTGGAACGCCTTTGAATACTGCCACATTTGTAAGGAAAATTCATTTGTGGGTTGAGCAGCAGAGTTGAGTTTGTGGGTTGTACCCATGAAGCAGTTGCCAAATCTTCTTTGCAATGCCAAACAGCTTTATTCTGCTATTGACTTTTATCTGGTATCATTTATTGGATTGGATGACTCAAGTATGAAGACAAATGACATATTGGCAATATAACAATTCATTAACTTAACAATAGGGGCTCCACAAACACATGGAAAAGTCACAACAGCTTTGCACCACCTCCTCACACTGGTCACTAGCTTGGTCACACACTGGTGTGGGATGGCATCCATTCTTTAACCAACTTTTATCACAAATCAGAATGCCTTTCTAAGGTTTGTCAATTAGTTAATGACCCATGTGTTAGTCACTCTGGCATGAACAGCATACCCAAGCTGATCCCACAAGTGTTCAATAGGATTGAGGTCAGGATTCCAGGCTATTCCATGCTCTCCCCTCCCACATTCAGTAGGTAGTCTCTGATAAATCCCACTGTGGGGGGTGGGGGTGGGCATGGGGTGGGGGGACTGTCTCCTTGGATGATAGAGTTCGGTCCCAGACTGTGGAGATATGGGATTGCTGTTTGTTGAAGAATCTTATCTCCATATTAGGGCTGCACAATTAATTGCATTTGCGATAGTATTGTGATATAAAATTCAATTTTGTAATCACAACGTAAGCAATTTCAAGTTTGTCATGTGACGCAAGAGTGAGCAGAGCACTGGACTGCATCAATTTTTCATGCTGTGTTCATGGTATTCTTGGCTCTGAGGATCTGTTGCGTAATGACCTCTGGCTGGACAGACCTGTCAGCAGCTGGATCATTACAACATTAGTCTCAAAGGGGAACAGCACACCCACAGTGTGGGATTATAAAGGTTTTTTTAAAAAAAGATGCTGCGCAACATCAGGTGTGCAGAACATGCCATTCTACTTATTGTGGTTGCCCGAAATGTTTGTGTCGCTCCAGCAGAATTTAAGACAGCATGTAGAAATCATTCAGGAAAAAACCAAGTTCTTGGCTAAAGATATGGTACCAGCACAGTGACCAAGCCAGGGTTCACAACATGATTTTCGGTTTTGAATAATTAAAACTATATCTTCGACAATTAAGCCAATTACCCTCATTGGCGGTTTGTTTCATGGTGGGATACTGGTTACTAAGAACTCTCTGCCTATCAGAGCTCTGATTAAAACTATCAATATTCTAGAGCAAGGTACCGATGTACCTTTTCCTTCTTTTCTTGAAGCCGAGTTGTGGGGAGGGAAGAGGAGTCGGGAGGCGTTATCGAGTGTTACTGCATAACATGACTCTGCTGTCTGTTTAGTTGGCATCGCTGACTTCAAAATTGGAAGAGCTGGCTGATGGAGCTCTGGTTGTGGGAGATGAAGCAGGTGCCAGATCCATTCAAAAACAGGATTTGCAGAGTGGCTTCCACCCCAAATCATGTTACACAAGTCTAAATATGTCCAGTCCAGTGTTCCTCTGCCATTCCTGCTGTTGTGAGTGTTGATCACATAGAATGCCTTTCTAAGGTTTGTCAATTAGTTAATGACCCAAGTTTTGTTTCTTGCAAAGTCAAGGTCTGTTATTTTAAAAGCCAGTTACATGCTTTGTAATATCCCAATGCATGGCATTCTTGGCTCTGAGGATGAGGAGTGTGCAGACTTCTTTGTCTTGTTATCAATTAGAGAGTACTTGGTGGGGCCAGCTGGACAACCTACTATGGGTCAGTTAATGTAAAAAGAACATACAACAGACTAAATTGGGCTAATAAACACATGGTATTTAGAAATGTAAAAGGAGCTTCTTCTAACAGCAAATCTGTAGAAGATCAACAATGACAGTGTGAGAACATGGCCTTCATGTGGCATCATCTACTTGGGACGCCAACTTCACAGCTTGTCTGCTGCATTGGTTGTAAAGACCCCACGTTCTTCATGGGTGCAACCCACATCCTTACTCAGCTGCTCAACCCACAAATGCATTTCCCTCACAGATGTAGCACCATTTAAGGTGAAATACACAAGCTTTCCAACCACGTGAGATTTACTGCCAAGAAACATGGTTAAAACAAAGAAATAATTAACCAAACACAAATTTCCCTACCTTTTGTGCAAAGTTCAGTTATTCCTAAATAAACTTTGAGACATTTAGTCTAATGACTGCTATACGAGGAACAGATACACAAACTAGTGCCACGCAAGCTCTACCCCATTATACATCTATATGAGCATTGGATGTGTAAGAATAAATCGACTGCATTCAATTTACTTTTTATTCATTTTTGTTTGCATAGCACCAAATCACAACATAAGTTCTCTCATACCAATACACTGAGAACGAGTTCAATACAATACAATTAAGCAAGCTTGCTTGATTATAGAAAAAAATATATAATTATTATTTTGTTCAACACTGAAATCATGATTATTAAAAACGATTAGTCACTGACTTATAATGCACACTGCATTTGTCCAACTTAAGATAAAATGTTGAAATTTCCAACATAGCCTGATAACCTCAATAGCAGCATAAAAAATTTCAATTCAGTGGCTGACATGGTCTCACAGGGCATTGCCTTCAGAGTATTAATGCTGTTGTGTATCTGAGGGGGGGAGGGTTGCACTGTTTTCTGGCTAAAGTCTCTCTGAGAATACTAACCACACTCAACTAGCCAGTTGCTGTCACACAAAAACAAACTCTTGTCATTTAAGCTTTACTTCTCCATTTCATCGCCTCCAATGTTGCACTTTTATGAAACACTTTCTTCTTAATAATCTCATTCCAAAAGTGACATTGTATAAAAACTGCACATATCATGGTGGCAGATAGTGTTGAACTTGAGTGATACGTGTATGAAAGGACCGATATCGTAGACATCTATAAATGAACAAAAACTAGCACAGACACTTTTTTCAGCTTCACCTCATCCTCCACCATTTCCCCCACTTCCCCGCTGTGAAACCCTCATCAGTCTCTCCACCACACACACTGTTTATCAGGCTCTAATTTTTCTGTTTTGTAGTGTCTTGTTTCCTCCATCCTGCCACCCAGAAAATGACCTCAGTGACACATTTTAAATGGATGCTGTTAATTTCCAAAATGCATCTTGAGAAGACATGTTGCATTAAGCTCTTGCAACATGCATAAGGGATGAGTGTGACACATTAAAAAATTATTGAAAATGCCATGAACACTGTCAGTGCTCATCTCTCAAATTTTAAACATAAAAAGCAGTCATGTTTAATTTCCTTTTTTTCTAACTGATCATTCGTTTTTCTATTATTACTAAGTCAGCATTAATAGCTCCAATTGACACCAAGAACTTAGTTGTGACACATAAAAATTAAAATTGAATATTTAAAGCATATAATCAAAATATGCATGCGAGCAGCATTCTTAAATTTAATTTGATGCACTTCTACTGTTGCACCTGTTTCAAAGGCAGCAGAATCTGTTCAGTGTCAACACAACAAAAATTGCTTTATGTACCTCTAGGGCGCAAGTAAATGCATCATCTTTTCTTTTTTTTTTTTTTCAAACCTTAGCACCTGACTGATTGCCACACTTGTACAGTTGCCTCAAGACAGCAATTTATGTGACATCATGAACAGACTTGTTTCTGGCATTTTCTGGAAATGTTTTTCAAGCTTGAGGTTTTTCTCTGAACTCAAGTTTGCAGACAGATATATGCTTTAACAGAAATATAAAATGTTATTTATCCAGATATGCTTACTATTGTGAAAATGTAACTGGTAAAAAGTCTTTCATGGACACATTCAGATAGGTATTTAAAGACAAAAATCCCATGTGGAATTGAGTGTAGGGGCCAGCATTTCAGATACACTGATCATCTGTGAATTTCATTGGCTGCTACGACTTGTTTTGAAATCTTACTGTCATATTGTGCACTACTGGAGTAAAATCCTTGAGCTGAGGCAATACTGTCCACACCCAGTGAGACAAAGATAAGCCTGTAATAAATGAGATGAGTTCACAAGTTTCCTGTGCTCTGCACACTCAACTCTGTAATAGAGTCGGATCTTGAGATTTTATTACACATTTCAGTGCACACCTTCAACAGTGATTGTGCAATAAACCGCCACTACTTCAGAGGCTTTTTTTAAAAATATTTTCTGTCTCACTTGATATATGCAAATGGCAAAAAAAGTAACATCTTCCAATAAAATAAATGAGAGCACAAGTGCACAACAAGAAAGCAATTCTACTCGTATAAACACTATTAAAGGATGAATGATTGTAACTGCACTTAAGGTCACAGAATCTAACCGGTCTCAACTCTGAGTGTGAATGCTTACTTCTCAACACCGTCAACACTTAAATTAAAACTCCCTAAAAAATATGTCATCACTGCACTGCTTCTATAATGACAACATTTTTTTTGTTCTCCCTCCAATCTGAGTTTAGCCCACCTTAAATCAGGACCAAACACACACAAAAACAGCAGAGAAAAACCTCTACCGACAGATGACTAAATCTGGTCTCATTTAAGAAGTATCACCGGCCAATAAAAGAAACCGAGTATACTGATAGTCCAAAGCATTAAGTTAAAAAAAAAAAAAAAAACAACATGTTGCTGAATAACAAGAGAAATGTGCAACCGACTAGTTCTTGCTTTTTTCAGAATCTCCTGAACATCATATCTGTTTTTCTTTTTGGGGAGGAAAAAAAACACCTAATGATTCATTAAGTTTAAATTTTTCAAAATAATGTCTAATCATTATTCTGATTAGATATTATTCTTAAAAACAAGATTGACATAATCAAGTAATACAACATCATGTTGTAACTTTTTAAGCTTATACAGTGAGCTGTATGAAAAAGGGTTTAATTGAAATGTCAGACTCAATTTTCTGAGCGGAATAATTAGCTACTAAATGTTTCACTACGTTCAGCCATGACACTCAAACCACACATGTCTAATGTTGGAATAAAGTGAGCCTTCAAGATAAAACAGCACATGAAGATTATTCAGCTGAAATTTACTCTAACGTCCCACAAAGCTAAAGAAAGATAAGGCTAATAATTCTCTGAAGGTCACTCAGTTCTCCTCTTTACTGTTCAAATGAAAGCTTGGTTCAACTTTGACTTTACTGACTTAAATGTAAACAGGGAAATATATTGGAAATTTTAAAAAAGCCCTGTCTTTATGTATTAAATCAATATGAAGGGAATATCTTCAAATGTTGCACCAACTGTGAAACCAAACATACGGCCTGAAAACTTATGACTGGCTGTTTTAAAATCACCAACTTATAAACCGCAAAACAGAAATAATCATAATCAAAGCACCATATTTCACTACTTATCTGAAGAAGTGAAACAAATAACTTCTTTGAGAATACAACAGCAAACCCAGCAACACTTTTTTTTAACTTTGATAAAACCTAAATATAACTACTGCCGCTGTCATAAATGACACAGGAAAGTTTAAGGAGGACTTTGGATGAGCTTCTTGTCAAAATAAAACAGGAAAGTGATGAATTATATAATAATTATTAAAACTAGATCCAGAAGTTTATGATGTGGATAAATAGAAGGGCAAGAGTGTTTCTATCCACACATATAGAGACGAGTCCACACTCCTCCATCACCTCACATTCCTGCATGTGTCCAGACATGAGACAACAGCAGCAAGCTCAGCTAAGGTCTCATTATGCCACCGATGAAAGACTATTAGAGCAATGTGTGAAAGCTGCCAGTGTCTGTTATCACAAAAGAAAAAGACCACATGTTTTCTGGACTTGGCGTTGTCACAAGCCATGTCTGTGCTTGACACAAACCACTTTCATGCACAAACAGTGACTGGCGGGAAATGATGCAACACGTAACGGACGCTGCTGACTGTAATTACAGTATAATACCACCATCACTGCTGACGGCTCACTCCCAACTACTACGTATCTGGGAGGGATTAACTCACTGCTAATGCTAACCCAACAATTCCCTGCTTCTGTATGGAGCTGGCGAGGGTTAATGGGTTTATTCAGGGAAACTTTTGCAAGGTACAAGGGCTGACTGCCAACAGCTAAAACTGAGCAAAAGCTGCATTACTCTCAGCACGCCGCCGCTCCATCAACTTCAAGATATGAGCAGAAGACTGTAGTACCTGTGTTATCAAACTGCAGTTGCTGGCAGCTGGAGGAGCTCTTCCAGGGGCAGCTGTACACAGCTCCTCTCTCCACCACACTGCTGCTGCTGGAGGACGTGTTGGCCCGAGGGGCTCCAATGAGAACGTCCGAGCTGAGGACAGGGGAGAAAGTAATTAGACAACATCAAAAACAAAGGGCGGTAACTCGCATCTGAAGGCCACAGTTGAACCATTTCCAAACATGAGCTCAGGAAATACCTAAAGAACCAGGTCAGTGGTGCTTCTTCCATACATGGACAACCTAACAGTCAACTGTTTATGTAGCGACTGAGCAAAACACTCAGTTGTAGCACCTAAGCAGATCAAGAGTTTGGAAATAATGCAAAAAGTGCCGTTTGGAAATCTGTCCAAGATAATGATGTTGTGTCCATATGCTGCTATCAACACAATGTATGTTGATATTTCATGTTACTGGCAACAAAAAAAGGAAAAAGTGCAGGCAAGCAGGACATCAGATGAACAACATTGACACCATGTTATTTATTCTACAAAAATCTAGATCAAAACCCAAAACAGTGTGTGAAAAGGGGGATAAATATACATCTTTCAATAGTGTGTCAAACCTCATTTAACTTTAGGTAAATTTTTGGAGGGATCGCAGTCTCTTACATCGCTGTAGAGGAATATTTGTCAACTCTTCTTTCCAACGTTACTCCACTTTTTTGAGGTTTGAAGTACATTTGTGCCACATTTCAAATCAGGTTGATTTGTGAACTTTTTAAAGCCATTTTGTTGTAGATTTGCTGGTGTGATAAATATCTTCAATTTGTTACTCGACCATCTTTACCTGTTGGACAGATGACCTCACATTTGACTCTAGAATAAGGAGCTCATGGTCAACTCACGTCCTGTGGCTGCAAAACAAGCCCAAACCATTACATCTCCACCACTGTGCTTGACAGCTGGCAAGAGCTTTGATGTGTTTGACAAACATGTTGCTGAGGCTAATGATCCAAGACTTCCCTTTGATCTCATTTTCCTGAAGAACACTGCTCCAGTCTTGAAGCTTACTTCGATGCAGCTTTGCAAAACTACAAAACATGTTCTTTTTAGGGACACTTGTATTTTCTTGCAACCCTTGAGTCGTACTTATTCAGTCTTTTTCTAACTGCACTGTCATGAACTTTAACATTTTGCATGCCAACTGAGTATGAGATGAAACATTGGGATGGGTTGACAATGGGGTGAACTTGCTGGTAAATCCACTCCTGAAAAGACTGGCAGCTGGTCTGAACATTTCCCCATCTGTGAAGTCCATCATTCAAGATGGACTCTATTGGAGTCCATCCAAAAAAGTTTTTAACCTGTTGTGTTTGCTGTACAGATTCCTTTGGACTGAGGCGTTTTATTGATTGATGTGGCTTTTAAGTAGACTTTTTATTTAACTGTGTAGAATAAGATTAAACACAACAACAGGCAAACAGCTAATCAGGCAATCAAAATATCCGCTCATTTTTACCGTTTGCCCATTAACATGCAGCTACTGCTGCTGTCGTTTCATCCCAGCCTGAAGTCCTGATTGGTTCAGACAGCCCTTTAATTATTTCACCACATAAAAGTCTATATTTATGATGAATACCACTAATGAATGTGAAAAAAAAAAATCAGAATCTGGTTTTATGTAAAGCCATTTGTGCTTTGGTTTCAGTTGTTCAGCACATTCAATAAATTACCATAAACAGTTCATCTTCCCTTATTGTAACAATCACCAACATACATATCCTTTCATTTGAAAAATACCTTACTTTAAACTGCTGAGCAACTGTTTATGTAACATGGGTATCTTATTCTTGTTCTTATTTCAAAATACTAGCAGGCATTTTGAAATAAAAAATAATAAATCTTTTTTAATATTCCTTCTGCAGCACACAATTTAAAAACTGTCCACATATTTGATTAATAAAAGTCAACTGAATGACTTTTGTTTCCATGTAATTTTTCACATACTGTGGCCTTAATTTTACTAACATTTATTGACAGTATGTTTAAATATTCGGAGTTAAGTATCCAAGTTGCCTCAGCACAAATAACTGTATTTTGGTAAGTATTTTTGATACAGTATTAGAGTGGCTGATTTAGGTGTAAAGTCAAATACCTCAGAACTGCTTTGGGTACATTTCCCTTTTAAGCTAAAAATTAGATCCCGTGAACATTTAGATGTAGAAATCACTCCACTCCACTCCACTCCAAATGTCTTTCTGTGAAGGGTCGACATGAAGAAAGTTACAAGACTGAACACATATAATCTGAAGACTCAAAATAACCACAAGCTGGATAAAAAGATTTTTTCAAAATAAAATACAGCTTTGTGGAAATCAATTTCTTTTTTCTACCATTCCTCTGAATTTGGGTCGTTGTTAAAGGGATTATGTTTAGATGCTAATTAATTTGGTTTGAGTAATGTGGATCAAATATTAGTACTAGCTAAACATAAAACTCATTTTAAGCTGCTAAAACCCTGATTGCAGAGTTCTGCGTTGGGAGTTTTAAAAGCCAAAGTTTTATCTTGTCAAACAGACTCACTATAAATGCAGAAGGAAACAGGAAGTGGCAGACAGTGATAACGATGTTCTCACTGAGCTCACAATTTCTACAATATTCTATTATACAAATTTAAGGTAAACTCAAACTTCTTAAAATTATTTTGCTCTGCTTAGTTTGCATTTGAAAACTTAACTAAGAATGTGATATAATCACACATTGAAGAACACAGGAGATATTTTTTGACCCAAATAGATATAATGTAAAAATGATAAATCATAAGCTGCATATAATAGATGGACATAAAAATCAGGTCTGAGATATGAAGCAAAAGCAGAAATGCGCTAAGGTGAGAAAAAACAAACATGCACTTGGGTTGTTTCAAAATGCCACCATTTTCAAGTCTCTAAAAAAACAATCAATTTCAATAACTAATTATAAATTACAAAGCAAAACTCAATATTTTATATTGTAATAAATTATTAAACCTCACTGAGACTAGAAATCTGTGTAGCCTAAACAAAATCACTTAGTGAAACTAATTAGGAAAAAAGTTTGTGGTGGTAGTATCATGATATGGGATTGTTTTACTACACAGTACAGTTTGCTGTTGAAACTGCAGTGGTGTGCCTCATCTCTGGAGGAGATTAGTTTGATCATTGGGGTGAAGTGGGGAGGCTGACGGTGAGGTCCAGAGACCACAATCTGCTGCTGAACACAACATCAACACAAGACCATGGAGCTCAAGGTAAACTTCAGGAGGAAAAAAATAAATGGACATTCAAGATGTCTTCCCCAATTGATGCTGTGTGGAGAAGACAACAGAAATCCAGTTTCCAGGAGTTGACATCGAGGAAGACATAACCTGGGGCTATAACACAGGAACAACATCTAAAAGGAACTGCTGGTGTTCTTCTACCGCTGCTCTACAGAGAGCATTTTGATATACAGCTTCTATGTTTCCACAGTTGTGCGACAGCACAAAAATAAACTCTTCAGAGTGCCATAAAGAGGGCCCAGAAAACTACGGGGTGTCCTGCCCCCCAACCCAACTCCACCCCCACCTCCAAACACACCCAAACTTCACTCAAGGATGGCCACCACTGGATCCAGATCTCAACTTCATTGAGAAATCTTTTGATTTTTTTTATTTTAATTTTAAAACAGTGGTTTGACCCTCCCATCACCAAGATCAATGCAACTCTGGATGGAAATAAATATTGTAACATTAAGCCTGTAAAACCTGACAATAATACACAGAAAGCTGGTGAGTGTGTTTACTATATACTGAAATAAAAAAACATCCCCAATTTTATCTTTAATAGTGTCTACACAAAACAGGGTCATTATGCATACATTGGGTGATTATTTTTTAAATTTATTTTTATTTTACTTAATTAATTTGTATGTCTATTGGACTATGGGGGTGGTGCCGAGGTCTCAGAAATTCAGGCATTCGTGAATGATTTAAGAAAGCATAGAGAGAAGATGTTTAATTCAAAAATATTGAAACTAAAATGTTTTTAAATGGAAAATCTCAGCGTGAAATGCAACAAAAGAATTAGATGTAGACAAATTCGATGTGTAATTTCACATATTTTACAGTTAATCAAGAAGTTATAAACATGTAAAGCAATGGGAACACTCAAGTACACTTATTTAAAACTGTACACAAGCAGAGATCTTGAGTGAATATTTACCACTTAAACCAAAAAAAAAAAAAAAAAAAAAACTGAGTAAAGAGGTTTTAAGGGTTATAAGCTTTGTCCAACCTTTCACATCACAGTAACCACCACCACCATCATCATCATCATCATCAATATGCATCTCAATCTTACTTCAGGTTGTTGAACGACTTGAAAAAGTCCACAGAGAATCCGAAGTAGCTTCCTTGTGGTCCAGAGTACACGGAAGGTTTGTCCACATCCAAGTTGAAGGATCCGCAGCGGCGAAAGAGCAAACAGACCAGGAAAATGAGGGTGACAGCTGAGCGTCCTCCTGCCATGGCTGCTGCTGCTGCTGGAGACCCCCGCTGCTTCTCCGAGGAAAACACGGACGAGGGAAACGATGCCACAAACTGTACGAGTCAGGTAGACGTCCGGCGACCAACACTGTCACTTTAAGCGGGCGCTGAATCTCAGCCCCACAAGAGCTTTCAGTTGCCGTTGAAAGAACAAGTAAGTAAATGTTAAATGAAACACACTCCCGGCTTCTACGGAAACCACCGACCGGGACACACCGAGAAGGCGATAAAGAGCTTAAAGCAAGCCCGGTTCTCCGTGGTTGTTCGCTTGGTTTCTCAACCTGATAAAACAGTACAATAACAGAACATGCCCGGGGAGAGGCCGAGATTGTGTTTGTGAGGAAATGTAACAGCGCAGGCTTGTCCCGACAAGCTAAAGTCAAGTTCATTTACGGACAGAATTTAGCAAAGGACATCCGGCTTATCCATTTCAAAACAAAAGCACGTTACCTGTTACCTTTGTATTTTTTTTTTTACTTTAGGTTTACATTTGCTTTTAGTTTAAATGAACTTTAAAAAATGCCATTCATTCTGTTTTAATTTATTGGTATTCAGTTTTAAATGCACACTATATACTGAAAATAATGACAGTTAAATGTTTTTACTAAGTGAAAAAAAACTTATGTAATTTTCTAAATACTGCCGTGTGTGTTTTTTTGTATTTCACCTCGACTGGTTGCCTAAGCTCAGGTCTTCCACCAGAGACTTAAGAGATTGTGGGTTTTGTGCAATATGTTTGCTGTTCCGAGGATTGTGTTCCATTTTCCGGACAGAGATCTTCCAGGAATCTCCTAGAGGTCACTGATCCAAGAGCTCCAGCTACCACTGACACCACTGTTGCCTTCACCTTCCAAGTGTTGTCCGTCTCTTCTTTCATCCCTTGGTATTTTTTGATGTTGTGATCTCTTGGAATGACTACTAATCTGCTTCTAGACATTGGAAAACTGATCCACCAGGTGTTTCCTGATTAACTTAGACATTGGAACCAAAAGGTCCCTCATCCTCTGCTTGTATGCAACATTTTCAACAGCCCATACTGTCCTCTCTAGTCTATTTGTGTCTTTTTCCAGTATATATATATATATATATATATATATGTGTGTGTGTGTGTGTGTGTGTGTGTGTACATTATGTGTGTGTGTGTACATTATGTGTGTGTGTGTGTGCGTACGTGCGTGCGTGCGTGCGTGCATTAATGTAAATATAGATACAACTTATACTCTCTATATAGCATGCTGTGCAATATAAAATTAAAAATAGGGAGCTCACAGTTAAATGACAATATTTTTAGAGTATTACACATTTGTATGTGGAAACCTGTCACAATCGCTTTTTTGTGTGTGGAATAAGAAACAGGCTTATTATGAAATGAGTACACATAGTCTTTATTCATCCTGATGGTTCAGAGAAACTTTTAGTGATTTTCATTGTTGTAAAGTTTTTACTGCATAGTAACTAACAAATCAAAGCTTTGGGTTTGGGGGCCCTCTAAATTAGTATACAGTCATACACATGACTTTAATGTGACTCAAATCTTCAAATTTGACTCAAATCAGTAGTCACCTACTCGGCACTTTTCACCGTTTTATTGTGAAGGCCAAGTTGTTTTCATGCCCTTATCTCAGACCCTCTGCTTTTAACTTAACACAAAACACTTCTAATGCACAACAGGAAGTTCATTCCACAGCATCAGACAGAAGAAACACACACTTATGGAAGAAACACAGGCGCCGCCAGTAGCAAGGAATTTTTGTTGTCATGTCTTCCGTCCTGTACTGCTGTCATGATTAATTTTGGGTCATTAGCTCTTGATAAACAACGATCTGCAATAGAGCTCAAAAATGCATAAAGTAACAGTTCAGTGTTTCTAGATTTATTTTAGTAATACAAAAGAAAGCAATCAATCATAAAGGTTACTACAGTTTAGGATAAGAAGCAGTCTGCACTTCTGAAATTTGAAATCCAGAAAAAAAAAACTTTGCTTGGTAGCATATACTGTAATTGTTTGTCTGAAGTAGCTGCCAAATCAAAATGCCAGTCATGTTATACTAAGCCAATCAAATTTAGAGATTCCAGTGACGTCACACACTCAGACATCAAAAGATGTATCCAACTTCATGCTTATCTCCATCTAACTTCTTTCCAATTTCAAAAGAGTCACATCACTTCCAAGAGGAGGTGTAAAAGGCTTCAATATCAGACTCCACCTATTAAAACCAGACATGCTGAGAGCACATGTAAAGACATTGTTACAAGAAGCAGCTGTTGTTCTGTATCTTTGTTGCACTTTGATCAAAGATTTCATGAAGAAATTAGGACATTGTGGCATGACATGTTTCTTCCAAACTGATTTGAGACAAGCTATCTTTAAAGCAAAGTACAACGAGCCCTCAGTTTCAACATCAGGCACCTTGCTGTATCCCTCCATATCAGCCATGCTCCCAGACGGACTCCAAACACTGGGGCCCCTCCAGTATGGCCATCAGTCCCTCAGGACTGTGTTTTCCACTGGGCCCCCAGTATTTCCTCAGACCGAGAAGTTGTCCAACCTCACACCTCTTGCTGCCAGACTCTGCATGCCCACTGCAGAATAACCAACCGCTGCCAGTGTATACCACACAAAAAGAGGTTAAGACCACAATAATGGTGGGGTACTAGGACTTCATATAGTGTGCTAATGTCCTACTTAAAGTATTCCCAAGTTCCCAAGGTTATTACCTCAAATGTTGGAATCATGATTTCATAAAAATATTGCATCATAGTCGCTTAGTTCAAACTATGTCAGTCGTTCATGTAGAGATCAAGTTATGGTTTTGGGAAATGCACCCCATCTACCCAACATGAGGTATGAGCTTAACAAGTCCCATTGGTGATCCCCAAGAAGTCTATCACATTCTCTAGTTCAGGTTGTAGTCAAGCTTAGGCTTAAGCCAAGGACACTTAAACCTAGGTTGAGCCTCATGGGGATAGGTGATCCCCATCTGTCCCATATCAACACATTTACAGGAACACAAATACTCTGTAAAGTTCCAAGTGGAAACAAGCAAGTTTGACAAATCTCTCTACAAGTTTTTAAATATAAGTCTCAATTTTGGACAAGTTAGTCTTTAAGTGCAAAAGCAGACATAAGTGTGAAAACTAAATGTCACATGTCCTGAGTCAACAACAGTCTCGAGAAAGTCCTGCTCAAAGATAGCCAAAATAAGTCCTCAGCCAAGAGATTCAAGTTTTTCATTTAGGAAAGGGTCCTCGAATCCCAGTTGGTGAGAATGCCCCATTTAGAGCTAACATCAATCCTGAGTGGGTAGGTCTAATCATACCTGTTCACACCTGCCAATGAGATGCATCTCTACATGCATCTCTAGTTACAAACAGGGATCTGATTTGGCTCAGACCAACTCCAAATGTGGTTTAAGAGATCAGATCTCAATGTGTCATCAAGAATCCTGAGTATGTTTACATCTGAACTTAAGGCTGTCCAACAGTTACTAGATCACGTAGGATGAATAATAATACCAGGTGTAACTATGGCCTAAAAAACTCTACTCTCCATGTTAGGTCAACTGACAGACAAAATATTTTTTTTCTATAAACTCCTGTCAAATCGGGCTAGTTTTAAATGTGGCAGGATGGATGAAATTTGTATTTAAGGACAGACTTGAAAGCTTTTGTGTGTCCAAATTTCACATGCATCAGTTCCAAAAAGACCAGATCAAGTGAAATAATATTCAAAGCCCAAAGTTTGGTGAACTGAATTTACTTTTTTTTCACAAACAATATTGGCGAAGAAAGAGATGACACACTATCTTACACAAATAACATTTTGTAGTGTATCTGGCTTAGATGGGGTTGCGCCCTAATATTTTTTTCTTTGTCTATAAATCCACAAGTAATCATGTCCATGCACAGGAAAAATTACATGAGTAAGCTCAAACCTTTTCGTCTTATTTGGCCATGTGCTGCTCTGAATCACAGCTACAATGAAGTGTGCACTCAAGAATGTGTGGCAGAACTCTCAAGAGATTCCCAAGAGTGGGAAGGTTTATGTGTTTATGTGTGGGGGGAGGGGATAACACGTAAAATGTCAGGCATCGGAGGGTGTGACGTATTTATGATAAAAATTTAAGCTTGTTTAACGTGTTATGATTAAATGTGTAATGTATCTGAAAGAGCTGGTTAGAAAGAGAGAGAGAGAAATGCTGGAGAAGAGGAGAACATGGTGTGTAAAAGAGAAATGATGTAATAGAGATTGTGTAAGGCATAACTATGCAGATTAAGTACCGCGTAAAGTGCAGATGCATGTGAGCTTTGTTTCAAAGCGGTGTATGCCCTCTTGAATGTCTGTCTTTGTGAGGACCTGCCTGAGTTTGTGGCGGGTGGGGGTGCGAAGTGAGGCATTTTTGGAAAGTGAGAACATTTTGGCTGGCCCTCATTCAATTTAGATACACCTTAAAAGGGCTGTGTGAGGATTGGTTAATGGGATTAAAGGGCTGGGATCAAACCTCAAGCTCTGTTTAAACCTGCAACAAGTCGTTTTTTGTGGCTGTTTGGTGGCGATGAAAAGCAGTTCCATCCATCCATCAGGTTGCACATCCACCACAGGACCACACAGATTGAGACAAACAGTCATACAACCACAGAAAAGAAACAAAAAACATTTAACAAACCATTTGGGGATAAATAAAGTATTTTTGAATTGAATTAAATCAGAATATTATAAAGCTTTTTGCAGATTTGCATGACAAGGTCCACACCAAATTATCTCAACTAGAAAACATTGTTACTAAGCTTAATGAACAGTCTTTTCCATAAACCTGGCTTGATATTTTTTAATTTGCACTGAGAGTGCTTAATGGTTTTATTTGCCCCACCTTGCCTATGATTTCTGACTAATAGACTGGGCTTTTGTTTTGGATAACCTTAAAAAAAAAACAAAAACAGGCAGGCTAATTCTGTCTGTCAGCTATTCAAAGGTTACACATCTTTTTTGCTCTTTCCTTCTTTTCTGTCTTCTTAAATTGAGGGCCTGTTTGTTGGGATTTGTCCTCACAGAATTGTCCTTGGGTGAGATGTGCTTGCATTTGCTTTTATAAACCTATATTGGGTTCCTAAAGCTTAAGATGAGTTGCATCTAACTTTGCAGTAGTGTGTTCATTAGAGTCCAGAGGTAATCCAGACTGGGTCTTCTGGTACCATTTGTGTTTCTGAACATTGATGGACAGTATTTCAGGTCTTATTTCCATAATTAAACTCGATTTGTTGTCACTAAAAACTGCTAAATTCTCCACTATGTTCACCAGCCAATTTACTGTTTGAAACAAGAATTGGTGTAATAGAGAACTGGCTTCTTTTGGTGCTTTCTTCACTGAAAACTGCTGTCCAACGTAGCAGTGACCAACAGAGAGGTGAAGGGAATAAAGCCAGTGGGAGATGACTTGTCTTTTAGTTCTTTGTAGGTTAATGTCAATCAAAACCACTCTTCATCCTCTCAGATTTTTTTCACACTTTGCACACACTTGGAAATGTCCCATACTAAATACAAGTCAAAGAATCTTGTCAGATAAACAACTACTTTTAAAGGTCTTTGTGTTATTTATTTAACTTGACGTCCCATCAAGGCAGCATATTGTTTTGTTGGTCAGCACTGAGGACTGAGAAGGTTTTTCGTATGAATACCAGCTTGACCCTTTTTGTCTGGAAGTTGCATGGTTCTCCTGCATTAATAACAACATCTGCATTAACAATAAAACAAGGTATCCCAGCTTCTTCTCTTAGTCCAATAACATTCATGTTAGGCTGATTTCTGATTTAAATTCTGACATGAAGTGGCGACCTACCCAGTTTGTAGAGGGTCTTTTGCCCGCTTACAGGTAGGGTAGGCGCCAACTCTCCCGTGACCCTAAACGGGTAGAAGCGTAAACGCAGTTTTGTTGCCATCTCGTGGTGGAACAACAGACTACAGTCCCCGGAGGAAAATTGGTGTCGTGACGATGACAATCGTGTATTATGCACTTCTCAAGTACGTACAAAGACATGTTAAACAACGTTGTGTATATACAATATATCTTCAGTCAATTTTAGATTTGTGTGCAGATTAGAATAAAAATGCATTTATTCACGTTTATTTGAATATTTGAGTGAATTCTCTCATATGACAATATATATATATATATATATATATATATATATATATATATATATATATATATATTTGTCTTTTTGCTCATTAAAATGAATAACAAACATACAAAACGTGGTCCTTGTTTTGCTTTTTGTTTTTGTAAACTTATTCCAGTGTATTAATTTTATTTTGATTTATTTTGCATTATTCTCATTTATTTATATTTATTCTATTTTTAGCTTTTCCATTATTTTGTTATATCTGCATCAGAGCAATTTTGTCATCTGTGAACCTGTTTTACTGGCATTGGCAATAAAGTGATTCTGATTCTGATTCTGATTCAAACCCAAGAGAATAAGGGGAACCTACAGAACAAGCATGAAAGAAAAAATATGTCTTCACAACTGAGACTGGCAAATATTTGTCATGAAATAATGAAGGGCATTTGATACGGTCACATTAACATTTATTTAACAAAAACTGAAATTTATTTGTTGTATTAAACCCACCAGTTGATGTAGAAAAATTACTACTCTGTAAAGAGTTGACTTGAAAAAAGACAAACGACATTGATTTGTAAAATGTATGCAATTTTACAAATCAATCTTGGAAGTGCCTGTGAGAAAAAGTCGACTAAATGTTCATCACATAAAGTTTATTAAAAGCTTTTGTTTTCTATTTTTACATTAAGCCTTTTTTTCTAATAGAAAAAGTTTTTTTCACTTGGTCTTAAAATAACAATTAGCAATTATAAATAAAAGTGCACTTAAATTCTAGTTACACAACTCTAAAAGTTTGCAGAGGAAATATGAAAATCCTGGACCTCTCTCATGCTCTTTAAAACGGAAATCACTTTCTTGGCAACCTTTTGACTATCCTTAGGCGCCTAAAAATGACAGTTTTGATCTGAGGCAGTTTCAGTCCATAAACCAAAGGGTTGATGATGGGGGGAATGACTAAAAACTCCAGAGACAGAAAAACAATGATAAACGTGTTGAATTCATTAGCTTCCACACGACTGAGTGAAAGCTCACAGAACACAGACAAAGAAAAATTGACAAATGTCACAATGTGAGGCAGACATGTTCTCAGTGCTTTCCCTCTGAATTCAGATGAGCTCCTCCTGCAGACAAGCAGAATACGCAGGT
>JAOWBL010000212.1:0-18130 GCA_028564865.1 Zenarchopterus dispar | reverse complement strand
CATACATACATACATACATACATACATACATACATACATACATACATACATACATACATACATACATACATAAAAACATACACACACACACACACACACAGCTTTGTGGTGCAAGAGAAGGGTATAATGAATAATAAACAACTCTGCCTGTTTTCCCGATTGTTTCAGTAGCCTATACAATAACTTCCTGCTGATTTGGATGCCCTAAAGGAGCAAATCTGAGCAAATTGTGGTTTATTGATAGCAGTGTGGTTCCTAGGAGAAGAAAGTGGGCTCAGATGATAAAAAAATAAATCTCTGAGATAAGCTAAATTGTCACAAGCTGCCACAGAGAGCAAGTCTAAGTAGATTACAAAACAAAAGAGAAAAAACACGTTTCTCTTCTTTCTCACATTGTTTCAGTGCTGTGCTCTGTGGTAGCCTGTTAGAGCTGATTTCCAGCTGATTTTATTCTAATGTTCCTAATCAGATAAGCTACCAATATTGATGTGTTGTCCTGGTTGTTTTTGTTTGAATTCCAGATTTTTTCCTATTGTGTCATATTGACTTGGATGTGCTCTCTTATTTGGAAAGCAGGTCTTTCTTCAGATTGTTTTCCTTACTCACCCATTTTTATACTAGTTTCTGTAGCAGACTCATTAAGTGACAAGGCTTGACAGCTGTTGATACTTTTCAAATATTACTTGAATCCAGGAGTTTTTCATAATTGTCCACCAGATTTTCAGAGTTTGGTCTAGTCAAAAGAAGTGCCAGGAGATTTCCACACCAGGTCTGAGGTGATACTAAGACTAGTTTGCTGTTTGCCCTTAAACAATTTTGCAAGAGACATTGTTCTACAGACTGACAACCTGTCCAGGGTGCACCCCTGCCTATCACCTGTAATGAGCTGGGATTGACTCCAGCAGACTCCTGTGACCCTGTAGAGGGATTCACTGGGTATAGAAAATGGATAAATGGACATTGTTCCACAATTATGCCAAAAGTTTAGGACCGGAATCTGTGTGAAATATGCAACTGTTTTTTTGGCTGTATAGTATCATCTAAACAAGCATAGACCAAGAATGAAACCTTTAAAGGCACTCTGTGTGGAAATGCCACTCCTGACAACATGGAGGCATATAGCTCTACTGAGTCAACGAAAGAGCCACTAATATTATTATTCTGGAGTGTGGAGCATAACAATGGACAAATTATTAGGTGATGCGATTCACTGGTTTGTGAAGAGCTGTTTTGAGCCACATTACTTTGAAATGCGATGGGAATACTCCCACCCTATGTCAGTCAGAGTTAGTAGTGCCTACTAGCTCCTTTAGTCGATCCTCCACCGAAATAACACCAGAGCTACCAACAGAGGTTTTTTCAGGAATTTTCCATTTCACTTGTTGATACAATGGCACAATCAAAAACTGTCATGGTTAGCCAATGCTGGGTTAGTTCAAACTGTTAATTGCTGTGCTAAGTGTAGTAGCATGACAATTACATATGAGGAGTTGATAATGGATAGCCATTGGCTGAGTGGAGTGTGACTCAATCATATTACATATACTTTCATTGCATAATATAAATTCCCCTGATGTTGTACAAAAAAAAAAAAATCCTCCCTCTCAGAGTTGTCATGGATGTGAAATCAAATGATTGAGACCAAAAAGGTTTTTGAACCAGGAGCCAGACTCCAGCGGCCAGTTCAAGAACTGCAACAAATGTTGGACCTGCGTGAGCCTCAAACCCAAAGATGAACGGTTCTTGCTTGGTGGGGAACTTTGTCCCACTCGTGGTGCGCTTCATTGTGTCTTACATATGAACTATCTGGTGATATGCTGCCCCCATGTGGTCAGAAGTGTTAATTAAAAGGACAATATATTTCCAAAACATTTTTTTTTCACTCAGAGTAACTCCGTTTTTGTAGCTCACAGGTAAGTATTTCATAAGTGAACACAGTATTCCATATTCCAGCCACATACTATGTGTATGTACTTTCTGTAAAGACTTTAAGTTGTAAACTAAAACATTCTGAAAGACTGGGCATCTCACTGAACAACCAATTAAACATTTATCCAATTATTTATTGACACTAATTGCATCATGGAATGACATCATTGGCATGAGGCAAGAATAAATATTTGTAATAAAATTAAATATGTTTGACTTTTTCATAATCAAAGATGAAGAAGAAAAAGACTTCTACCTGCAACCTTGAACCTTATAACTGAGATCACTGGAGCATGCTCCAACTCAAGTAAGATTTAATTATTTTCTTTTGGCTGAGGAACTTTGAGTGCACTGTGTTGAAATTGCTTGTAAAATGCTGTGTACCAGGTCATCATAACATGTTTACAGTTTAGACTTAACAATTAAAGGTGCAAACATGGTTCAGACATATATTTTATTAAGTTTCTAAAATGTCGTGACACAGGCAGATATCTCCTTTGTGTATTCTCCACACTGCAGCAAGGGAGAGTGTTTGCATCATGGAATTAGCATTATCTTGAATTTGTAGGTGAGAAGGGCATATCGTGCCTGAGTGATAAAAAATGTGCTGGTTTCACCCACAGAACTGCACTTCAGATTTTGAAGAAGTATCTGGAAGCAGAATAAATCCTTGCATTATAATGCTGCAAAGGTAGCATTTAGTAAATGCCCTCTGTGTTTATGTTTTCAGTGACTCTAGCAATAAAACTGACAATAAACAAACAAACAAACAAACAAACAAATAAAGAAACAAACAAATAAATAAGAGAGCTGTTGTCTCAAATGAATTTTATAGTTTGGGAGCAAATCATTAGCAGCTAGTATAACTGAAGAAAAACCTCACATTTGATTAGACAGATTTGTTTTTCCAATGATATCCACAGGAAAAGGCACCATATCTTCCCTAAAGGAATGGTCACTGTATTCTTACTTATAATTCATCATAAACACTGCATTTTCTTTAGGCTGAAGACAGAACACAGGTGCGCTGATGTATTATATATAATACCTCTGATCTGTAATGAATCCCCAGTGCTCTCTTTATTCATTTAATGTGATCATTGTCATTCTTTGTATGCTCAGTGAAGGCCCTAAATGCGCATTCAAAGGCTGATTTTGGCTCTTTTGATGGTGAATCACATGGGTTTCAGCTGGCCTTTGGCATCATTTCCTCTGTGACAGAAGCATCACTGAAAGCCAAACCACATTTTGTTGAACAGCCTCCCTCGTGAGTTCACCTTCTAAATGTCTTTGAAGGCCTCCTCTAAGATTGGAAACCTGCCTTAAATGGCCAATATTTCTTCATCCGATCAATACACCTGTACACAGCGACAAATACAGAATGACAATGAAGAACCCTTTGTTATACCAGCAGCACCTATGCAGTAGGTGCCAGCATGTTTATGACATTTTGTCCTTTAGGTTTGTCTTGATACGTGGAGATATGCATTATTGTATTCACTCATAGTGCGGCCACTACAGACGGAGAAGTTTACACATTTACATATGTGCATATGCTAGACTTTTACCCTATTGTTCTTACATAAGAACGATTATAAAGTGGTTAAAAAAATAAAACATTTTTGCTATTTTATACAGTTTATTATGCAACAGCTAACTGCCAGCTGAACAGGCTGATTTGAACTGTTTTTCTTTTTAAACTCATTCATTTATGGAAACCTAAATATATTTCTCAAAAATGATGATTTATCCCTTTAAAATACAACTTGTGCCAACTGGCTTTCTTTGGTGAGAGGTGGGATTTGTGGAGCCAGAAAATTATTCGTAGATTTTTTTTCTTTTCTTTCTTTTTTTTTTTTTGTTTGTTTTTAAGCAGTGTTATTTTAAGGAGTCAAAAAGAGTTTTTTTCTTTAATTTAGCCGAGGTGTGCAGTCTCCAGTGCCTCATTCAACTGGTTATAAATACATAGGTGCTCACGCTGACAGAAACTGACATTCACATTTATCCACGTTGATAACTCCTTTTAAGGTAGGGTAAGAGATTTCTGGATCATTATACATCTTTGATATTTGAACAATACAGTGCTCCTTCATGAGTCCTGCCAAATATACCTGGTATTTATGTGTGGAAAATGGCCCTGTAGTCCATGTTACACTGAGTGGGACTCTTTACCCACCTCACTGCTTTCAAAGCCTAATCTTGAGTGCCATGAAAGGCGCCTTATAAATAAAATGTATTATTATTATTATTGTTATTAATCAATCATTACTTTTAAAACTGTTTTGGTAATTTCAGTAACAACCAAAGAGTCAGAAATGAATTGTGGTCTTTTAGATCTTTGTTCCTATAGCATTCATTTTTAGGAGACCAAAATTCATTATTACAGGGGCCGAAAGCCTTTTGAAAGCAATGTCACCTAATCCAGACTGGAGTTCAAGTCACTGTTACAAAAAATAGAATAGTTCTTACCACAAACAGTGCGAAATGGACAAAAATGTGATTTTCTATTAAATTTGCATCACAGGAAGCAAGGATGAGTCATATTTCTGTTCAAATTGATCTTTTTATACTTGTTATGACATAAGAAAACAGTAGGGTTCCACTATTCAGAAAATAATGGATAATTTTTTGTAATTTCTCATGTTACACAGGACAAAAAATGATTCTTTGACCTGTTATTTTCCATTTTCTCTTCATATTTCAAAGTAGCCGAATGAATCACATTTGCAATATAAGCAGCAGTTACAAGAAAACCTCTTACATCATTTTGTAAAAGACAATCCCTGTTAGTAACAATATGAAGACTCAGTGCCTTTTTATTGAGATGTATTGTTGATTTATCTACTGTGAAACTTTTTTAAGTATTCATGAAACTCAGATCATTAAGGTCCGTCTGTGCCTTCCAGGGATTTTGTGTCCATTATTATTAGGTAGTGGCTCACATACAAGAAACTGTTATCATCCAATTCCAATCTTTACTTAATTTTGCCTAAGGGCTCATTTTTGATTTATAGCCAGGCTATGCATATTCTGACTGCGGTAAGTGAGCGCAAAGATGGTCCTGCAGTGAGCTGAACACTAAACAACCTGTTTCTGACACTCATCTGTTTGACTCACATGAAGCCCTGTTTTAAAGATAGCAATGAGCAGCATTTAAGTTAGAATAATCTAACTCCAAATCTCAGTTTGACACAACCAATTATTGAAATGATTTCCCCCAGAGCACATCTTATACATCAAAAGCCCTCTGAGATGTTTCTTTTCATTTTTTCATATTCCTTTACATCTGAAGCATCTTAAGTCAACAATACTTTGAGCCAATGGATTGTAAGATGAAAGATTTTAAAAAATCATTCTTGCAACTATTTTGAAAGTTGAGCTAATGTTGCATTTTTTCTTTTAAAATGTCACTGGCATTCTGATGAGAAGGGTTTTTTTTCTTTAGTGACACCTGCAGGGAACTTAGTACCTATGAAATCTCATTTTCTTTCCTGTAAGTACCTTAATCTCATGCACGAACATGCCATGACATCTGAGATTATAAAACTAAATTTTAGTGAGGGAGGGGCTGAATATATACATACCTGTTAGTTACAAAACCTATGTGTCCAGCACAGCTTTAAGACCTGTCTGAACAGAGTTATCTTTGATAGACTAAATCCTGCAGGCTTTTTTTCCTTCTAAATTTTATTCCAGTTGCATCAGTGTTACAGTTCCCCATTTCACGTGTGCTGGCCTGCTTCGATCTTTCATATTGGTATCTTACATAACCGATCGCTGAACTTGCCAGTGAACTTGCCAGTGATGCAGCAAGATCTCAGATAGACCAGATAGACGGTGTTTTCTCTCAGGATTAGGAGCAAAGGCTTTGGACAAGTTCAAACATGCGCAAGACATCAAACAATATTACTTTTAAAGCTTTGAACAGCCCATTTTATAGTCAAGACTATTACAGCATTATAACAATGTAAACTCAAGCAGCTCTCGCACATCCACATGCAGCCATTACTCATTAGAGTCTTCTCAAAGTGAAGCTCAGGATATTCTTGAAGGTCTGCCTCTGCATGAACAACAATAACAAAGACTGACTTGTTGCATGCCCCAAATTTTTGTCAAAACTTGGCATTTTCAGGATGTCGTACCCTTTGTAACACTTCAGGTTTCAGCTATTGTTCTTTTCTGTAACAATGATGATTTATAAAACAATAAGATGGCAGAAAGGGAGGACAATTCTTTGAAAATCAGCAACCAAACAAAAAAGGATGACTTTTAACATGTTAAGCTCAAACTTTAAGTAGCCTAAAACTGTTTCATTTAAAAAAAAAAAAAAAGTTGAATAATTATTTTAGAAGTGCTACTTTATGCTGCAGAGAAAGTATGTCAAGGAATATCTAAATTAACAGAAATTTTGTGTTCAAAATATTGGAAAATGGATCTACTTCTTTTAAGAAACTCAGTCACATTGGATTTAAAGGCCTTTGAGAAATGAATTTGAATGAACATTTTCCAGTGAGACCTGGAGAGCAAACGTGTCTTATTTTCTCGTCAAAGTTGTTTCTCATAGCTATGTTGTTTGTGATTATGTTATGTGAGAAAACAGGCTGTTATTTCAAAGTGATTATTCCTCCCACCTTGATTCAAAATAAATCCACAACACACCATTAATCCTTGTACGCTTGTCTGATGACATAAAAATAAACAACCTTCTATTATGTTTCCATTCAAACTAGTTGCCATTGCAGACATAGTTGCCTGATAATTCTTTCAAAGAATATTGCATTCAGGGGGCAGTAAGGAGGCTTTTCATTCCTTTTTCCTGTCTTGCACTGGAGCACGATGATATCTTGTCCATTCACATTTCAGACAGAGTGCACTTCAACGAAGCCTAGTTATATGTCAGCAACAGGAGAGGATGCACTTTTGTTGTCTTCAGAAGGTTCACAGATTACTCAAGATTACTCACATAGCCAGAGCTTCTGTAGAGAGAAGATAGAAGAGGAGGAAGAAGAGGATCTATAATAGTTATGTAGCATCATGTTGCTAGAGAATGTCTGTCTAATGGTTTTGTTTCCTTCACTGAAAACATAGAAAGGACAAAGAAAAGTTTGGGTGGCATATAATAGTGTTTGAGGTACACTGGGAACATATGTTTCATTTTCTTTTTTCTTTGCTTTTTTCAGGTAAATTGTAAGTGTCTGTGTGTAATATTACTATCACCTGATGAGCATCTCCAGGATTAAAGGGAAAAAAGTCTCAGCAGGATTGTCCAATCATTTATCTTCAGGTAAAATTGATTATTGCAACAGCGTCTTCACAGGTTGCTGCCTAAAACATCAATAAGTAAGCTTTACAGCTGATCCAGAATGCTGCTGCCCGAGTTCTTACTACAACTAAGAAAGTGGACCACATCACTCCAGTTCTGAGGTTCTTACACTGACTCCCTGTATCTCAGAGAATAAACTGTAAAGTACTTCTGTTAGTTTATAAATCACTGAACGGTTAAGGACCAAAATACATCAGAGACTTGTTGCCATATCAACCATCCAGACCTATCAGGTCTTCTGGTTCAGGTTCTGCTCTGTAGCAGCATTCAGTTTTTATGCTGCACAGATCAGGAACAAACTTCCAGAAAACTGCAGAAATGTTGAAACCCTGAATTCCTTTAAATCAAGATTTGAAAACTAATTTCTTTACAGCTACCTTTGACTGGATTATTTAAACCACTCAGTCCTACACTGTAACTCTACCTTTAATCTAACTTTTCTTTATTGTGCCTCCAAAATGTAACTCATAACTGTTTTTCTCTTTGCTTTTTCTCTTTTCATATTTTCATTAGGTAAATCAACTTGAATTGGCTTGTTGCTGCGGTGCGTTATACAAATAAGTTTCCCTTGCCTTGTTCTTTTTATTACTTTTATTAGTATATGCCTCTTCCTACACAGATCAAAGTCTCTTTACTTTTCATTCTAGTGGAAATACATCAACCTGTTCTATCAAAAGTCTGTTACAGCAGGATGAAGTTTAATGATGTGCAAGACTTTTTTATTTGAGAAAATGCATACATTTTCTTTTTTAGTGCTTTTTGGAACATAATGACCTTTAATATAACAATACTGCATCCAATCACATGCTGATTACACAGAGAAAATATCTTGATTAAAACTGAAAAGAAGTGAACCACATATATGTTGTAATTGAGTATAGTTTTTAAAAAAATTGTTTCCAGTAAAGTTTCTGAAGTTGCAAATCAGGAACATTTAATTACTGACAAAGACTCTAATGCCCAGTAATTCAAAGAGTGCCTAAACTGGTTCCAGCTTGCCTGAGAGGAGGTGATACAGTGTTGTCCTTTTAACTTTGTCACTATGTTTGCTCAGTGTAACAAAACAGTCCAAACATATTTGGTTCAGTCACAAAAGAAAACCCCTGATTTTTCCCAACTCAGCCACGTGGGCTTTTGCTCGTGCTCAGCCGCTGTGATCCTCTCAGGAGTGTCCTCTGGCACTTCCATCCCAACATAAAAGCAGTCTACATCCAGACTTCTCTCATTTGTGGTTCTAAGGTGGTGGAACAAGCTAAATGCTGTCAGAACAAAGACTTTCCACTCTAGTTTGAAGACACATCTCCTGGCCTAACCTTTCTGCACTTTATATTGAAAAATACACTGAACGTATTGTCATTTTACTCTTTTGCACCACTTCTAGTTTTATTTAGTCATTTAAATTTGTTTATATAGATTTGACACTCAAGGCACAGTTGACACTGAAGGCTGAATATTGTTACTCACTTGTCACATTAGATTGTTGCCTTTGCAAAATTATCTAATGCAAATATGAAATAAAGTCAATGTAAATCAGTAAATCGGTAACTTTATCAATACTGGCGCAAAATGATCTAAGGGAAGTACAGAAAAATAAATCTTCATTTTAGAAATTGGAGCTACATGTAAAACAGGCTGAATTTGTCAAAGCAAAGAAAACAATGTGGGAGCTACTGGTGAACATCACAATAAAATTATAATGTGTGTGTGCATATACCATCATATGTGTCTGTGTGTGTGGGGTGGGGGGGTGTAATTATTTTGGTAAGTGAACATATTGTAAAAATTGCTAAGTTATCCACTTTAGTGCACTTTAACCATATTGATGACATATTGATGGGTGACAGAAATAAAGTAAAGTACAGAAGCATACTCCATCTCTGGTACCCTCTTGTAAAAAATAAATAGAAAATATAGAAAACATGTGACAGAGCACCAACCATTCACAACAGAAGCAAAGCCAGTTCACCTCCTTTAATTTTGATTTGTGTATGTCTATTTTACATGTCTGGGTTACCTTAGCAACCATGTGGGTTTGGAAATGTCCACAAGAGCACACAGAAGGGATCTAGTATAATGTAAACAATCAGTCAGAACCACTGAATTCTGATTGGATACAAAATATTTGGGCTGGCAGCGTGAACACAGTCTGCTCCAGAGTGAGGAAGTTGGTTCTTGCACATTGGCTTTATGTTTTAACCCAGGATCCAACTCCCGATATTTAAATGTATTACAGTGATTTATGTCCACCACTCAGCCTTGTCCAGCTGTTTGGTCCTCTCTTTGGTACAATCATTCAAAATAAAGGTTAAAAATGCCTCCGAACACAACACACACAGTCATTAGATAAGTCATGTTAAAGGAACAACATGATAATATAGAATAAAAA
The DNA here is from genome assembly GCA_028564865.1 of Zenarchopterus dispar. Lineage (NCBI taxonomy): Eukaryota > Metazoa > Chordata > Actinopteri > Beloniformes > Zenarchopteridae > Zenarchopterus > Zenarchopterus dispar. The sequence continues at coordinate 8,492 of JAOWBL010000212.1, read as the reverse complement.
TCCAATACATCACTGTGGACACTAGTGCACCTTATGGATCCCATGTTGAGATGAAATGAATCACTGAGTGGCTGCAGAGGAGACATGTGCAGTATAATTCACACTGCACAGGAAAGTCTCAAAAATGCATGTTCTTAGTTATTTATTTCTTCTGGTGTTTCATGAAAATATATGCAATTCTTCATTTTTATTTTTATGAAAAGTAAAGCATAGATTTTGCAACACCACCCTGGCCTGCACATTTAAAAAACCTGTCCGACACATAAATAACAAAAATGTTTTGTGGTGTGTTTGACACCAGGTGTGATGGTCAGCTTGTATGAAAGCATTGTTGACATGTCTTCACCTAAAGTAACCATCAGGGTTGAAGTCAACTAATCCTTTGGTAACAGCCCTTTTGTATGAAAATCCTGCACAGCTGCTATTGCAACACCAAGCTTCATCTGTGGCTTTTTGAAACAAATACTGCTACAAACATTTTTGACAGCATTTGAATATACAGTAGATTTTAACATCAGTGAAGGACAAAAAAGGATCTACAGTCTATATCTGTACAAAACAACCTTTCTCCGTTGCTTTTATCTCAGTGCAATATTAAAGTAGTAAAGTGTAAACTTTCTTGGTAAACTAAATACACAAAATACCAGTGTTACACACCGAAACCAGCCAAGTGTGCATAAGTAATAAGTGACCAGTGTACATTATCCTGCTGAATCAGCAATTATTACTTGTTCTTATGTATAAGATTTCCAACTCTTTGAATAAATTTCTCCAGCTTGTTTTCATGATGCCCTCGTGTGCTTCGGGTGAGGCTGTGTTCAGGAGTTTCTTCTCCTTTCGACAGGCCTCTGGTTTTGTCCTGAGATTGTGTGTGTCCTGAGGGTGGAGGGTGTTTTCTTTCTATTGAGCAGAAAGGCTCAAATCTGCTGTACAGGCGGTTCTCTGCTCCAGGTCTCAAGCCTTTGTCCGGATTAGAGGGCTTCTTCTGTGTGGGACCTTTGTGGACAGACCTTTGCGGTGGAACTCTGTGGAGTTCCTCAGTTGTGAATCGTGGTTTTGAAGACTTTAGAGGGTCGTTCTCTGCAGTGGTCCTCTGGCGTTCTGAAGGCGACCTGACAGAATTGATTGTGATTTGCAGAAATTTTTGCTCCACGTTATTTGTTGTATTCTCGTCCTCAGCTGTTATGGTGTCCGAGCTGCCAGCAGAATTGAGACTTGGGGTTTTTATGGTTTTAATCGAGTCCTCTTTCTTCTCTGGTATGTTGAGCAAAGATTTTATTTTCTTGGAACTCTTCTTTAGAAAATGCTGCGAGCCCATGCTGTTAGGTTTGTTAGCTAAATCCTTACTGTCCAAGTCCAGGGCTGCAGCAGAGACAGTCCTGCACGGGGGCTCCTGCCAAGTGCGAGGACTGGGGCCCTTAGTGTCTGTGATACTCTTGACATCATAATGTGAGACAGATCTCTTATCTTCATTAAGATTTTGGCCATATGTCCCGTTCTGTGCTGGGATTCCTGTTGCATTTCTATTTACGTAGGGCCTCTGAAAAGCTCCGTACATGTGCGCTGAGGAGTCAAGTGTGTGTTCAGTGTTTGATCGTGGGTCTGCCACACTATGTCTTTTTTGCCAACTTTCCATCAGGAGGTCAGGGTTTCTGATTATCTGTCCATGTTTAGTTCTTCCTAAGCTGGCATATGTAGAGTGGTAAGAGTTTTTACCTGCACCGTAGCCAGTGTTATCTTGGAAGTCATCCATAACCAGCAGACTTTTCCTCTTCATCATAAAGTCATCAGTATTCATGCTGTTCTCAAATCCTACTGCAGGATTCCACTGCATCGATGAGTAGTGTAAAGGAGTGTTATATCCCGAGGTGTTATTTATGTGGTTGTGTGGCTCCATTTGCTCTGGTATGGTGGACCTGAGAGCAAGAGAGGTCCTAATCCGTCCTTGCATAGCTTTGTCCAGGGCTTCAAACTGCTCTGAATAGCCACAAGAGTCTGCAAATGGAGGATCTGGGTCTTTAAGGTAAGACTCTATTCTCAATGTGCGCATAAACGACATGGAGGTATTCTCCAGTGTTGTCATGTTCTTCTGCATTGAGAGGACCTGCTTGTCATTGCCGCTGTAAGTCTGGCGCATGTTTTGACCTCTGTATATCTGTGGTACTTGCAAATAATTATCCATACCATAGTTTATTTGTCCACTTCCTGTGTCTCTGGAGAGATTCCAGTTGCTCGCTCTGGGCCTGATGTTCGGCGAGATGCATCCTTCTTCTCTCTCCCCTGCATAGCTGTGCCTTTTCATCGCCTCTGCAGATTCAAACTGTTGAAATCGGGATATCTGCCCCCGAACAGTGATATTGTTCTCAATCAATGGTTCAAGCTTATTGCTTTCCCCATCAAGGAGCCTTTCTTCTGGATCTCTCATGCCAGTTTTCCTCTCACAGGCTTTTCGATAGACTGTGTCTAAGGAATGCCTCAGCTGGTCCCCGCGACCAAATTTTGGAGCGGAGTGGGAATTTGGCAAAATCTTCTGTGCTTGGAGACCGTTGCGTTGAAGCAAACCCTCAGGGGGATTCAGCTCAGCCGGTACAGTCGACCGGGCATAGAGTGTCCGAAACTCCTCGTCATAGGACTTCACAAGGTGGCCCGTGATGACCTGAACCATGCTCAGATGGATCTTCTCAAAAGACCAGGTGAAACTGCAAACAAGCATGAAACAGAAACGTGTGCTCGTGTGAACTTGGAGAACAGAAGCTGTGATAACTTGTTTCACTTTCTTAACAATGAAATTTATATGTTTGGTTACTTTTATCTTTTTTTTCCATTTCAGGATGAAGAAACTAAAGCCAAAAAGCAGAGAATGAAAATGAATTTTAAGAATGTTACTTTCTGCTTGAAATTTTATCAAGAACTGAAAATGCAGCGTTTTCTTCAAAGAGTATGTCTCAGTGTTCTCTGTTACTACTCATTTGTGCTCCACCTTTTACTTACCTGTAAGAGCCATAAATCGCCGTGTGGCAGTCGACTAAAAGAAACCTCTGCTCCATGCCACCATGAAACTTCGCTCCTGAACGACAGAGGTATTCCTGACCTTTCACTGTGCGCACCCTCATATTCTGTTGGCAAAGCATTGAGAGGAACATGTCAGCGTAAAGTTTCTGTTAATAAATCATCAATCAAAAAAATCAAAAAGGCATTTTTGGAAAAGGAAGAAAGCGGGCTGTACAGAAAATCCTGCCAAAAATTTGCTGAGTCAAAGCGTTGTTGTTGTTGGCATGTTGTTTAGACTTAAATGAAAGTTAAAGGGTGTGTTTGGCTTTTTCAGATCCCTTGCCAAAAATTTGGACTCCACCCAGAAAAAGGAAGAAACCAGGACTTTAACTAATTGCTCTCTGTTAAAGTGAAAAAGGACACAAAAGTCTGATTTTGTTTTGTTCTTTACATTACTTCACCTTGCTCAGGCTTTTTTTCAGTTATAAATAGCTTTCTTGAAGTCTCACTACTGTATTTTGGTTCTGGTCTTGACTTTGACGTGTTCAGAAACTTTGATTCCTTTATTTTTCAGGCTTTCTGCTGTGGATTTATTTGTGTGCTTTCGTGTACTTTATCCTGTTACATGACCCAGTTTTTGAATAAGCTTTGGGTGCCTGACATATGCCTTCACATTTGCCTGCAGAATATTTTGTTTTACAGAATAATTTACTGCAAGGTCCCCAGGTCCTGTGCCTGCAAACAATCAAACATAAAAAATACATCTTTCATGCACTGCTGTGTGTAACAAAATGGTCTGGGGTATTGCTACTGAAATGCTATTTGGTTTGGCCCTTGGCATTAAGACCATACAACTTCACTTTGTTCTCATCTTTCCATTTGGTGTTGTTGATATGTTGGTCGGTGCAAATGCACCTCCTAAAACCTCAATAATGCCTCCCTGTTTTTTTTGGGCAGAAGAGACTCCTGGCAATACCTCCAAATGAACCATACATCCAGTCTTCTAACTGTGCTGTCACAGACTTTCACATTTAACAAGCTTAGTGAGTCCTGTAGGTACTGAGACGCAGCTCTTGCTACCAGCCCCCCATGTTAGCATGGTCTGACCTTGGGATAAATTTGCTGGGATGTTCTCCCCTGAGAAAATGGTCTTGAATGGGTCACACTTGTTAATAATCTTTCTCACTGTAAAATGTTTAAATTCATTGTTTGGAACACATGAAACCTTTGCTCATGTCTTTCCTTTTCAGCGTTGTGTTAATGAACCCTGAATTTTCCAACTGCAAACTGCCAAAAATGCTTGCTATTACAGAGGTCTCTGAACCTAATGAAGATCACTTCATCAGAGGTTGATGGTTAGGAACTCCTGACCGCAACTTGTGATTTTAAATGTAAGTAAGCTGTTAGGGGTACTTAGCATTTCCTATATTCTTTTTGGGTACACTTTTGCTAAAGAAATAAAAGTTGTCAAAAAAGGTTGCATGGTGTTCATCTGAGGTTGTATTTTCCTGATAGTAAGAGCCTTTATGATCAGATATTTTTCATTATGTTTTTACATTTAAAAGAACGTAGTATTTCTAAAGGTGTAATCATTTTTGTACACGACTGCATCTGACTTTTTTCTGTTTTAGGTTTTCCCACCTTTAAAATATTTGACTCAGAGAAGAATATAGAACATCAAAGTTGCATTAAGAATAAAAAAAATAATAATATTGGAAGATAATCTGATAAATTTACCCTGAGTTGCTGAAGTTTTACATCTTGATTTTCAGCCATTTTGAGGAAACTTTTCAGATGGAAATCATCCAAAAGCACATAGACTGGGACTCCTCGTATTGAAGCCTCCACGGTTTCTTTGAATATATCTACATCAGTGAACACGTCCATCACAATGGCGATGACCTGTAAGGACAAAGACCAGAGTTAGTTTGTTTGTTTGAAAAGTCTGGGGATAACACAAACAAGAATTTGGCAAGGGTGAATCTGACAGGGTCAAACAGGTAACTGAACAGGCAAGGACAAGCAGCCAATAGAAACAACCTAATTTCTACTGTGATCAGTACAAGGATAAGATAATGAAAAAAAAAAACATGAAAAAACAACACCCTTTTAATAACTCCAGGAACATATTTTGCGTATTGATGACAAAGTTAAAGTCCTTTTCTAAAGTCTTTCATTTTACTTCAAGCTGATTGCAGCTTTAATTAAAATTTACTTGTAATAAGTTCTTCATGTGAAAGTACTGGATGTTGTTCAACAGCAACATGTAATGAGCTCATATGGGACTGTACTGAGGCCATCTTAACTAATTTATTTCCCTCTTTCTGTGTCTTGTACAGGATTTTGTGTCTGTCTGTCACATTAACAATGATGAATGTTAATAGTGCTTAATCATACCTACAATTCCCCACACATATCGAGTATCTCTTAATCTTTTAAATTTTCTGTTTTAATTGGTTTGCATCCCTGCAGCTGTTTATTTTGAAACTGCATTGCCATGTGGTACCAAGAGGAGGGTTTCACTAGCTCTTCATCACATGAAGAAGAACATCTTTCATTGCTGATGGAGTTTACTTGAGAGCCAGGGAAGCAATAAGATTCAGAGTTTCAGGATATAGGACTTCTACAAAACCTAAATTTGCTCAATATGATTTCTGTATGACTCGTCTGAACTCAGTATGACAACCAGCTGAGGCTGGAAATGTGTAAAGGACTTGGCTTTATGACCCCCTCCCCAAAAAAAAAAAAAAAAAAAACAACTCAGTTGCAGAACCAGATTTTGTCTGGAAGCACTCCGGGAGACACTCCTTGACGCTGAAAAGTGAGTGCAACAGATGTCTATGTAACTGCCTCTAGGGGATGGAGGTGCTTGCAACACACTGTGGAGGATTTCTGAGACTAAAATTTGTCAGCATGAGCTCATAAGAGTAATTGCCTGTTTCACAGCAGAGTACTGCTACAGGTGGATTTGTTACCTTTCTCGCATCCTGAATATGTTTCCTGATGACTTCTTTTATGGTGGGGTTGTTTAATCTGGGAGGATGGAAGAGCAGATCTATATTTGTCTGGAGTTGTTCGTGAAAGACTTCCGGCCACCCCAGGTCCAGATTTGGGGCTTCCAGATCAGAGTGGAGGGGCCAGTATGTCCCAGATGATGACTGGCTGTCTGGTGGGCCATCAGTTTCATCTGTGTGATTTCGAGTTGGCAGTTTTTTTGCGTTTTCAGTGATAAAGAGGAGCTCATCTTCTGAGAGGAAGCTTCCAATTCGTTCTCCCTTGAGAAACTCTTGATAACTGTCTCTGCCGTCTTGGACCAGCCGATCGATGGCCAGGCGATAGGACTCCTTGTAGTGAGGCTTGATGTAATCCTCTGGTTTAAACTCTCCCCTCAGTGATGACAAGAGGGAAAACTCTGGAGAGTCCATCGCTCCAGGAACCTGTCAAAGATAATGGTGATCAATGATATTGTGAAGGAAGATTAGAGGACAAACATCCAAACAAGTGGAAAATGATGACTCTTGATAAGTTTACTTAAGAAAATAGTAAAATACCCCTCAGTTTTCTGAAGAGTAAAAAACAAATAAAATCCTCAGGGTTTCATGAATCTTTTCTCAAGGTATTTTCAAAGATCTTGAGGAGAATTCTTCTCCAGTTTTATCGACTGAGCCATTTAAGTGTCAAAGTCGGATTTTTTAAAACAGACAAGCTCGTATTGTCAGAGCGAAGTCCAAATATAAACATGTAAACAAAGCTATCCTAGATGGAAAAAACCTCATGAAGTCACTACGCCTACATGCATGCCATAAGTGATACTTGATGTTTTTAAGACAAGCAGGTTATCAGCAGACAAAGTGACGCTCTCAGCCCAAGAGTATTGAAGCTACTGCTGATTAATGACTAACCAGCAGTTCCTGATCCACACAGACGACACATTAGATAAGCTGCTTGAGAACAGGGTCATAAATGATCTGTAGTCAAGCAGCCTCCTTCTTATATGTGAATATGTTTGTTAAATATGCTTGTGGTGCATTTTGATGCTCAATAACTCTGGATTAGCTGATAAATATTGGAAGATAAATCGGCTGATTCTGGGTTATTTTGGGCCTACTGATCAGCATTTGGTTGATTTGTTAATTTTTTTTCATATTCAAAAGAACTGCGTGTGTTTATTGTTCTGCTGCAGCATAACTATATCAGTATTTAAATTTTTTAAACTTTAATGATGTAGAAATCAAAGACTCTTTGTGAACGGACCTGTTTAATCAAAAGAGAAAAGAAAACTGACAAAGTTGTTGCAGTATTAATATCTACAACTTAACTCCATTTGTATTTATACTTTGAACTTTAAAGTTGTAGATATCAAAGATCTTTTGCGTGCTAAATTAACAGATCTTTCAAATTATTGAATCAGCAGCTGCAGCAGAATATTTAATTACAACCTTTTTACCACATCAAACTCATGAACAAACAGCACATTTGTTCATACATTTTACCTCAAACCTCCCACTGTTCTTGGAATTAAAATATAAATGAGGCTTTTTCTGTCTTTCAGTCAAAACCGTTGCTTTTTTTCCTTTTTCCTTGAGACTTCAAAAGCACAATGACCGACTTGTAACATCATTATCTCATTCTCAGCAGCAGCGACTTACATTTAGATAGTGACCTCTGTGGAAATCCTCTTGACTGCTCCTAAAATATCCCACTTCCATTTAAATTCTTTTTGCTTATGCTCAGTGTTTGGAGCAGTTCCTGTCAGCCAGCTGAAAGAGACAAAGACAAGGAGGTGTCTCAACATGATAAGCAGTCAGCAGATGGAGGGTGTGGATTCCAGTTTTTACATGCAAATGGTCTTGCTCGAAAACCGGCTCACAGGCAGACATAAACCAGTTTGAGACATTTAGCCACTCCTCTCTTCTCCCTGGGAACAAAGTTCACACTGAAGAAAATCGAGATAATGACGACATAAAGAGGCTTTGATGAATACCTCATAGTTATTGGATCAGGACTTCTCTTTCTGCCATTAGTTGTGAAACTTCCCACAAACTTCCCACAATCTGTAGTGCACTGTTTTTACAGTATACTTTATTCATTAACTACTCCAGATGAATAAAAACTTTTTTTTTTTTTAAAGTAAAATTCTTACAAAAATATGTCTTATGCAAGCAGAAAATTCACAGACAATTCACAGAATCCTGAACTAAGAGTAACCTCAAAAATGACTATGATAATAATATGTGCTTTTGAATGTGAAGATTTTTATGTCTTTTAAACAAAAAGCATTCTTTCCCCTATAACCGTTACTATATATTTTTTTAATACATAGAAAACTTATGGAAATTAGCTGATAATGACCATGTTTATATTTAGATTTTAACTGTACACAGCAGGTTTTTTCAAATAAACATATTTCAATTTTGTTAGTATTTGTGTGTGTATATATACATGTGTGTGTATGTGTGTATATCTATATATATATATCTATATCTATATATATATATCTA
>JAOWBL010000210.1:7130-18133 GCA_028564865.1 Zenarchopterus dispar | reverse complement strand
TCGCCTGGGACGGGCTGGGATAGGCTCCAGCAGACCCCCGTGACCCAGAAATGGAACAACGGGTTTAGAAAATGGATCGATGTCCTTACTTTTTCTATGCTAGTGTCAGTGACCCCTCTTCAAATATTCAGGACTCCTTGGAGCCTGAGCAATACATTTTGACTACCAGACAAAACCTGAAAAACTGGTTATTTATGGAATGGTTAGGAATGTAACATCATTGTCCCTGAGATCATGTGATGACATTATGTGAAAGGGAAGATGACTAAAAGTCTGTACATAGTAGAGATCTGCGCTGCTGCTTGACAGTGTACATGTTTACTCTCCAGTTAAACACAATGAAAATCTTTATTTCTATACTGTGTTTATGCTGTCTTCTTCCTGTGGACACTGACGACATGGATCGCTGTAAGTAAATTGAAGACAACACTTCTCTTAATCTTCATAGATGAAACTGAATTTCTGTTACTGTTTGTGTCGATTTCTGCTGGACTGAAGCTCTACCTTGTTGTGTGTTTCTACTTTTTATCAGATTCTCGTTGTGAGAGCTGTCTTACAGCAGCACGAGGTACACCTGATTCAACTTATCTCAGAGCGTGTTATCACTACTTATATCTGAGCAACACATGTTCCTTACATGACGTCATATTTCCTTTGAGGAAACAGAGAGAAAATAACAATGTATGCAATCTGCCTTGCAGAGCTGGAGAAAGCCATAAAAGAAACTTCAGCAGACAGCAGACAGTCAGTGATTGAGAAGCTCCTCAGTGGGCAGCTATGTGAGAAGCTGTCTTACCATGAGCATGTCTCAAAGGACAAAATGAAATCCACCTGCAAGAGCTTGTTAAGTAAGACAAGACTAAAGTATAAATTGATGACTAAATTATTTATTTGGTACAGTCTAATAAACTGTTTAATAACAAATCCTCCCTCAGATTCCCACCAGGAACAGTTCTACGCAACTTTGGTGAATGGAAAACAAAAGCATCTGGATATTGTCCTGTGTTATGAGCAGTCCCATGCATGTGTGGGAATTAAACGCCAGCATTTTCAGGTAATTTGAGGGTATGCTGTCAAATGTGAAACCGAAAGTAATTGATTATCTAAATAGAATAAACACTTTTTAAAATTTCCCTTTCATGACAGGATTCCAAAGCCATCTTCACAGAAGCTGACATTGATGCGTTACTTCGGGACAACCAGGAAAATGTGCGTGTTGCTCAACCTGTACATGCAGGGTCATCAGTACACAAAAAAGATGAGATGTAAAACTGCAGTCCTTTTGTGGAGGCACTTGTGGCTTTTTATTGTTTTTATAGACTTGTATATGTAATGGAAATTCTGTGCTCTTGAAGGTTATCTTGAATTTTGTAATTATACAAGACTTTTAGGAAAACATACATGTCTGAAAAAATTATCTATTTACTGAAAGCTCGATAATATGTGACATTAGGAAATGTCTGAAGAACAAGATTCCTCCTCATACCTGCATAATGGATGTATGCAAAGTACCTACATTAAATTTATAATTATTTTGAATTAATTCTCATGACCTTTATGGATCATAAGTCTAAAGCTCTTCTAGTCAGTTTAACAAACAGCTGCTTAATAAGTTGGAGTTGTCACAGTTAGGTCATCTTGTTGGTCCCTTTCAGCACCTCAGCATTGTGCAGTCATGTACATTATAGGTTGCATATACTACAGATAGATGGTCCACATGTTCTCTATAGTTGCTAATGGAAATAAAATCAATGAACTTTCACTCGTTGTGTTTTGGTCTCTGTCCACTTTAAACACTTGGTAACTCATTCTAAAGCATGCATAACTAATGTGGAGACAAAGAAGTGCAGCGTTTGGTCAGTAATACAGCTATACAGTTTGTTTGTCTTACAATAGCACACTGGCATACTTTGGACAGCTCCTTCATCTCTGGTGGTCCCAGTACCAGCACTCTGGTCAGCACTTTAGCTGAAGAGGTTTTAGATAATCAATTGAATCTCAACAAGATGGAGCAGAATGCGTCATACCAGAAATCTATCAATGCTGAGCCAAAAGACTCCTATGGCTCTGACTTTCCAGACATAAGATGGACATGATTAATGTGTTAGGGATGTAAAGTCATTGGGAAAATTTGGAAATTTGATGTGGGTTAAAGCTGCTTTTTTTTTTTTTGCCCGGCACAAGAGTGCTTGCTACCTGGTGATTTAGTACACAAATAGAAATAATAGAGTGATGTACTTTACACAAAAAAAGAAAACCATATAAGAATCATATTAAGCAGGTAAATAAATGAACATTTAAGCAACTGTTAGGAATTAACCATACGCTTAACCAAATATTATACTTAAACACTTGGATACCATTATAGCTCAGAACAATTACTTCACAGTGTGTTTATGTTGATTAAACCTTTTAATTTGCCACAAAAGGGGTGACAGATAAAAATAGTGGCCGAAGTTGCTGATTGACAAACGTTTCATTCCATTTGTCTCATATGCCTCCTCTGTTTTCATTATTACGTCACAGTTTCAGGGAATGAGCGAATGACATTTTCGAAAAGTCAACACAAGCAAGGCGCCTGCGCAGTATTGGAATGCGGCCGGGCCGCGTGCTGTTGCTAGGAGGCGCTGTTGGAGCCCGGAAAAGGTGGGAATGATGAAAACGATGACGGTCAGACCGAGATTGAGAGAAGAAACGTGGGATTTTTAGGTAAAGACCGCAATTTTTTGCGTCTCGGTGGCCTTAAACTGCGTCCAGAGCGAGGAAAGAGAAAGAAGATAGGCGACTTTTTTTCTCCCGTTTTGCAGGTATGAAGCCGCGCGGTTTAGCAGATGTCATTCTGAAAGGCACATCTGGACTTAAACGTATTTCTCAGTTCAGGAGATTCCAGAAACACAAATTGTGGAAAATAAGATGACTTTATTGTATAGGAACAGAAAACAAACTATGTGGAATACCTTTTTATCCGAAAATAAGAGTGGCAGCAATTACAAAGGCGTTTCCGTTTCTAAATATTCATCCACACATCTTTGCACTCTAAGGCTAACGCCCTGCAACATCACCTGCCTGGAACAGCCCGTGTTAGGATTTCATTTGCTGACAGACATTTCATTAATAGAAAGTGCATTAATTAGACTAAGTCTGTATTTTCATGAGAGACGGAAAAGGGTCGCTAGCCAAGTCTAAAAGCAAGGAATGGCAGGAATGTGATGATTTGATAACACGTAAGGACAGACAGATCCTCGTTTGTTGCAGTTTTACCACTTACAGTATGATCCGACATGCGTTTCTCTAGTTAATCAAATCCTCTGCAGCCCAAACTCAAAAGCTGTGATCTAATACCATGCTCTCCGTTTGACTGTAACAGCTGGGCGACAAGGCTACATGGTGCCTGTTTCCTGCCCAGAGTGCGGATGTGTGGGTGTCCAGAGATGGAGAGCTACGAGGACTTCTGTCTGCGGAGTCTGGCCATACTGCAGAAGGAGCTGAAACTCAAGAAGAAAACATGGGAGCCACTGCGTTTCCAGAAAGCTCACTCTGTCATCCACTTCCATGGAAGACCTGTGCTTCCACCTCTGGTAAGTAAGAAAGGGAAAAAGAAGCAAGAAAGCTATGTCAAGGGGCAACACAATATCATCTACTTCAGTTATTGTGGAAAAAAAAAAGGATTGTCACAAAACATATACGAGAAACCTGCTCAAAGGTGTTTGTGTAAGACTGTTTGTACCTTTCATTTCTAAAGGAGCTTAGATGTAATAGATCTTGCATAGGTTGCCATTCACGTGGAAAGGTTAAGGGAATTCTGAAATATTAAAACCCATATTTCATTTATATGAGCTATTTCCTTACCTCCCATCAAGACATGTCAAATGTATTCTGTGAGAACAGTCCAATAAATCAGTAGCTGGCAGGATAAACAAATAGAAAGTAATTGATGATGAAAAGAAAGGGGGTTACTTGAAATACTTATAACCTTGTGACTACTGACAAATTAAGTTCTCAGGAATAATCACATGATGAGAAGGCCAGAATGAGGATGCAAACAAACACTAGAAAAGGTTGACTTTTTCCAGTGAACCAAAATAAATCTTCTACAAACATGTGGTTTTTTTTAAATCAACAACAACAATAATGGAACAAAGTTTAATGACTCAAAGAGAAATAAAAAATTAATACGGTTGGAGGAACTTCATTCAGCTGTTCTAGTTTGAAAAGCAGAGTTATGAAACCAAACAATTTTCTTGTGGTATCTTTATTTGCTTTTATTTTACATATTGACTTATTTGAGGGGTGAACTTGATCTAAAATAGCTTTCTACTTCGATTAGGTTTAAACTTTCTCTCATTTCAGTTGATGGATCACGTCTGCAGGATGGAGTGAAATCACTGACCTTTTTTTCAATTTCAACTGAAGTCTGGACTGTTTGCTTGTTATTGGATTTGTGTCAGTGTCCTTTGTAACAAACATTTTTAACAGTCTTGCTGAAAAGCAACTTCATTATCATTAACCTTCCTCTGATTGATGGATTTAGAGATTTATGCTTGTGTATTTACTGCAGACTTCAGAACTGAACATATCCCTGGTGTCTACCTTAATATGCAACCCATATTCAAAATAACTGTGAAAATATGTTTTCTTCCTTGAGACAGTCATTTAAAATTTTTCACAGGACCAGCAAAGTTCATGTACTCTGTTCTTACAGAAACATTGACTCCTGTTTATCTATGTATATTTTTTTTATAGTTCTCTTGTTCTGCATAATACATTTCCATGACATACTGTATTGCTTTAAATTTTCTGTCCTGACACTTTTCTTTTTCTTAATTGGTTTAACTGTTTCTTTCTTTCTTACAACCCTCCCATTTTGTCGTGGGTCCCAATCCTAAACACAGTTGTCTGGGAACAAGCAGCTTCTTTTACCACATTCCAAAAGTATTGTTTTTTAAAATGTAGATGTATATGTTTTTATAATATATTGTCTTTTGCAGCTGAATAGACAGCAGTGCGCTGAGATGTGTGGCTACAGACAGAAGGCGGTCCAGCTGGAGCTTGACTTACAGAACCAGCATAGAAACAAGCTTTTGGACCGGGTGCAGGACATACTGGATCAAACCCAGGTCAGCAGCACACTGTGGTACTAGTTGCAGGCTTGAGTGGGATATGGTGGAGCGCTTTCAGTGGAAAAAGAAAAATGGGATGTTTGAAAATGTAGTTGTGTAGGTTTTCTTTTGTGCGCAAAAAATAGTATAGTACTACATCATCAAAAAAGGAGCAAAAAAAAAAAAAGTCTAAATCTTCATTCCTTCCTCATATATCAAAATAGGCCTGTGTGTCAGTCCCTAAACTGAATTACACTCTGTCACGCAGTCCCTGGTGACATTTAGAGCCTTGACTACAGTTTGTCTAACTTTTCCTCTGGTGGATGGTGCTATTTTTACGTGGACACAGCTTTGTTTTGTAAGCTCAACATTCAAAAGCAATCTTACTCCGTGGAAAATAGTCTGAATTTGTGACATTTTTATTACTTTGTTACACAGCTTATGTTGTTTACACCCTTCATACCTCAGTGGATTTAGAAGTGATAAACGTGCTACTAAAATCTAGACTGTCAATGATAATTTATTTGGTTTAACAAAACTGTAACAGTATGTTATAACATGTGTAACATTTTTGTTTTCATAAGCTCACCATTGTTTCTTATCTTACATAGATTCATAAAGAATCAAACAAAGAAGATGATATGGTGCCAGTTTCCAGGTCTGCAACAGTTAGTGGGTACACCCTGGTCACTGACTCACCTGGGCTTCCCAGAGAACCGGAATTTGGGCCTCAAGTAAATGAGCCTGTGACGCCATGCCCTGAGACCTCCACCCTCCATGATTACAAGAGAGAGGAAGACACTGCACTGGAAAAGCAAGAAAAGAGTGAGGATGAAGAGGATGATGATGAGGATATTAGTTTGGACAGCCTTCTTAAGAGGTCAAGAGAGTACGTGAAGAGAGAGCAGAGTCAGCAGGGATCAAAAGGTGCCCACATAATCGACCGGAGTCCCCCACCAGACACTGTGTCTGTCAAGGATGAGAAGAACTGTAGCCCTGGGAGGGACACAGGTGTTGAGTTTGGATTCAGTCTTCATCATAGTCCGATATGCCCACCACCAGTTCAGCAGTATTCTCTTTATGATCCCAGTCCTCAAAAGCCTGTCTGCATCTCACCTAATAAGTCAGAAAGGTATGGTTGTCTTCCCAGTCCGGAGTCCAGCATTAGTCCCCAAACACAAAGACGCAGACCACGGCCAGTTTCCACAGGGAACATCCACATTACATTTCCCATTGGCCCAGCAGACCTTATTCCTCGTAGCCCAGGAAGGTCAGGGGAAGGTACTGGCATGGCAGACTGGGGAGAGACTTTCCCTGTGGGTCCAACACCCACTGGTCACTGTGGCTCCGTTGGGACTGATGGTGTTAAGAGGAGTGGCATCCGTCCATCCAGTCACTGTGGTATCAGCCCAGAGCAGGAGAGCAGAAGCCCTGTTTGTGCCTTAGTTCCAAGCTCCATGGCACAGCACGATCATCTGCCTGCAGGATTTCGCCGGCGCTGCCACACACTGGACAGTCACCTGAATACTTACCAGTCTGGAGCTGAGCACATAGATCGCAGCCAGGAAAGGGTGCCTCGGTTCATGGCAGGTGTTACATGGTTGGCTCCAAGTCGGCGCTCCACTGCAGCTCCTTTAAACCAATCACATGAGGTGGACAATCCCTCACCATCTGTGCTGAGGTCTCACATGATTCCTGACTTTGTGACACTTCGGGTGGAACCTGATAATCCCCAAGGACCAAAAAATGGCAAGAAAACACCAACTGTCCTTAGAGATACAACTGAATCTCAGCCCAGCAAAGCAGGTGAGTCTCTCTTGAAAGTTTAGCCAGTGTCATTCATGTAGTTTTATTTTAATGTTCCAGTTGGAATTTTATTATTCCCCTTGAGAAGAGTGTTTCTTACATTGTGCCATTTTGATTAAATGAATAAAATGTTGATATGGTAACTAGTAACTGATTTTATATGTTTTTATTTCTGCATATAAACAGAAGATTCCCAGTGGCGAGCACAGGTTCTGGAGGACATGAAAAGGCAGCTAGAGGAGGAGCATGCCTTGCAGATGTCTTTGCTGCTGGCTGAGCAGGAGAAAGAACAACAGCGCCTTCGTCTGGTCAGCACATGCAATCAGGCTTTTCTAAATAGGAGTAAATGTATTTTTTGTGTGTCATATTTCACTAGTTTTCTGTGAATTATTACAAAACGCAACAACAAAACCTGCTATTTTTATGGTGGTGTTTTGTTGCAAGACTGCAGAAGTATCAAACTGATCATTCTTTAGTTTTTGTTGCTACAGAGAAACAGAGATATGGTTTACTTTGTAATCTGTTTTTTACATTTACATGTGCAGTTATATGAGAGAGATTGCAAGCATACAGGGAAGTCCTGATACTTCCTCTTTTGTTTAAGTATCTGTAAAAACTAAACAATAATCTGATTAATACTAGATCTGAAAATTAAGTAAATGCATCCTCAAATTAACATCAACACATGGCATATTGCATAGTGTAATTATGTGGCAAAAACTATGCCAAAATACAAGAGCAGAACTAAATACCTCTTGTGATTTAGTAGCTTATTTCACTTCTTTCAGGTTTGTAGCTACTAGTTTGTGGAAAGTTCTCAATATTTTAACTGGGTATTTTGGATGCATAAGCCCTAAAAATATCCCCACGACAGTGCTGAACAGTTGGTGTGGAGTGCTTGTGCAGTTAGGTGTTACCAAAAGTAGTGCTGTCCACTCTGGCCAGAAATTGCTGCTTCAGTCTCATCTGAATTATAGACTTGCCGTTGCTTGGATTTGGCCTTATAACCCTTGCCAGATTGATGGGGAAGGGTTGTCTTTTGATTATATCTTTTTTCCTTAGTACTGTCTTCACACACACCTGAATGAAGACATCTGCTTTTATAGAGATGGTCACATATGTTGATAAGCAGCTCCTTATTATTCCTGTGGAAGCAGTGAGTGTGTATGTTTTCACACAGTGTTTGTGTATTTTGGCTTATTTTTTGTCAAATAAATAATAATAATATAAGTTGTGTTTTTCTTTATCAGGTGTTGCATTTACTTCATTTTAAGATCAGGATGATGTTTTATTATATCTACATTAGTAAAACCTTAAAGGAGGTAGAATGTCTTTGTCATATGACTGCATGTGGTTATTTTACATCATTCTAACCCATACAGTTCAAAAGCAATGGTTTAATGTGCTATACCGCTGTGTTTAGGAGCTGGAGGAGACAGAGAGAAGACTAAAGGAGGAGAACTGTTCATTGGCTGTCAGTGGAGATACGTGTGGCTGGCGCTGTAGGTCTGTCATGAGCCCGTCCTGTCCAGGACTAAGCCCTATCCACACCCCACCTGAGCGATCACCAGGGCACAGTAAGGGTACCACAGCACTTCACATGTGTACTGGAATTTGGAAGTCAGTGGTTATAAAACTGATAGAGATAAAAGAACATTAAAGTACATTAACTCGAAGGAAACTGTGAGAAACGTCTCAAAATGTAATATTGTCTCTTTTTATGCATATTCTAAACTGACTAACCCTTCAGTTAAACATCTAAACAGATATAATTATTGTAGCCGTGCAACAATAACAGTTTCCATTCAGTCTTGTCTGAGCTATTGATAATGAACACTAAAACATGTTTTTAATGTTTTAATCTTTCCTTCAAACATGTCCATAATAAAATCTTGTGGCTTCCAAATTATAAAGTGATTGTAATACTAGTAACTGGGTAACTGGAACTTTCTCGTCTAGGTTTCCCCAGTCCTGTTCCTTCTGGTGTATCCTCTCCTTCTGTCCAGCCTCCCATTTATCTGTGGGGCTCCACTCGGACTGTGAACAAACCACGAGCAAGGCTTAGTCAGGTGGGTGTAAATTTAAAGAGAAGAGTAAATTTATATTGCCAAATACAGATAACAAATTGCACACTTGAAACCCCATAAGCATAAGACTACGCATATGCAGGCTTTCTGACATGCCACTATAGAACATCTGACCTGAATGCCCTCCACTAATGGACCAAACGTCTCAAAACAAGAGTACTGACACTGGGAGGTAACATCATGCACCATTTCTGCTTACGTTAGATATTTTAACAAGGGTATTATTTTCTTAAAATGTAGCACTGATAACTGAAAGTTAATAAGACCTCAGTTGTTTAACTGGTGGATGAAATTCAAGTATTGCTTGTTATTGACACTGCAAATAATCAATCAGCTGCATATGTGCAGTAATAACTGTTGCTTGTCATTCTTATTTCTGACTTCTACATTGGCATATCCTATGTAGTTTTTCAAACAAAATCTTTATTAAAAAAGCAACTGGATTCTCTACATCATCAGAGAATCTGTATAACCAGGGATCAAACCTCGAGCTTGTTATTAAAATAGAGCTGTTTGAATCAACCAAGATACTATACAGGCAGCTATTGGTTGAGTGTAGAAACTGGTGTAGAAGCTGAACTTGTTCTTCCTTAAAAGAGTGGTAAGAGGAGGTATTGTTTTTACTTTTTAGGTAAAACTGTACCCAAATGACTCTGGTGTTGGTGTGCTGTTGTTCTGATTGATTAAATATCACTTATGATAAAAAAAAAATAATTAAACAGGTAATTCAACTGGTCATTGACTAACTTAGTTAATTTACTGCTGGATTACTAAAGCAAAGTCTGGCCATGAGGAAGGCTCATTTGTGGAGGTTTGCATAATGTAGGCAATTTTATTTAAGTGTAGACATTAGGCCTAACTTGAATATCTGCTTCATGTTTTCTTGTTCAGATACATATATATGTATATTTTTGCTGTGTATAATTTTGCAGGTTGTGACAGCAGAGCATCAGAGAGCACTCTGCCGAATCGGCGCGATGATTCGTGGGTTCCTTGTTCGCAGACTGCTCAAAACAGAGAAGGTCAAATACCTCCGTCAAACCATCGGGGTGAGATCAGCTCATATATCCACACAAAAAGGTTGCAAAATCAATCAAACCCATTCAAATAATATTTGTATGTATTTATGTATTGTCTGTAAATATGTGTTCTTAGGATACACAGGAGTTCATCCAGACATTTCAGACTGAAGCTGCACAGAAGAACGGCACCTACACAGAACAAGATCTCTCCCTGCAGGAACGAGTCAGAGCTCAGGTATGACTGCATAGTTTCTGTCCATAGACAGCAGAGGTCACCTTTCTTTATGCTTATGCTTGTGCATATTGTTTAACAGTTACGAGCTGCCCTGTATGACATCTATGACATCTTCTTTGAAATGCCTTTGAGGGATCGCTTTGCATTGCTGCAGCAGGAGAGGGAGCTGCATGCAGAGAGGAAGCTGCGAGAGCTGGTAACCTGACGACTACAATCCAATTTTTAAAGGCAATGACAACAGTACTAGGAAGGAAATTTAAATTTAAAGAAACATTTCTTTCTTGTTTCTGTTTTATCCTGGGTTAGCGAGGGGTATCCTTGGTTTTAAGGGGTTAGCATCAAAGTTTGTCTCAAATGATTTGGTTGCAGGTCATAAATGTATAAATACAGTGAACCACTCTTACCATTATTAATGAAAGATTTGTAATGCCAAACTAAATGCCATTAATGGAGTGATATTGCATGAAAATAGTCACAGTGAGCTGATGTTTCGTAGAAGATTTAAATGAAGAAACTGATTCAGCTGGTCTTCTCTCCTGCAGGAAAAAGTCAAGTGCCCCAAAGAAAGAATGGCTTTCTCTGCTGCCACACAGAGATCCTTGGACAGAAAAAAGAGGTGAGTTGGGAAGGAAGAACACAGGAAACCAGCGGGGAAACATCATTAGTGAAATGGCCAGAGATGTTTTTTGTTTTTGATAATGAGATCCAGTTGTCAGCAGTGCTTTTATGATGTTTCTGGTGCTCCTCCAGGGTT
>JAOWBL010000209.1:0-18134 GCA_028564865.1 Zenarchopterus dispar | reverse complement strand
CACACACACACACACACACACACACACACACACACACACACACACACACACACACACACACACACACACACATCCTTTAAAATTACACTCAGTGGAGTTTCAAAACACTGGTATTACAACCAATGCCAAAGTATAAAGAGCTGTTTCACTAATGACAGTAATTAAGTCATTTGTAACAATTTAGAAATGTATAAATTCTCATTGTTGTCTTTGATTTCCCATGTGGCTTGAATCCTTTATCTTTTCAAGTCATACAGTACAGCCCCAGATCACTAACTTAATCATAATTGGTATTTCTTGCTCAACTTTTCAGAATGCAGTTTAATAAAATCTCCCTTAGAGAGCTCAATTCAGCAACGTTTTAATATAAAAAAATATTTTGACACCCCTAATTCTGAGGAAGACATTCATATTCAGTGTTTCAGTACTTCCTTTCCTTGCAACATAGTTACTGGGTCATCGCTTAAAAGTGAGGACTGACAGAACACTTTTCCATAACCCAAGCTGAAAATATTTCAAAGGGGACAAGATGTATGTATTCACTGTCTGTAAGAATAGTAATAATACCTTGATCAATCAACATATTCACATTATCTGGCTTGCATTGTCTTGATACCATTTACACTATTCCGAAATGGAACTTCTGGCACTTATTAAGTTATTAATAGTGCAACAAAAGTTCACCAGGTCCATTTGAAATGACCCAGCTGGCTGTAATGATTGAGAGAATGTGACTTTCACTGAGTCATTAAATTAAATCGCTCAATAACTTTTCCAAAATAACACACAGTAAAAAAAAAACAAAACAACAAAACAAAACAAACAAAAAAAAAACATCTTTCACTCTTTATAGTAGATCCAAATATTCAAATCGTCCCCCTAATAATCGATTCACATCAGTAAATGGTCACTCAGGTGTTGTTGATTTAGGGGTCAGACAATTTCAAGTTCATGGACAATACTCAAAATGTAAATATAGACTTAAGGATGAATTAACACAAACCACAGTGCTATGCTAACACTGCAGCAACGACTTCAGTTCAAGTTAGAATGGGATACCAGACCACCGTCACACAGCCAGACTGGGTAATACACTCACCAGCATGTGTGCATGTAACACGCTCATGCAGAAATTTGTTGAAATAAAACAAAAATATATTGAAACAGGTGTCAGTTTTTTGGAGCAGTGCTTGAATGCCTCTACATCAGCTGAACTTCACATTCAGTAATGTTTACCACCAACTTAGGCAACTACAGAGCGAAGGTAGGCACAAGCGAGCTGGTCTCCAAGCAGCCAAATGGTGCTGGTGTCAGATTGCTCAGCCAGCTGAATGAGACTTCTGAAATGTTGCTTAACAGAAAGAAGAGCGTTCTGAATGCAAGTGCAGCGCTGTTAAAGTTCAACATGGCTGCCTCCTGTTCACCACCACAGTGCTGTAAAGCCATTCTGTCAAATCCTGACTTTTCAAACAACATTTTAACATTAAAAAACCTGAACACGGAATATGTTGGCACTTCAATGTTGAAATATCTCAGGAATTCAGGATTGAAAAGTTTAGATTTTTAAATTCTAAATAAACAATATTCCTTAAGTTACTGTAATTCTACTGTACTGTACTACACAAGCCTTTAATGAGAAGAAAACAACATACTGAGAGGAGAATAAGAGTCAAAGGGACAATATGCAATGGCTGAAACTCTTCAGACTCTTCATAAACTTTAAGAGAAATTTGTCAAAAAAAACCCCCATTGTATCCACAGTGTACTCACTCATGGTGCCTGAAGCCTGAAAACCACCAACTCGCTTGCCCTCCTATCACATTTTCCACTGATCCAGGAGAGGGCAAGGTCGCAAAAAAACAAAACAGAGAGGAAAGAGAGAGAGAGTAGGGGGAAAAAAGAGAAGGGAGGGTGACAAACAGGAAGACTAGAAGTGAGAGAGCGCTATAAGTTTTAGAAGACAGCACTGGGTGTATGAGACAAAAAGAGAAAGAGGAAAAAAGGGAGGAGTGAAGAGGGGAGAGACCCGAGCCAAACTCATCGGTCATGCATGACATGCCAATGACGAGAACTGCACGGACCGCCCACGCTGTCTGCCCCCCTCTCTCTCTCTCTGCAGGACACATCCTACAAGCCAGGCTAATCACACCCACACGCTCAAACTCTCGTGCTATCCTGATCCTGTGCAAACACACTGAGTATCGGCAGGCCTGACCTTGTCCACACCACTTTACTGTTTTCACTCACTCGCTGCTCCTGTGTTAAACTCTTATAGTAGCCGATGGATGTGGCATCACACTCTTAAGAGCCCTCCTTTTTTTTTTTTAAACTTTGGTGTTATGAAACCACAGCCCATGCCAGGGTAGAACTGCCAGCTCATGAGGTCATCAGAAAAGATTTTTCTAGATCCAGCAGAAATCACGGCCTGTGCAAAGCTGTACCAGAAAACGACCTAAATCCCACCCTGTGTATTTTCCATGAAATCCCACATTTTGAAACAGAACACTACGAACATTTGCTTATGTAAAAAAAAATTAAGAAACACATTAACAAATATAGTAATCCCATTAGAATCACTAGTTAACATTTTACTAATAATTTGACTACTTGGGGTTCTTCCACTTTAATTAAGACACAAAGAATATCACTTTCCTATTTTGTTGTTGTACCTATCTAATATAGAAAGAAAATATACATGGTAATCTTAGATTGGTGAAGAGTTTATTATCAATATCATCTGATCATTTAATAGATTTGTTTCAGAGCAGTGTCTAATATAAAAAAGAAACCCTGTAAGTTCTGTTAGATTACTTAACAGCGATCGTTCATGAAAAAGGCTTGTATAATTATTTATAGAATAAGAAGCTGGACAGTCCATAATCCACTTACATTTGGGCTAATTCTACTCATTGTAGTTGAAATACTGTTGTAGTGTAGTTACAAAACCGGCTCATCCTGAATTAGAATGTGGTAAATGGAACTGCTGGTCACACAAAATCCACAAATTAAATTTACAGGAGTGGTGTGATTGATGTGGTGAAATCTCTCAAAGTAATCCAAATAGACAAGGTGTCTGAATGCCATTACCCAAATATTTAAGCAAAAGTGCAAACCCAGTCTTTAGTCACTCACACTGACTTAATTTCGCTTGGGAGACACTAAAACCCTAGTCAGAGATATCTGGGACTACAACGGTGATCATCGAGTGGTTGATCACCGTTGCAGTCAAGGGTGACTACAAGCCAGTTAATCCTGGCTTTCTTCTTCAGCCTCTGTGTGCACTTACTTAACAAGGCACGTGTGACATGAGATGCTTCTTCTGCACGAGACTCACAGATCTGACACTTCATTCATGAGGAGGATAGGCTGCTTGAATGGTAAAATTTAAAGATAATCAACATAATAAATACATAAATAAAACAAAATACATAAATAAAGGAGTAATTATTTTGAAAGTCAAACAAAAAAGAAACTCAGAAATCTATTAAATTTGTAAAGTATTAAGGTTCTATAGTCTATTAAGTGCACTGTCAGTGTTGTTTATGTGGGGCAGGTGCATAAAAAGTTTTAAACTTCAATGTGATTCTCAAAAAGTGCATATCTATTGACACTGACACTGTACCACATTGCATTTTAGTTTTTGAATTTCATGAATAGAATGTTCTTTGATATGCTAGTAATAACAATTTTTATTATATTATATTATCAGCCATTTAGAATGAAAGTGTGGGTGCACATAAATCATCTGCTCTTATGGTTCCTATATAACCTAGCATGCACCAACCAACATATTTTTTGTAACATTTTCAGTTCCTGCTAGCCACCAGACTTTGATGAACCAATCATCAGCAGATGTGGAAAATTTCTAAAACAAAAAAAACAAAACAAAAAAAAAACAAAACAAAAAAAAAACATGTTTATGTAGTTTGTTGGTTTCAAGCATTCATTTGTATATTAACACAATGCTAAGAGGGAAAGGTGTCAGCAATAGTCTTAGAAAAGTGACTGTTGCCATCTATCTATCTGAAAACAGTTATAAATCAATTTCTCAACAATGTGAAGTTCAACAATTAACAGTGAGAGAAAGATTATTCACATGTAAAAAGAAATCAAAAATGTTGCCAATCTCCCTGGGTGGACATCTCAGAAAATTAACCTAGGGTCAGATCATGGAATGCTCAGCCAACAGGCCTTACTGAACATGTTAAATAAAGTCCATGACAGCACAATAAGAAGGAGGACACTGAAAAATTATGATTGGTGTGTAAGGGTTGCCAAGAGAGACATTCCTATGTTCAGATGCTGATGCAGTTTCTTCAAACTGTATCTGAAAAAAAAAACAAAAAAACAAAAACAAAAACAAACAAAACAACTAAACTTGTGGAATAATGTCCTCTGGGCAGATGAAACCAAAGTGGAGTTGTTTGACCTTAATGCCCAGTGTCATGTTGATGAAAAAAAAACAAAAAACAAAAACAGTATTTCAGCAGAACCACTTCATACATACTGTAAAACAGCAGTGGAGGAGATGTTTTGAACAATTACTCAATTGACTATGAACATGTCTAAAAGAGAAATCTAGAGACAACTATAAAACCATCTGTCCAACAGATAAGCTTTGATCAAAACTGAGTCATGTAACAGGGGAATGATCTGAAGTGCACTAATAAATCTACATCAGCCCATGTCCAGAAACCTCAATGAAATGAAGAAATACTGCAAAGAAGAATGACACAAAACTCCTTCACAATAATAGAAAAGATTGATTGTCATATAGGAAATGAACACTTCAAGTCATTGCTGGCAAAAGTGGATCTAAAATCTACAGACTCATGAGGTTATTCAGTACTGCCCACAATTTGTTCTTTATTTTGTTAAATAAATAATGAAAAGAAATTATGTATTGTTTGTCTGAGGTTGTACAGTATCTGTCTATTTGCCTATTGAACAACACTACAATCACAGGGTCCTTATTATGCTTTTACACACACAAAAGAATTAAAAGCAGGGTACTAACTTTTGCAAATGACTAAACTAAATTGTTCTAGTAGAATTTATTATAAATGTGTATTCTTGTCATCTTTTTTCATCTAAAGAACTTCTGTAGTGTAGTGTAAGCTGATGCAAGAGATGGAAACAATCTGGGTAGTGAGGAAAAACAGACTTGACAAGACATGTGTCTTCTTCAGATATTAAAGTAAATATACAACACCAAACCAACAGAACCACTTGAAAAGTGAGCCAGAATCACACAGAGAAACAAATACTTGTTTATCCTATTTTAAGCAGAAATTAATGTGCCTATATTTGTTGCAAACTCATAATAACCAGTATTTCAAAAGTCAGATTTGAATGCTAAATAATATTTTCACTTCAAAATCAAAGGTAGCTTTTTGGTAAAACCAGCTAAATGCTGATGAGAATTTGTTTGTGCAGCAAATCCATTTCATTCAAAAATCTAGTCACTCAAAAAAAGTTGTCAGACTGGATGTCATAGCTCTCCGAAGATAATCTCTCAAGATACATAAAATATTTTTGAGCACTTCATGGAGGTGCCTGTCTGCGCTGCTGTGTTCCACTTTGTGTGAGATATTTCTAACAATGAACCAAAGCATTTAAGCACAATGGATGTGTTTGAATGCTGTGACCAGATCACAGTCAGAGAAAATACTTAGCTGTTTAAATCCATCCGTGTTTGTCTGATTACATAACTTTCTCAAGTACTTTCTTCCCTCTCTTTGGACTAAGATCCCCCTCATCAAATCACGTATCCCACAATTTCACTGTTGACTAGAAACCACAGAGAAATGGGACTGGCATGGCAGCAAGCCACTCTATTCATCTCACTGTGTGCATTCATCCTCTAAACCAAATGTCGTCTCTCACGGGTGTCTCAGTGAGTGTGTTTCAAATTAGAAAGAGAATGACAGATGAGAGTGAAACACAAGCAAATAAAGTGATAAAAATCCTAAAACATCTTTGTTTAATTTTAATGTTTAAGTCCTTATGATTTGTTAAAATAGTGCAATCATACCAGCAGATGGCAGCACTGGCCTAACCTGTTGACACTTCTGTCCATGGACGCCTCAGTTGAGTAATAAAAAATAAGCATGTCATTTCAGCATCTGATTCCCTTGTTATTCTGCTGCCATACCATAATTTTAATTAATATCCTTCAAATAAGCTTTGCACAGCCACCATAACTCGCTATGCTTATAGCCTGTATGTTTAAACTTGGATTACTATATTACACCATAAACACATTAAGACTAAATATAATGCATGTGTGAATCTCCTTTTTAGACCTCGACAGTAAGCTCAGGGGCTTTGAAAAAAAACGTTTACATTTCCTGAAAAGTGTCACTTTTTGATGGAGACTTTGGGTCTGAACTGTATCAATTTGTGCACAAAATTTAGAACCAACTTTCATGAGCATAAAAGGCTGCATTCAGAAACACTGAAGTCTTAGGGTGTCAGAACAAGTAAGGAACTGAAACTGCAGCAGTAAATTAAAAAAAAAAAAGTCCACACATAAGTTCAAGTGGGAGGGCCTTTTCTTGTTTGTATGCACAAGAAAGAGGTGGTGTCTCAATAACCTCTGAACTGACTGCTTTGGTTTGTGTACAGCAATCCTGATATTTGTGATGATGCAGCCTCTGGCAAGATTGTATTCAGCTCCTTCCCCCTCCTTATTGTTCCTTCAGAATCTCCAGATAAACACAGATTAACAGTGTTGTAGATCAAAGCAAAGTGATGCCATAACAAGAACTGCAGTAGGGCACGATCTGCCAGACTAATTACTACCACTCTATATATGGAGGCACTGCAACAATGCAATTTCAGCTCTACTCACTATGTCGGAAAAATGTGTTTCTCAACAACAAAAATATTAATCAATAGTAATAGAAGTCCAATTAAAAAAGTGTTTGGAGTACACAGCCTTTGCAGACTTGGTCAGAAAGGAGAATAAGTTGTGTCTCTCTGCTCTGTGGGAGCAAAGGCTGGGGTGGGGTTGGGGTGAAGGAACTGACAGAAACAGCCCAGGGGGAGTTCTTTTTTTCCCCCTACATGCTGGCAAACACAAAGCTGAGGTCCCCTGGAGTTTTTCCATGACAGGGTGTGACATTACATATGGTCACAGAATTCTCACAGCTCCATATACTTCACTCTCACATGTAGCATGTTGCTCCGCCTGTAATGGTCACTTTACTGTATTACAAAACCTTTTAAGTAAGACTGAAGGCTGACATTACTGTAATCTTTTAATTGGGATAAGTTTTGGATGAATAACTTCTGTCACATAGTAACGCTGCCTAATGGACTATTAAAGGAGAATTTTTTAGAATCAAATGAATTATAAATAACTATGTGCACAATACTGCTTTAGCAAGCCAATTTACCCATGTAAGCCTTGTCTACTTTTTCTTATAACATATGCATGCAACATTACCAGTAATGGTCTCAGCATCTTTGCAGGTGGCCTTGAGCTCCTGAAGTGCAGCTGGCAGACTCGCCTCACTGACATATTCCTCTTCTTCCTCTTCTCCAGCCAACTGGAGGCCTGGGATGTAAGGCTGAGATATGTCCTCGGAGGAGTGTTTAAGGAATGGGGCAGAGGAGCAGGAACAGGTGTGGGGATTCTGTGCCCTTGGGTCCAGCTTGGCACTGAGTGGTTACAGATCTAAAACAGGACTAGCCATGGACAAAGTTTGGGTTCGACAAAAGAAAAATGAGACAAACTCAAACTAAATTTGTCTTGAAAACATCACTGGACTGGTGATGTAATCAAAAGGAATCAGACTCTTTCACAAGTAGAGGACAGTTGGGGAAGTTGCCAAACCAGAAACAATCACTGGGGTGCACAGAGATCATTTCTATTCACTGCATACCTAAAAGACACAGAAGGACAAAAAATATTAATATTTTTAAATTTCAATTTATGTATAGATGAAAAAATGTAAATGATTCATAAATATCCTGAAAAACAATCCTAAATGTTGATTCTGGTTTAATTTGTTTTGTGAAAACTTGTTGCTACTTTATGCCAATAATGCATGAGCCGTCATTTTTTTCTTTCATTGTCACCTGGAGAAGCAGTAGTATTTATAGACATGGTCTCACACTCATATGCATGATGTGTGACTAAAAAAAACAACCAGAGCACATGCTCAAACACAGATAACTATAGACATGACTTCACTTTACACTGAGTTAATCAGCTGATATATCCGTTTAAGCCAATTCAACAGCAATGTGAAAGATAATATACTTAAGTGTGTTATCATCATATTCATTGTAGATTCTTTGCCAGATTGTGATTGTACTTGTCATCCAGCTTTCAACTGTAATATTACTGGACAGAATTGTGTTTAAAAAAAGTTTATAGTATCATATTATGCAGATTTTAAAAAGTTCCAGCATTAGTGAACCTCTTAATGCAAATAAAGTCTAGCAAAACACCACAAAAAAATTGAGTCTTGTTAAAACTGAGGAGACAAAATGGCAAAAGAGCCATGACTTTTGTGCAGGTCTTAATATCCCTACTATGAAGCTACAACTTTATAGGAGTAGCTGGTCAATGCAATTCAGATAACAATGCACCAGCCAATTGCATAGGCAACAATACTTTCATATTAAATTAAAACAACACTCTGGGAGGAAAGAAAAAAAAAAACTACTTTGTCAACTGCTACGTTAATCTGAAGAAGGTCATATCTGAAGTAAACTATAACTGAATTAATGTGGAGTATTCTGGTCACAGTGGTAAGCTAATTCTGGGACTCTAAACACCTTAACCTCACTATAACATCCTTTTGGCATTTATGTGAGACTTGTTAGCACCAAATGGCCTAAACATAAGGCAGTTGTGAAATTAAAGTACATGTGAAGATTTTGTGAAATCAGGAACAGAAGAAATTGGAACATGGCGGTATAACTCACTAACCCATGTCTGGTGGTGTTTCTTGCAGTATTTAATACACCACCATGCACAGAGCTCTAGTCATCGTCATTAACTGAACTATGCTGTTTAATAATTGTCCATGTAAAGGTAAGTTCAGTCTAAATGGTTTTGGGAAGAGGTCCCAAGTCCATGTATCCATTTCTACCACAGAGCCACATCTGTTTTTATTGCCATTTGAGGGAAAAGATTAGGCTTTTTTGAATTGCAGATAAAAGGGTTGTAAGAGTTGACCCTGTAAACTCCTTATCTTCACACCTGAGAGACTCAGGGTTTGGTCAAATAGTCTTTTTTACTCATTAAGATTAGTATCAAAGTAGCTGCATTGATAAGAGCTTAGTGTTATCTGTTCTATGTCCTGAGGAATTCTTCTATCCTCCCTCCTTACTCTCATGATGCTCTCCAATGGTGTCGTTGACGAGTGTTGAGAAAAAGATTAAATGAGGTAAAAATAATTTGGACTATTAGACTGTACCAAATTCTCCAAAATACAGGAAAAGTACCTTTAACGTTTCCTTTATCATCTCCTTTAGCATATTAAATGTTACACCACTCCTTGTGTAAGAAGACAAGCTAATTATGACTTCAAAAACAACACTGCGATTCATGAAAAATAAGGGAACAGGACATTGAGAATAAGCAGCGTAGGTGATCAGTTTATGACAACACATTATTATATATTACACATATGTATTTAATTTATGAGGGAAAAACAACGCACTCTTTTGTACTACTTCACTAATGCAGTTTTAGGTCAGAGTTAAGTGTATGACGGACTGTATCTTCAGTATTTTCTCAAGACATCTTTCAATGACATCAAGCAATAATGTTTAGAAAACAGAACTCTGGGATAAGAGGGGGGAAAAAAGCAACTAAGTGACCTCTGATCTCTGTTTCTCTGGTATGTTCTGTTCCATCTATTTATTACCGGCCTGCGAACCATTAATCTTCTAAAATTAGAGCAGCTAACCTCCTCCTCAAAGAAGAAAACCTAGCTACCAACCTAAAATACATACAAAAGCAAAACTCAAAAAACATATTAGTCTGCAGACTGTTTTCTTAGTAATATGGAGGAACTTGTAAAAGTTTCTAATGTGTACACACACACACACAATTCTTAAGAGATTGTTCTTCTACGTCTAGAGTCAGTTTCAAACTCAGTCATCATTCATAAAGTATAGCTGAGCTTTTGTTGCATGTTATCTTTCTTTTACTTTCGCTCTTCTATACCTACATCTCTCTATAAACTCTCCTTCTTTGACCTGTATTTGGCCAAATTTATTCTTCTATTGTTATCCACCTCTATTTTCCACACTTGCTTCCACTGAGACATACTGAGTCAGATTAAATGGAACATTGTGGAAAGTAGAATTTAGGTCAGAGATTTCCATTATTTAAGAGCAAAGGAGAACCAAATGTCCAAACTCTGTTGCTAATGACAACAAAACATATAGTTGTCCCAAAACACATGCCAAGCTATGGCTTCCGCTACAAGTCAGAACCTGAATCTTGCTTTTCAAAGGAGGGGTGGAGGTGGGGGTGGGGGGTGGGGGTAAAATAGGCAAGAGCCTAGAAATAGTTAATAGGTTTGGTATCTAGCTTTTGTGATGTATGTCTATTTTCATCAGAAAGGAATGAAAGGTAGTCTGCAAATCATATTATTTATTTGTAGTGATTCTGAATCGTTTTCTTTAAATCTACTAAACTGTTTAAAGGGTAACCTGACTGTATAAACATTACACACTCCTCAATCTATAGGCACCAGTGATGCTGGCCAAACAATGTAGGAAGTTCATTATGAGCCTGAACAGCAACACCATTTCTCATGTTGTGTCCCCTGTATTCCCACAGGAGGGGAATAACTTGGCTGGGTGGAGCTTTTAGGAAGCAGAACATTTAATGTGCTGATGGAGCCTGTGCTTAAGGACAATGCTAATGAGAAAGTGTGATCTCCAACTTTCTTCAAACTTTTGTTTCATACAAGAATGGATTAGGCTGCAATGACATCATGCCTGCTCATAATTCTAGCACAATAACCGGTGTTTTATCTGGCTAGATGAAGGTTTCTCATTTTCAAGATTCTGCTAATCTATCTGAAGATTCAACTTGGTGTTTGTACACAACGGCTATTCATTACCTGACTTCTAGCTGCAGAACATGCAGCATGATGTGAAGGTGTGGGCTTAGATTTGGTTTGGTTGGATAACTTTACTTATCTGGGTCTGTAATGTCAGTGAAACATGCACTGAATTACAGATTTCAAATTCAGAAGGTTCAAAGAAAGTGACAACATAGTGTTATGTCAAAGTTTTGAGTTGGTATTAACTTTATATGCTTACATTTACACTGTAGACCAAATGATTTTTTTTCCTCTTACCCTTTATGCTCACAATGATGCATGCTTACTATATAAGATAGATGAAAACAAGACAAACTTAAGATGTAGTTATACATTCAAAGTCACACAAATGCACAATGTAATTTTTTTCTACTTGTATCATACCATTTTAAATCTTTTTTTTTTTTTTTTGGTTGTTCTGCACCTTTGAAGTTAGTCAGGCAGATGTATTGAGGCTGTATAGTTCTGACAGATTTTCCCTCAGATTTGGCATTTAATGATTTTATTTCTGAAGCACTATAGAGTAGATTTGTGGCTGATCATGTACCCAGAGGAGCCAACAGGGAACAATCTCAGTGACCTCAACCAGGTCTGTGTTCTCTGGTGATACCATTTCTCTTCTACATCCAAGGCGACAACACTAAACCTCCTACTGGAACCATAACCATTTCAAATATAAAGAGAAAATCATGAGCAGCAACTGCCAACAAGAATACAGAAACACAATATCTGTTTAAAGTGATTGGCTTTCATTTTTACCACTAAGATTTCCTATTGCTCTCAAAAACCTTACAATAGATATTTGTCATTAGGATATCTGCCTTAAGCTGAAAGTTTTTTAAGTCTTACGTTTTAGGATTGTCAGGGACACAAGCAAGGCCACACATGGACACCAGCCACCTTTAAATGAACCATAAGTCTTAATGTATGTGAAAATATTGTATATTTGGTGTAACATGTCAAATAGGACACTATTTTGTCACTTTGTTGAACCTTCTGAATTTGAATGTTGGTGAGGAGCTGTCTAAATGTCTGTTTTTCAGATGAAACAGACAACTTTCATTCAAGATTGACCTTTTGTTTATATGGAAACAGAGTTTTGGGGTGTGATATGCAAAGTTTTGAAACTGGTTTCAGAGTGCAATCTTTTGTATATGCAACCTTCACCAGAAATGTGTCAACAGGAGATTTAAAAAAGAAAAAAATCCTGTAAGAACAGTGAGATCACAGTTGCAGTTTGCACACTCATTACATTTTAAAATGAAGATTTGTTGCACTGCTGCTGTGATCATCTTATTTTTACTAATCTGGGGAAGAAACCCTCAATTCATAAGTGTGTCACCAAGTTGAATTATGTGTGACCTGCCAAATCAGAAACATTTTGAACACTTAAAAGGAAATACTTGTGTATTTTAACTTGAACTAGTGTTATCTCAACACAGGAGTCATTCATCTGTGACATGCAAGTCTCCCATGTAGCATACATAGCCCTTCTTTGAGTCAGATACTGATGTGAGAACAGGAAACAATGCATTCAAATAAACAAATAGAATCATACTGAATGTAATGCAACAATACAAAGACAAATGACAACAAAACTAACTTTTAAAACAAAGACAGTTATATCTACCTGATTCATGAGATTTTCTTTTTCTGATAAACTCCATCAGGTGAGATATGTGTGCATCGTTCTGCCCTTCATTACTCTCAAAGATTACTCTCATGATCTAAACACAACTTCAAAACACCTGGATATTCCATCTGAGCAACATCCCACTGAGCTTTTATTAAGGACTCAGGTTTTAAATACTAATTAACCTTTAGACAGGAGACTGAACAATGACAGGAAGACTTTTAGTAAATGCAAACTGCCAAATTTGCAGGAAAGGTTTTATAACAAGTGTGTCTGCTCTAAACCATCCCAACAGAACAATCAATTTATTAGTTTTCAATACATGCTTCTGCAGCACTTATCAGCTGAGTGCTCTGATTTGTTCTTGCTCAAGGGGATTTCTTTACTTTCAACAGCAGAAAATGTAGAGCACTTCAGTAGAGATCAAGGCTAGTGCTTTCAAATAAACTATATGTATGCTTGTGACATTACTAATGGAAATATAGACTAATGAGACTGACAGACAACAGATCCCAGTGTTTATCAGTTTTGGCTGAAAATGGCACCAACCTATGGTGACTGACAGTCAACAACAGGGTTCCCTTATTCCGATTCAAACAAATGTGTTATTAACAGACTCGGGCAGACCTTGATGACTAACTGATGATGATCCACTCATCTGAATCACATTACTTGACGCAGGGAAATATACATGTAGGACAATGCCTTTGAGGACTGGAATTGGGGAACTACTCCCTATATTCAATTCATGTCTAGAAGGTGAACAGTCTTTTTCTGTGTTAAAGACAGGAAAGACTGTGCACACCATAAAAAACTTCCTGTTAATTATTTCCTGCGAAACACTCAAGGACACCGATTTAGTCTGAAATCAGCCTCAAGACATATGGTAAACAAGTACAGGGACCTCTTCTGTTCTAAAAATAAAAGCTGGTAAATAACACTACCAAAGAAAAGATTTAACACATGGTAAAAATCCTTGCCTTGTAGTATGGGGTGAAACCAAGCCTAACCATCTAACTTCTGGGTTGATGGGCATATTTAGAAATAAAAAAAGTCAATCATCAGGAAAATTAATGATCAATTATCATTTGTTAATATTTTTATGAACATTTACCAGACAATCATTTTGTTTAAACAAAGAAAAACAAGTTTCATAAGGGCAGCTGAGCCAGAAGTTGTAAGCTAAACCTTAAATGTTAAAATTCAAAAGCCACCTGTCACATTATTAACATAACCCTAATCTTAACCCACAAACTAAAATGTCAAAATCGTGTTGGTCAGTTTAACTGTAACTCTGTTTAAAAATCACATTACTTAGGATAACATACTAATTATCAGTTTTACATTAACTGGTCAAAAGCTCTGAATGGTTCAAGTCTCTACAATCTCTTTTTTAATTAGCCTCCATTTTAAACAGTGAAAGTAACATAAAAAAAAACTCTTAATCCTCATTGTGAAATTAATTAAAATTAAATTTACATTGTTTCTAAAAGATTTTCGATGTTTAAATAAGACATGGCAGTGTTTTTGCAAAATATTTTACAAAAACTATATCTTTAAAGACATCTGTAAGCAAAATATTAAAAATCACTACAGTGAAATTAGAAAAATAGTAGACAAGAAGAGCTTATTGGTGTACCTCTTTACTATAAGAAGGTGTATAGCAGCACAGTATAAGTTTGCCAACTTGAATCTGAGCATACCATAAGACATCTTGAAAGACATTCTTGGGACAGATAAGACCGAAGTGGATAGGTCTGGCTATAATGGAAAACACTGTTAGTGAAAACCAGACACAGCGCCAGGACAAACATTTCATACCAACGAAAAAACAAAATGGGAGAGAGATGATAGTTTGGAGTCATTTTGCAGCTACAAAACCTGCAGACAGCAGCACCTTACAGTCATTGTGTTGGCTGCCTCTCTGTACCAAAGAAGTCTAAAGTAAAATTTGATATATATTGATAATAATGACAAGGAAAGGACGGCTGAAACTGGGTCATACAACAGGACAATGATCCCAAAACACACAAGAAAATCTACAGCAGAATGATTAATGAAAGAAAAATATCAGGTGTTGCAATAGCTCAGGCAAAGTCCAAACGTCAACCTGACTGAGATATTATAGCTACCCTTAAGAGAGCTGTGGCAAAAACAAACACCAGCAAACCTACTGAACTAAAGCTGTGTTGCACGGGAGAGGTGGCTGAAACTCCAGCACAATAAAATGAGCGACTAATGTCACACAAAAGTGATTTCTCCGAAGAGTGGTTCTACAAGTTAATGAACCATGGAGTGAATCTAATTTTCACTACTTCTGTATGTTTTGTCACTTTCTCAGAAAAAAAAGGAATCCTCAGACAAAAGAGTAGAAACTAAGAATTTACCCTTTGTAAAAGTCTCCGGCAGAGATGCTACTGCAAGGCTTTATATACTATATGCATGGGAACCTATTTACTCATTAACATTCAACTGCCACCAACAGCCTACAATGGTACATTCATGATGTCCCAAACTGATCTTAGTTATTTGAGTTCTAGAGGGGCCCTTAACACTACATCATATCTACACACACAATCTGTTTCTGTCAATTTCAGCTACAGAATAAGAAAGAAAGGGGGGAATTATTGAAATAAAAGGACCAAGCTGAGATTTATTTCCTAATTATTTTCTGACAGTTAAGTGTTTCAAGTTTTACAGCATCTCATGGTAACTCATAGAAAAAGATGTTAATAGGAAAAAAAATTTTCAAGATGACTCAAAAAGAGAAGCCAGATGACCAGAGGTAGTGTGCTCCAGAATATCATATTTTTGGCAAGAAATACTGAGTAAGTCTGGAAGAGGAAAAGGATCATAATTACTTTTTGACAATTTAAAATGACCTAGTGATCAGATCTAAGACATGTTCTGCATCATAAAAAATAATGTTATAAAAACATGAATAAAATTACAAACTGACAAATTACTTACTCCACCATCAAGTTAACCTCTCTTGCAGAATCAATCACACAAAAAGCCAAATGTTTTTTTTTTCAATTTAGTTTCAGCTAACTTGAACAGACCTGCACTGTTTTTGAGCTGACTGCATCACTAAAGCATGTTTGAATTCTTGTGCAGTCAGTGATGTAATTTGTTGTTAGAGGGTGATTTGAGATTTTAAAAAAGAACATGGAAAAAAGTGGACATTTTGTCTTCCCCTTCACGCCCGTTTACTGTACATTCCTGTGACGCAAGTCTTCCAGCTTCTCTCAAGCCTCTGACAGGAACATGGAAACAAGTCCTTTGTTTTCTTACAGACTCAAATCTAGCAAGCTTGTTGTCTGACAAAACACATCGGATACCATTAGTTACACACACGCACGCACACACACTTCAAAGGAAGAAGAGACTGAGAGGAAGACAGAAGTTGTGAAAAATTAAGTTGCTCTTGTGAGTTTTAAAACCTATCAAGTCACATGATCTGTCAAAGAAATTAAAGACAGCACTCTCAAAATCATCCTTAGTCAAACAGTGTCATAGCAAAACATTTCACTGTTGTATTGGCCACAAATGAATGAAAGTAGGTCTTTGGGAAAAATTAGGGTGGAAAGGGCTGATGGACCCACATAACTCTGACACCTAATTTTTCTAATTATTTTCTATATCTTTTTGGTGGTTAAGTACACTGAAATTGGTATCTGTGTGGTACCATAACGTCATAGTCAAATCTAAAGATGTGTGACATAATTCCATTGTGAATGTGTTGCTATTTTACGTTATGAGAATTCTCTCTTGTGAAATGGGTCTGGACCCCTTCCAATCACAGCCATTTCCACAGAACATACAGAGATGTCCATGGTTTAAAATGAATTGCTGTCAAAATTGCTGTCCTTATCTTCTTTGTTTCTTTGATTGGTCATGTACCAATAGCGTCCACAGAGAGTTTCTTTTGCATCTGCCGGTACTGCCCTCTGAAAATCAAAGTTGAATCCAGAGGAACTGGACAAGGAAAAGAATTAGTATGACCGCCCAAGCTACATACTGAGGGTGTCATGTATCAAAGCAACCTTTGACATATTCAATCATTTCTAGAAAATTTTCACCACCTTACAAGGCCCTACAATACATACTTTACCCTACACATGACACTGAGTACTGACATACCAGACACTATCACCACATCATTGATTTGTTTTTTTCTTTCTAGGATGTCTGGTATAAATCAATAAAAGATTTACAGTCCTTGAAAACAGTATTCACTCAGGCTTATTGAGGGTGGTGGGGGTAGAATAACAAATCATAGGCATCACATGACCAGCCAAAACACTATACCACAGCTCCTGCTGAATATGAGTGTACATGTTTGTAATGAGACAGTGAGGTCAGTTAAAAACAACACCTAAGCCCTCTTTGTCCATTAGACATTTAAGCTATCTGTTTATAGATTATGCTCCCAGTCGTGTGAACAGACACTGCAGAGACCAGGATGTCTGCTGAGTGTCAAAGTGGTGGGACAGAGTGCAGACTTTCCACAGATCATGTGCCGTTAGCTAGCAAGTCAGCTGGAACCTTATATAGCTTCTTAGAATTGGCTGAAAACCCATTGTTCTCCTTTGTACAGCTGATGAAAAGTAACACTAACTGACTTTTATTAATCTTCATGGGTCTTTATTAAAAAACATTGTAAACTATTTGCAACAGCCTACCACTTAAGAAGTCTGACAATGCTGAAGTTAGCTTGTGCTTTGACTGGAAGGCTAAAGGGCCATCCCAGTGTATTTTTGAGCAATGGGACCACTTAATACCAGGTCCCAATCAAAAACCACAATACTTGAACTGCTTAAACCTGGATTAAACAGTCTCTAAAGTTGTTAACACTACATAAATCACAGCTTGTGATTTGTGAAACCTTTAGTCACTGATCTAAAATGCAGAGGAATAGCCCTTTAGCTTTCTCTCAAACTCTGAAACTATGAATCTAAAGCTAACTTTAGCTTTGTGGCAATCTGGTGCTTGAATATATGAAAAAACAAAATGAATATGAGAACTGAGCTCAGCATACACTAAATATAAACTGCAGTGTTATACTATGATGCTTGATTGCACGTGTGACTAATATATACAATGTATATGAATGCAGATTAGTATATGGAGTTAGTATTGTTACACATAAGTTATTTACAACCGTTCTCGGTATCAAAATTCAACTTTTTTTGCCATTGCAAAGCAGATATAAGTAGATTTATTTTAAGCAAGTGGTTTGAATAAAATCTACTTCAGCCAGTAGTAATTGGTTTACGAAGACTTCAGACGAATGTCTGACTTATGCAGCCAATGATCCGACTAGATAAACAGAGGGGCAATAATAATTCAATTCAATTCAATTCAAGTTTATTTATAAAGCACTATTTAAAACCTCAGTTATCCAAAGTGCTGTACAACAT
>JAOWBL010000208.1:0-18135 GCA_028564865.1 Zenarchopterus dispar | reverse complement strand
TATACATATATATATACATATACATGTATGTATGTATATATATATATATATATATATATATATATATATATATATATGTTCTTCTGGGCCCTGTCTGGGTTAAAAGTGGGATATAGAGATTCAGATGACTGGTGTTGGACTTTTTATAGATTAGTAAATGTCTTTGGTCCCAAATGAGGAAACCTGCGTGGACTAAATATACGAGGCTCATAAGGGACAGAAGTTGGTGAAGAAGGAGGGAAGCTGTGGGTCCCCTAGGGTTCATCCATGTCTTCATCCCACTCAAGGCCACGCGAGTCAACAGTCTTCAAATACCCCACTAAACTGTTTCTAGATCACACAAAAAATGTACATATTGTTTTTGTAAAGTAGCCTATAAAAACGGGGGAGTTAGGTCACAATAAACTGGTTAAAGTCCCAGGATTACCGTGGACTTGCGCAACTGCGTTAAAGGAAAAAAGAAAGAAAACTTTAAATCGCTTTAACTTCGGCAAATATGCTCATTAAAGAGATGTGGACAACCTTGAGATAAGATCCCGACGAGCAGTCAAACAAACGCGCAGCTCTGTGGCACCCAAACATCCGCTGCTCAGCCGAAATCCAATTAAATCAGTTTGCGCACAAAAGCAATCATTGATCCAATCACGAGACGGGCCGAGTTATTGATGCCTTTCGGGTCACGACAAGTTTCTTTTCTTTTTTCTTTTTTTTCTTTCCTCGCCAGAGTAGATCTGAGCTGAAGAGAGAAGCAGAAGTGATCGCTGGATGAGAGCTTTTGGATCAGCCGGGGAGATTACAGCGTCCAAATCTGCAGGAGGAGACGTCTGGATCAGCCGCTGCTGAGCCACGCCGCGCTGCTTCACGGGTGAGCCGTCTGCGTGGAGAGGAGCCCAGAAGGAAGCAAAAATGCCCGGAGATGGAGTCACCATCAAAAGTCGCCTCAGGAATCTGCTGCGCTCTCCATCAACCAGGATGAAAAAGAGCAGCAAGGAAAACCTCAACGGAAAGGTAAGAAGTCCCTGTATGTTTGGGTTTCTGAGTAAAACAACCATAAAAGTCTGTGATGTAGTCACAAATTAAATTAAATCACAAGAACTACCTGTATATATACAAATCTTAACTTCCCTGACTCATAACTCATCTGTAAATACTTTTTTCAATTTTTTAAACTTTTTATTTAAAAGTCCTCCCATTTCTGGCCTGATATCCCCTTTGAACCCCTTTATTGTGTGATATTATGAGTAAATGTGTGTTAGTAGGACACGGTTACATTCATGCTACCCTAATTCAACGGCAGCAGCTGCTTCATAATTCCTAAGACAGACACAATAGCAGAAGGACTTCCCAACCCAGCTGTCACGTCTTTTCTCTCTTTTATTTAAAGGATTTTTTTATACTTTACAAGACTGATTTTTTTTTTTTTAACCAAAGTGAGATGATTTGGCTGGTGAGACTTGTTCCATCATTTATTTTAGGCTAAAATGTGGTTTTCAGTGGACTTAAAAAC
This sequence comes from Zenarchopterus dispar, assembly GCA_028564865.1. Lineage (NCBI taxonomy): Eukaryota > Metazoa > Chordata > Actinopteri > Beloniformes > Zenarchopteridae > Zenarchopterus > Zenarchopterus dispar. The sequence continues at coordinate 16,628 of JAOWBL010000208.1, read as the reverse complement.
AATACCAGATATACCATTAAAAAAAAACAAAACTTTTCCTTTAGTTGTGATATTATTTTGAAAGGAAAATGCCAGATTTTGCATTCTTACAGTATCAGACAGTATATATATATATATATATATATATATATATATATATATGTGTGTGTGTGTGTGTGTGTCTGAACCAGTGGATTAATTTATACATCAATGCTGCTTTAGATCTGGCGGCTGTCACAAGACTCATTCATCATCAGTTTTTCCTTTTTTTTGAGAAGGAACTGCTCTTTCTATTTTCATAAAGCTCAAGTCAGGATTTTTAGACACAATGCTGCTCAAGAAAGATTACAAAACTTCTCTCTCCTAAAATGATTTCATATCCTGCCTTGGCAGCCATTTCCACCGGTACACAACGTACCGAACCAATCCCAACAAGGCAGAGGCGGGTTTTAATGTGATGACCCGTACAGGAGCATTCAAAACTTTCGAGATGCTTGCAGAATTACTAATAGTACACTGGGTCAGCACATTTTTACTGCTAAAAAGCCCGTTGATCCTCAGAACAGAACCCCTGCTCGTGTCTCCACAGGTGACTCTGGAGAGGGTGCTCGGCATCACCACCACAGGAAACAGCGCCCTGGCCTGCGATCCCAGATCTGGACTCGTAGCGTATCCTGCAGGGTGAGACAAAAGAGAGCACTTATTCACCGTTATCTCAACATCTGCCCTTTGACTTATCAGCGCTCCACTCGCTCCCGGTTCTCTTATCATATCTGCCTCTTAGTGTGCAAATTTCTGTCTGTGACTGTTATCTGTGCGCTATCTCAGAGGAGCTCTGGGGTGAAGCGCTGTGGGACTTCTCATCAGGAAAGCTTTTCTTTTCTTCTGTTGTTATCCTCGGGGAGGCTTTTTAAAACTCTCTCTGTTATGTCAAGTGTATTGTCATAATTTTCTACAAACACCGGAGTATTTCTTCAGAGGTGAAGCCCAGAACCTCGGAGCCGCAGCAGCGGCAGAGTTTAATAACAAACCCAGAAGGTCCTGCAGGACCAAACAGCCTTGAGCTGCTTTGGCGTTGCTCTCAAATCTCCTAACAAAGTAAATACTCAGAAAACCAATAGCTGAAAATAAAGTTCACGTTTGAAATGCTTCTACCTATGAAATAGGTAACACTTACAATTTTACACAATTTGCTATTAAATCTGTATGTTTTAGCCAGAATCAGGAGCTGAAGTGGGCCATTAATCTGTGGAGCTGCACCAAAAACAAAGCACAAAGAGGAAGATTAGCAAAACAGGAAACAGTTACACATCTGACTGATTTGAATATGGAAACGAACGAGTGTGAAAAAGCGTTTGAACGTTTGAAGCAAAGATTCTTTTCTTTTCTGCCCTTTTGTTTTGTTTTCTTGTTTTGACTCCTTTGCAGAAGAGCAGATTGATGCTGCGCTCAAGTTTGTGATAAACAGCTGCTGAATTGACTTTTTGGAAATGATTAGCCTCGCTTAAATCAGTCGTAACAAAAGCTGTGTTCCCATCGGCACTTGGAGGGTTAGATGTCGGGACTTGGATCGAGTTCGGGTCTGTTAAAAACTAGAAAAAAATGTCGTATCACGACCGAGGTGGAAAAACAAGACGAGCACATCTGCTCCAGCACAACAGCAGCAGGACTGCAGGCAACAGTCAGAGTTGTGTGCCAGCAGCTTAATATTTTACATATAAAAGACGAACATGCTAAAAACATAAAACAACTAGAGCTTTTACCTGGTTTGAGTTCAGTTCGGTCCGTTTGGCACTTTTGGTTCTTGAACTTGTTTCCGAGTGCAAAAATCAGTATTAATCTAGTCATCAACACTTCCAAAACCATTAAAAAAAAAAAAAAATCTCCAAGATTTACCTTCATTTTTCTCCTTTCAAGTGATGAAGCAGTCTGGAGATTCCACTTTAATAATAAAAAGCCATGAAACCATTTTCTAAACATGCCAAACTGTCTTTTTAAAGTTATTTCAGTGTTTTTGACTGTTGTTGTTTTATTTAGTACACAGATGCTTTGTGCCTTTAACAGTCCAAATGTAACACTGATTTTAACTAAATATTGTTTCACGTCCAACCTGAGATGCTTGAATTAAAAAAAGAAGAAGAAAAACAAATTTACTTATTTACTTATTTAAAACTAATAAACTTTAATTAGTTCACTTGTTTTAATCTTTATTTGACAAACATATAAGTACATATAAATTTACTGTTTAATGCTGCCAAATTAATTTATTAAGAAAATATTTATAAATCTGAAATCTGCTGATAGTAATGTCCTAAAAAAGTTGTGCCTTTCTTTCTTTGAATTAAACTTTTTAAACCCATTATTAATTTATGAAACATCAAAACTTTAAATCCAACGAGGACTTTACACGTTGAGTCAAAATATTTAAGACATCTCTAGTGTTGTAACCTTTCAAAAACACTATATTATGGTCAGTTATTAATAAGAAAAGTAGAAGATTTAAGCTGTCAGACGTGAGTGTCTTCAGAGGCTGAGAAATAATACATTTTAGTAGAAAGTTCTAAGTTTTTAAGAAACCTCTGAGGACTGAAGTGGACAAAGTGTTTAATGTTGTAATTCGCTGTGTAGCTGCTACACAGAAGCATAAATCATAAATAACCTGGACTTCAACCACTTCATACCTTAACTATAACCAGAACCACAAAAATATAACATTCAAGTTTTGATCTTCATAAGAGGTCACATAAAAAAAGGAAAAAAAGGTCCCGGTGGGGTAACTAAAGGTCACACAGAGGAACCTGGATGTAGAAGCTGAGCAGAACTGAAGACGTACCGGAGCTTGAAAAGAGAAAATGGGTTGGGTATGAAGTGATGGGGATGAGAACCAGCACCTTCAGTCTGAGTCTGGTGGACCTGCTTCTCATCTCAAGTGGAGGAGTTGACCAGTGAGAAGACTGGAGAAGAAGATGGACACGTGGATTGGTCTGCGGTGGTGAAGAGCCAAAATTGAGAGATGGTCCACACTTGTTTGTCTATGATCACCAGCTGTGGGTAGTGACTGAAAAAAACCAAGCAGATAAAGTGGATTTCCCCCTCAGGGTGAGAAGTTCAGTTATCTGACAGGGATTTGAAACAGAGCTGCTGCTCCTCCACATCTCCCACCCTGAGCCCAGACAAGTGGGATTTGATGGATGAGTGGAGGAACATAAATAGATGGTTGAAAGCTTCCTCAACCCGTCTCCGTGGGTTACTGAAGTTTCCTTTCTTCTGCAGGTGCGTGGTGGTCCTGCTCAACCCTAAAAAGAACAGACAGTACCACATCATCAACACCTCAAGGTGAGTCACAGGTGAAAACAATCTAAAGGGAGTAACAGAACACAGTCAAGATTAAGTCCGGATTTGATTGATATTCTGTGTCTTTCGAACAGGAAAGCCATCACAGCTCTGTCTTTCTCCCCTGACGGCAGGTACTTGGTGACAGGAGAGGTGAGTCTCCGTTCCCTCGTCCTCTTTCTTCAAGGATCCCGCTTTTGCTCTTTAGAGTCGAAAAGTTCACATTAGAGTGGGATAAGAGGCTTTAATGATGAAGATTTCCATGTTTACTAGATTAGTTAGCAAATCACATGCTACAGTTGTGCAACATAAGAAGGAGAGTTGGCGTGTTTTTATCCCAGTGGGGTGGAGATTTTCTAGCACAATTATTCAGCAGTCTCCGTGTGCTTTCAGCCCGCCGCAGCTTCGGTTTTTCAAAGCTGCCATTTTTTTTTTTTTTTTTTTTGTTGTGTCACAGTCCAACGTGTCTTGTCAGCGAAGCGTCTTTACTCCGTTTTGTTGTGGTTACAACGTGTGCCTCGACACAACACGCCACCTTAATCCTCCCCAGCCAATGAAAGCCGATTAAAGACTTCTCTGTGCGAGTGGATGGAGGAGGTGGTGGTGGTGGTGGTGGTGGGGGGACGCATCGGTTGCCATGGCTGCACAGATCAAAGTTCAAAAGACCAAATGCAGGCAGTTACGCCGCTACTCTGCAAGATTTACACCTTAAATACCGGGAACAATGGGGCAGATTGCTGCTTTCACATGAAATCGTACGACTACAATCATCCAAGTCGGTGTGAGCAGTTTTGATACTTAAAAGGGAAAATCAGAGTTTAGCTGCTGCTAAGTAAATAAGCGCTTAAAGAGTTGGAAGATATCCCTGAGTGAATCATCTGATGTCCTTTCCGTGCCCTCATCCATCAAACGCTGGCTGATTTGCATACAGGTCCAGGTTGGCAGCAGACATGCTCCCCTCCCCCTCCTCCCCTCGTCTCTGTCTCATGCAGCTCTGTCTTTAGCTGAATGTCACCCGCATCACTCGGCGTCCTTCAGAGCGCCCGTCCTCGCACCGGTTGACTGCGTCGCCCTGCCACATTAAAATGAGAGACCGCACAAATAGTCCGCTGACCTTTTGATCCTCTGGAGGGAATAACGTGTGCAGGTCGAGGGATAAGTAACTGCTCTCGGAGGACAGGGAGGATAATCTCCTGGAGAGCTGGACGGGCCGGCGGTACAGGTGACAGCTCTCGGATGTGGAGCCTGGATGGAGATCTTTATGCACCGCTGCAATAGAGTCATCAAAGTGTAGATTTTCAGGTTTAATTTAAATGATTCCACAAAAAAATGTGGAATTTACCATTTTATGAATTAAGTGAAAGAGTTTGGATGATTGATGATTGTTACTTAAAGACAAATGAAGCAGATAAAAGGTTTATATCAGGTATTGAGCTGGTTTTTGACAGCTGTTTGACTGGAACTACCAAAATAAAAGCTGAGGAGATCTCAGTGCAACTAAGGTGAGGGCCAAATCAGCACTTTCAGTCCAGTTTTAAAAAGAAAGAAAAACCCGGAGAGCTCAACAACATCAACATCAAAACTCACAAATAACTTAGATGTTCAAGATTGTTGTCAAAACCTACACTCAAGAGTCTGATGTTTCACTGGCTAACGCTAGCTATGTAGCCACAATGTCACAAATCCACCCTGAGAAAGATTATTCACGGGTGGAAAACATTCAGCTGTCAATCTTCCCCAGAGAGAACGTCCTCCCAGATTTATCTCCTAAAGAACCAAAGTGCTCCATCTCAGAGCCCACAGGTCACACTGAGCAGATCCATCCATGGATCCACTTCCTCTGTTCCAGGTTCAGGTCATGGGAGCAGCAGCTTCCCAGGAGGGGAATCCTTCTGGGAAGATCTTCAGAAGGTTTACAACAAGGTAACTCTGGTAACGTTCAAGAACGAGCAAGCCCGAGTAGACGTTTCCAGAAGACACCTAACAAAAGCCTCCCATGTCCTGACATCAGACTTTGTTTTTACAACTAAACCAAGATAAACTTGAATCAGAAGGATAGGAAGACAGAAATACGGAGAAGGACAGTAACAGCTCAAACCACATCATCGTGTGTTCAACAGGGTGGAGGGGGCATCATGGTATGGGCATGTGTGGCTGCCAGTGGAAATGGGCTCGCTGGTGTTTGATGAAGATGTGGCTTCGTGTTCACGTTCAGCCGATAGGATCACAGTCACCTGATTTCACCTTCGTAGATGTTATTTTAGAGGACAAACCTGAAGGCCGGAAGAGCCTCCAACAGCTGCAGCGAAGACCTGGCAAACTCCGAGTGTTGTGATGTCCGTGGTCTAGTCAAGTTTTGGTACATAAAATATCCATAATTCATAAAGTTCCAGAATCTCATATTTTTGTGAAGCGTCTTAAATTACAGCTGATTGTTTTATTTCAAATGATGCATAAAGGCAACGTCCTTGTCCAAAGTCTTTTAAGACCTGGCCGTATACCTGACTTTTATCAGTGACAGTCAGCTGTTTCCTCTCGGTTCTTCCCTCTCCATCAGAGCGGTCACCTGCCGGCGGTGAGGCTGTGGGACGTCGCCGAGCGCAGGCACGTGGCGGAGCTCCAGAAGCACAAATACGGCATCTCCTGCGTGGCCTTTTCTCCCAACAACAAATACGTAGTCAGCGTGGGAAACCAGCATGACATGATGGTCAACGTCTGGGCGTGGAAGGTCGGTCTCGTTCAGGACGTCAACTTTCTGTTTCAGTCATATCATCCTGGGAACCAAGGGGGGAAAAAAAGTGTCTTTTAATATCACTTTTTTCCTGTTTGGAGCTGAAACAACAACTCACAATTTAGAAATTTACAAAAATAATTTTAGTTTAGATCTTACAATAGTTGACAACAGAAAAAATCCTCTGAAAAAACAATATCACAACAGTATTTGACTTAGATTTTCTCTTTTTCTGGTTTTGCTGCCGTTTCATATTTTGTCTCATGATGAAAACAAAGTTCCTCTTATCCCACCCAAACACATCAGATATCATATGAAAGGTCAGGAGGTCCTCTACGAAGCACATCAGGGCTGAGTAAGGTAGCTCAAATGGGTCAAAATATATAAACCAAAAAAAAAAAGTCCACTCAGGAGGACATACATGTATCGGGTGGGTCTCAGGAGGATGTTAACAGCAAATCCATAAACTTTAAAATAATAAATTAAGAGAAAAAAAATCAGAATATATCAAGTTATCACCTGGTACATAAACGTTCACAGAGAACATGCTCAAATTTCAAACTTTACTCTATTTTTGAGAAAATTTTAAAAAAGGTAATTCATATCTAGTTCAAGGCTTTGCTCAGTTTGGCACATTTCTTTAGTATTTCTGTGACAAACAAGCAGCAAATAAAGATATATCAAAATGTGTTAAAAGTTGTTTATGATTTTAATAATCTACACAAATATATTCTTTATGATACAGCTGATAATTTACTTTTTTCACACTCTCCGGCCTCATGCTTGGTCACTTCCTGTGTTTTGTCTTTTATTATTCCGTTCTTAGATCTTGAATTAACACATTGTTTTAAATCGATTCGCTCTGATCACAAAACACGACTCGGATGAATTTACGAAAACGTTTTGAAAACTCATTTTTAAGAAAGTTCAAAATGCCAGATTTTTAAGGAAAATAGAAGACGATTTTAAATATTTTGATAGTTTTGAGAATTCTAGTCAAGAAAACTTTTCTTACAACATTGGCAGAGATTATTTTTGCATAAAATAAGACAATTTCGACTACATTTGTGGAATTTTAAGTTTATTTGTAGAGGAGGTGTTTTTTTTTTTGGTGAAGTTACTTTGACTGATTTTTTTTCACCAGTAGAGATAAGACATCACAACAACTAGACAACCCTTCCCACAAGTAATCAATTATTGCTTCAAATGAAATTGTAACACATAAAAAATCAAACCAAACAACTTAATCTGACGGAAACTGGCCTGTGAAGATGGCAATAAAAGTTAAATGACTGATGACAAAAAAAGTGCAGGGAAATAAATGAAGCGGGGAATAAAATTAGGAAAAAAAGATGAGTAGATATTATGATGAGTAAGGGATTCTGGTGGATGGGATCGCTCGGATCTCCCACAGGCTGAGGATCCAGAGGTTTCCGTGTAATACCACAGCTGCTTTGACGATCTCTGGTGAGATTCAAAGCTCTCCCGGCTCAGTGGTGCCGACCCATTACCGCTGGCAGTCCCGTCACTTCACACACCTGTCGGGACTGGTTCACACACACTGCACATCTGTCTTTTTTTTTTTTTTTCTCTTAGAAAGATGTGGTGGTGGCTGCTAACAAGGTGTCCAGCAAGGTGACAGGTGTCTCCTTCTCCGAGGACAGCTCCTACTTTGTAACGGTTGGAAACAGACATGTCAAGTTCTGGTATCTGGACCACTGCAAGGCCAACAAGGTGGGATGTTGTGCCATTGTTATTAAAAAAAAACTATGACCGAGTTGACTCTTCTTCTGACTTTTCTTATTTTCATGCAGATCCAGTTTTGACATCAGTTGAAAGTATCAGCAGGGACAGAGTTCAGTCTTTTTATTTCATTTATTTTTTATTTTCCTCCTTGTGGTTCGCAGGCCAGCGCTCCTGTGCCCCTTTTGGGCCGCTCGGGGCTGCTGGGAGAGCTGAGGAACAACTTCTTCTGTGACGTGGCGTGTGGGCGGGGCCACAAATCCGACTCCACCTTCTGCATAACCTCCTCCGGCCTGCTGTGCGAGTTTAACGGCAAAAGGATGCTGGACAAGTGGGTGGACCTGCAGGTGAGCTGGGAGAGGTGTTTGGACTGAGCTCGATCAAATGAAGGGAAAAAAAAAAAAACCCACGAGTGCTGCGTTTGAGTGGAGTGGGCTGAGTCATGTTCACTCGGCCAGTGGTGGGGTGAACATCCATCAGTGGTGAACATCAAGGTGCTGCTGGTCCTGCTCTCCTGCCTTCTGTCCGCGGATCAGAGAAGAATTAGCATCGTGGAAAAGTACAGCATGTGTCTGGAAGTCTTCCAGTTATCCTCCTCTGTGACCCGAACGACATTAAATCACGCAAAACTCACAGTTTGTCTCTCTTTTGTATTTATTTATTTATTAAAGAGGCGATAAGTGAGTTGTCCTGTCTTGCAGACGGGTGTAGCCCAGTCCCTGTCTCTGTCCGAGGACCTGATCTTCTGCGGCTGCGCAGACGGGACCGTGCGGGCCTTCAGCCCCGCCGACCTGCACTTCGTCTGCACGCTGCCGCGGCCACACCCCCTGGGCTCTGACGTCGCCGCCATCACAGAGGCCAGGTGCTGGAGAGAGCTCAGGTGTACCGAGAGCTGGAAGCGATCCAAACCTGGAGCTTCCCGTCTCAAAGTGGCTCTTTAAAAAAAACAAAAAAACAAAAAACCGAGAATGTGTCTCTTCAAGGTCATTAAAAAACAACAACCTTTCTCCCTGCAGCCATCTGTTCAGCAGCAGGACAGACGCCCGTTACCCGGACGTCATCGCTGTCACTCATGACCCCGTCGCCCACTGGCTCAGCTGTGTCTATAACGACCACAGCATCTACGTGTGGGATGTGAGGGATGTCCACAGGGTGGGGAAGGTGAATTCAGCCCTCTTCCACGCTGCCTGCGTCTGGGACCTGGAGGTGAGCTCTTGCAGGAGGACGTGGTTGTGTAACACCTCAATGAGAACTGTGACACACGCCGGCGCGCTTTAAATAAGCCCCCGCTTCAGTAAAGACTTTAACAACGCCACGGCCGATCAGGCCGGTGATTTGTGCAACGCTCGGGGATTCGCCAGCCTCAGACCAATTTAAAAACCGAGGTGCTTTGGGAGTACTTCCAGATTATAATGAACGTTATAATCTCTTATTGGTCAGTACATTTACAAAAACAAACATAGTTAAACAGAAGCTGATGCATGCTGGGTAATGAGAGTCTGCAGCTTCAAATGAACCAGCTTTTACTGTTTATGATGAAGGTTCAGTCAACAAGGCTGCATTTCTTTAATATTTCATGAAATATTACTTCTTTTTTTATTTCCACCTTTCAAAATATTCAAAATAAGTAAAAGGTCAGTACCTCTTAAAACTCCCTCTGGCAAATAACGCTGCTTGTGTACATTTCTAAGAGTCTTCATTTTTGGGTAGAGAGATTTTCTGCAATTCTTTCAACACATGAGTTTCACATTTTTCTTTCTTTTTTCAGAAGTTGACACAATTTTGGGAGGTAATGAAATTTCTGTGACAAACTAAAAGACCGCCGTACAAAAGCACCTTTTTTTCTTCAGACGTCTGTGAATACCACTCGGTTTTAAGCGAGTGAAGTAAATTCCTCTTTAAAATGAGGCGTCACAGCTTTGTGCTGCTCTTTTTTTTGAGCCAAAGCGAATGCACCACGACACACATGAAAGAAAAGTGGATTTTAATTAGTCTTATCAGTAATCATAAAAACTTGGTGTCAGTAGATACAAGAGACAGATCTAATGTAATCTCTTAGGTCACACAAAAGTTAATGGTAATATTTACTTTTTCTCCCTTACTCTCATTAAAAAATGAAAAAGGTTTCGTTTTTAGCGCCATTTAGCCTTTTTTTGTCTCTTTATAGAAGCCGAAGTTCAGGGTTGCCCAAACTTTTGCTTATCTCAGTGTGGTTAATATTCCATGAATCTGTCATTTCTCTCCAGATGTTTCCAGATGTTCCTGCAGAACTGGTGGCGGGCATGTCAGCAGGTGCGTTCCTCACCTGCTCAGGTGATAACACCATCCGACTGTGGCGCACCGAGGACTGGACTCAAACTCCACCTCTGAACATCCTCAGCAGGGTGGGTTGTAGCTTCGGAGGCCAGATGTTTGCTGATGTGTGGTGGATTATAAGTCTGTCCGTGATGCGATTTTTACAGGATCTCTTAAAAATCGTCCACATCGACGGGAACAGCAGCTCCTTGCTGGATCCTGAATGTACGGCAAACGTGAGCGGAGACAAATCAGCGGACGCGCAGATGGCGGAAATCAAGACGGGCATCAGGACCATCTGCGTCAGCCCAGACGGCAAACACCTGGCGTCTGGAGATCGCAACGGGATGCTGAGGTAAGAGGACCAAAACAGAGACAGGTGTCCTCCCCCCCGCCCCCGTCTCGGGTGACGTCTCGTCTGAACTGTGAATCGATCTCGTGCAGGGTTCACGACCTCAGCAGCATGGAGGAGATTCTGAAAGTGGAAGCTCACGACGCCGAGATCCTCTGTCTGGAGTACAGCAAGCCCGAAACAGGTCAGTGTGTGTGGGCATGTGGTGACTCTAATTATAGCCCGCTCCAAGAACATCTGCTCCGTGGCTGCTCTTACACGCCGGGTTTCCACCATCAGGTCTGAAGCTGCTGGCCACAGCGAGCAGGGACCGTCTGATCCACGTCCTGGACGCCAACGACGACTACAGTTTAGTGCAGACTCTGGACCAGCACTCCTCATCCATCACAGCCGTCCGGTTTGCTGGTGAGCCGCTTCAGACGCTGCGCCCCGTCCACCATTAGATCCTCCTTTTTATTTACAGGTGTACTCGTGTGACCTTTGTTTGAACTTTTCTGTTGCACTTTGTTTTCTCTTTTTTCAGATAATATACAGTATTTTTTTTATCAGTTATTGCCACTAAGAGTCATTTAAAAGTTGAAACCCCGCTCTTTTAATCGAACGTTACCAGGTTAAAAAAAAACAAATACTAAGTGTTAGTATTATACAAATACAACCTTAGACAAATAAAAACATATTACCTTTTTCTTCACCATACTATTATTAATTTAACCAAAAAATGAAGCCAAAAAGAAGGAAATCATGTCAGCAATACTTAAATCAGATGTTTTGATAGTATTCTGGTCTGGAGGGTTTATATCTGTCAATTGTTGTTGCACATCAGATTTGAAAAAAAAAAAAAAAAACATTTCCAAAAGATTGGAGTTGAGGTGAGAAACATTATCCCCATGAGTGGAGTGACCTTGACCTGGAGGTCAAGGTCAGACCATGCAACGCTCAGAGCGACGTCCCCGACTCACCGAGCATGTTAAATGTTTACGACAACACACTTAGGAGGGAGGTTTACTTTGAAATGTAGGATGTGGGCACCTTGCAGACGTTGGATGGACCATGAACTCCTCTGAGTACTTCTGGGTCAAGTTTAAATCTCGTGTCTGAACTTTGGTTAAACTTCATTCATGCAACATAACGATGATCGGTAGAAGGTCAAATTTCAGATCCCATCCTGTTTGGAGTGTTGTGGCAGAACCTTGAAAAAGCTGCGTATCAGTGAAAAACCAGAAACCAGAAATTTAGAAAAAAAAGTGAACAACCAGAAACCAGAAATTTAGAAAAAAAAAGAAAAAAAAAAGTGAATAACCAGAAACGTCGACCAACTGAAATAAGACTTTAAAGTCTAAAAGTGCAAAACTCCTTCACAATAAAGTATAACACTGTTGAAGTTACACAGAAGACTCTTAGTTCAAGTCCTTGCTGTTAAGGGTGGATTTACAAACGTTTGAATTTAGTATTTTCCCATATAATTAAAAAAAAATTTTTTTTAGCTCTTTTCCTGTTATATGAACGATGAAACTGTGAAAAAAGGTTATATGTTGTTTGAGGTTGTATTTGGCTAATATAAGGATCTACTATGATCAGATGATTACACACACACAAAAATAGGATTTAAAAAACAGTTTAAAAACTTTTGCAAAAGACTGTATTTAATCTACAATTTAATTATAGCATTTTTTTTTTTTTACTCTCTCAAGACGTTTCCACAGTTTTTAAATCATTTTTTAACACAATTAACATCATTTTGTTGAAATATATCAGGGTATCTTTCTTTCAGGGTTTGATTTGTTTTTAAAAAAATATGGTAAAATAACTGATGAACTGTTTTTGGTTCGGTAGCCAATGACAACAAGGTGAGGATGATCAGCTGTGGAGCGGACAAGAGCATCTACTTCCACACGGCACACAAGGTAACATCTGGGCATCACCTCTTACTTTTCATCGACCAAACAGATGGACTGATTGAGATATTTTTCTAACAACTGTAATGTTACATAATTAAATCTGGATTAGCAGTGATTATTAGTATCTGAATATGGAGATGGATTATACGTTTCCCTCCTGTTTCTAGCCCTTTAATGTGTCACATTTAAGAAAAGTAGAATTAAAAAAGTGGTAAAGAAAATTTTGTCCTTCTTTTCACTTGAAAGCTTTATTATTTCCTCTGATTAAGGCCAGACTGTTCAGCACAACGGTCACACAACAACACGCAGCACAAATGAAGTGGTTGAACTATTTGATGTCTGACTCAAATGTAGAAAAATAAACCTGCTTTGTTTCTTTTCTCTGGGATTACTTCTTGTTTCCAAGGCTGATTTGTGTTCAGTCAGCGTTGCAACATGAGAGCAACAACTTTAATCTGACATATAGGTCACAATGTTCTTTTAAAACATCTGACATAACTCAGTCCTCTGTTGTAACTCAGTTTTAAACAACAAAGTGTAAGTCTTGTTAAGGAAAACTTCTCATCAGCTTCTGGACATGGAGTCCTCAAATCGGTGTCCAGTGTTCATTTGTAAAGTTGTTGTGACAGTTTGGAGGATAAATGAGGTTCTTCTGTGCTGCTTTTCAGCAGTCCTCGTTGTTTTCAAGGATCCTAAATGAACTCGAGTTGTCTTCCAGTCTGATCTTGACTGAATGATGATGATGAAACAGACATTTTTCTGTGGTCTAAACTGAATACTTTTTAAAAAATCTTTGTTTATTTATAGAGGACTCATCTATGTGAATGTACTCTTATAATCTCTGTCTTCATTGTAATGTAGAAAAAACTACAGTTCTTGTTATTTGAAGGTTTTCTGTTTGTGTAAGTTCATTTTATAAGATCATGAACAACGTCTGCAACAGTCTGTAACTCCGGTTCGCTGACTGTGAGTTTAACCATGTCAGAAGAACTGGACAACGTCACTGTGACATCACCCCCAGATTTTTTTTTTTTTTTTAAAGAGAGATTTGAAGCCTCTTTTTTTCTCGTACTGTGTAGCATCATGTTGCAAACGTGTGCTACGAATAGACCTGAGACTGGGACATGCCCACCTTATGTCAATCAAAGCTAGCTATTTGAACTTGCCTAAACCTTGGTGAATGGTGGGTTCGTGCAAATCTCCCAGTTTGTACAAAATCTGGAGTTCGTAGACATTTGTGGAGGCGGGATAGTTTCCTACAGCCTTTGTAGGAACTCGGTATGGCTGTCTTTCAATTTGCAAGAGCTACCTGATGCTTTTTTGAGAAAATGAGATGATTTTTCTGTCACACACTGGCTATAGAGTTTATATGATCTCCATAAGGGTGTCCTGGAAATTACCAACAGAGTACTTATGATCATTTCATGTAAATTGTTGCTGGAAGGTGGCCGTTTGGGACTCCTATACACAACTCCTGGTAATCTCAACTCGTTGGTGGGAAGACCCCACGGCTTTTGGCACATTTTGTCGGGCTATATAAATGGTGGCTGTCCAATATCTCCAAACATCTGTGTCTTGATCATTTCATATACTGGAATATTTGTGGAAACATTTGTAATTTTCCAGATGGCAATCATGGTGAGAAGACCACAGCTGCAGGAAGAAGGAGCAGCTGCTGTTTCCATTCGGCTGCCGTCGAGTGGTGCACATATGATGTACTCCTGCCTTGTGGCGTATTTCTGGAAGTACACACGGAGATGCGTACTTCCACCTTACGCATCTCTGCTTTAAAAGACATTCATGGGAATGCTGTAAGGGCCTCTCAAGAACAACTTAATTTGTTCTTGCGCTGTAGTGTATTGTTCCTAAGGTATTTCTCCGCTGACCCTCCGAAGTGGTTTTTCGTGGCACATTCATAGAAAATCATGGACATGACCATTCACCTGGCCACAATCTTAGGAACAGTCTAAGAACACTGGATTCTCGTAAGGCTGCCTCAAGGAGGTCATAGGAAATGGTCCAAAAATCATTCATGGGGCTCAATGAAGATTGACCTTTTTCTGGAGCCTCCCTCTAGTGGCCAGTCGAGGAACTGCAAATGTTTTCAGTTCCTCTTTAACTTCAGCCTGGAAGTAAGAATATTGATGCTTGGTTCCACCTCCGTTCCAGCTCCAAATTTCATTATTTATATCTTGCATCAGGGGCTTAATAAATATAAAAAATATACATAGTAAATCAAGAAGACATAAGACTTTTGTTTTCACATAAAACAATGCTGTGACAGACTCTTACCATATGAAGACATGCAGTCCTTCCTTAGATTAGTAAATTTAATTTTACACCACATAATATATTTTTTTTAATACGTTTTATTTTTGCAGACTGACAGAGGAACCGAGTTCAGGCGTTCTCACCACATGGTGAGGAAAACCACGCTGTACGACATGGGTGTGGACGCCACCTGCAAGTACGCGGCTGTCGGCTGTCAGGACCGCTGCGTCAGGTGAGTCTGTGGCCGTATCGGTTTTCATTCCCGCCAAACGGCTGCTGAGATTTCTTCTCCGTCTGAACGCAGGATTTTCAACATCAGCAACGGCAAACAGAAGAAGGTGTACAAAGGCTCGCCGAGCGAAGACGGCATTCTGCTCAGGGTAACGTTTCCCTCCTCCGTGAACACTCTGTGGACCTTTTTCTTCTCTCTTTACACGAGTCTAAAAATAAAAACAACTCTTGTGTTTCATCCGAAAGGTTCAGATTGATCCCTCGGGTCAATATGTGGCCACCAGCTGCTCCGATAAAAACATCAGTATCTTAGACTTCTACACTGGGGAGTGTGTCGCCACTATGTTTGGACACTCAGGTGAAAGAACCAACCCACTCACCTCACACCAAGTTTCACACAGATTGTGTAGGTGCAGGGAAGGCCGCGTTGTATTTAGTTTCCAACAAGCCACCTGCTTTGTTTTGCAGAAATTGTCACTGGAATGAAGTTCACCAACGACTGCAAGCATTTGATCACCGTATCAGGAGACAGGTGAGATTCTGCCCACACCTGCCACTGATGCACCTCCCGATCATAAGTTTCATCATAAAATGTCTATCAAGTCACTAAATGTTAATGTTTTATGTCAAAGGAACGGTTGATAACAGCAGGTACCTGGCTCACTACAAGACGTTACCACATTTGTTGTTGTTTTGGGTTGTGTGGATGCTCTTTGGACATTGTGCAGGACATCCATGTGGCCCAGCTGTAGCTGGAGCAGTCAGAGCGTCTTGGTTGCATTTAAATATATATTTAGAGATGGTGACTTGAGATGAGATCATTCGTGTTAAAGTCCAGCTTTGTGGAGACTCTCACGTAAAAGTATTGAGAACTTCATCGATTTAATAAAAGTTAAGGTGCAGAAAGGATACCTCCTGGTTGCCCCCCTGGTGAGGTCTGTTGGGCATGTCCCACTGGGACAAGAACCTGGGGAAGACCCAGGATTCACTGGAGGGACTACGTCTTTCAGCTGGCCTGGGGACACCTAAGCTGGACAAAGTGGCCATGAAGAAGGGAGTTTGGGGTTTCCCTGCTTAGACTGCTGCCCATGTGACCCCGGATTGATGGATGGATGGATAAAAGTACTAGTTGTGTGTGTTTTTTTTTTTTAATTACAATAGGAGTTTCTAATGTCATTGGTTTTTGTAGAAAAAAAAAACAAAAAAAAACAGGACCGAAGCAGCAGCCAAGTGGAACTAATTTTCATTAGATTAGAGGAAATGACCCTGGAAATGTGTCACACTGAGGGGAAATCTTAACTATTTCATACTTGTATGCTTTTATCTCCCAGCTGTATCTTCGTATGGCGTCTCGCTCCGGAGCTGACAATGACCATGCTGGAGAGGTTGTACCAGCTCCAGCAGAACCCAGGCTCAACCCCGTACAAGACCTCGACGCTCAGGTGAGGGCGGCTAGATATTATCATGTGATAATTCCCACAGAAAACCCATTTTGACTGATTCGATGCATTAATACAGGAGGGAGGCGTACAGCGCTCCCGTTCTAGGCGGTCTTTCCTCCGACAGCGACCACGAGCGTGAAGAGGAGGAGGACGGAGTGGAGAACGAAAACGGCGATGACCATGACGACAACACCAGCAGCGCTTCTTCTGACAGCAGTCACGGCGAGGAGGACACAGGTACCACCTGGTTATGAACAACATAAGAATGAAAATAGTTCAATTTTATTTATGTAGCGCCAATTCACAACAAAAGTCGCCTCGAGGCGCTTCACACTGTAGGGTAAAGATAAAAC
>JAOWBL010000207.1:0-18137 GCA_028564865.1 Zenarchopterus dispar | reverse complement strand
AAAGATCCTCTGAGTAGATGTGACATTTACGCCATACTTATCACCACTGTGTTCACACAGCATCCTTCATTTCTAAATTTTTCAGAATGGAAACACAAGACAGCAAAGCTTGTTGGTTTGGAGATGGAGCAATGGAGGTTAGTTTTTCAAAAAATGTACTGTCATTTTTTTAATGTCAGTTTTGTTTATTGTAATTATGTTTATGTGATGTAAAAGAAGCCAAATGGTAGATCTGATCTCACCCCCTCTCCCACTCCCACAAATAAATGAATACTGATTCTGTGCAAAATCTCACACATTTACATTTCAAAGTACATCCTGCAGACAAACCAGATTTGAAGATCTTTGTTCTTTACAGTCTTCTGCAACATCCATAAATCTGCGTCAGATTTTGTTGATATTCACATGGCAAATTTCGCAACCACAGGACGGCAGCGCCGTCCGAGGAAGACTCAGAAAAGCCTGTCCTTCGTCCAGTCTGGCCAGACCTCCTTCCATCCCACCGTCACATCCCAGACGCATTCCCACATCACATGATGTTTTCAGGGACGCAGCCTGAGTCACACACGTGTCTATTTGTCCACATAAAACATGAAAAATGAGTCACATTTAAGGAAATAGGGCTTAAATATAGCAGGGAAAATATTACCAGTGAAGAGCTCTCTATTTTTTATTTATTTATATTTTCTTGAGAGATGTTGTCTAATTGTGCTAAGTGTTTGTCTGAGCCACAGAACCACCTGAGGTACACCTGTTCCCCACTGAGGGAAATACAAGTCTGTCCAAACAGTTCAGAAAATGTGTTTTTGCAGACATTACTAGGATAGCGTTCACATTTGTGGTTGCAGCCTCTTAATGAAGTACATGCTCATTCCTTGATTTTTTTCCCCCCACACAGTCTTTTTCTGCCAAATGCTCATTCTTTCCTTTCATACACCTTCCTCCACCCACTTCCTGCCCGTCTTGTACAAAGATGTCTGTTAATATCATATGTTCAGACTCAACAGAGTCCGATTCAGTCATTTTCGAGTCATTTTGCCCCTCTAAACGCTTGCTGAGCGTGTCACTCACTCCTACCTGATTTCATTGAGATAACTTTCAATAGCCGTGATTCCTGTTCCAAACACAGATGTACTTTGCAAATGAGCCTCATTAGCCACAACCTTGCCCCACAGCTCTGCAGGGTCACTGTTATCCCTCTGCTTCCTATTTATCTTTAATCTTGGCTGTGGGAAAGTTAAGTGAGTGGAAAATAGCTCGGAACAAGAATTTAGCTGCCCAAGAGGGAGTGAGAGCAAAAATACTGAAATAATTTACAGCTAAATAGAAGAAGATGTTTATGAAAAGCAGATTATGAATATCAATGTTTGGTGTGGAGAGAACATTGGGGAAGACATGGATGAAGATTTGCAGTTGTTTGTACGTCAGTGGCGTGTTTTGTGTCAGTTAAAAAATAAAAGAAAATGAATCATAATCATGATTATCATGGTGGGTGTCAGTAGTAAGGAATTACAACTGCAGATAAACAACAACACACACTTTTTTTTTCCGCAGTGTCATTATCTGTATGGGGAAAATGAATCCAAAAAGAACATATTATGAGTACCCCCTTACTGCTTTAATAGGATTTACAGCCAGGTGCTGCAGATAATCAGCCCTTGATAAACTGATCACTACCAGGTTAAAAGACATCTATAAAAGTAGGCATTTTTGGTTGTTTGCAGATCTGGAAGACTCAGGTATGTGTAAACAATATGCCAAGAGGGAAAGGCATAAGCAATGGCCTTAGAGAAGAGATTGTTGTTGTACATCAATCTGGTAAGAGTAATGTAAAATCAGTTCCAAACATCTAGAGTTCCATATTTTACATTGAGAAAGACTGTCCACTTCCAGAAAGTAGTCCTCAATTCTCCCAAGTGAGGACGTCCCAGAAGATGTACCCCAAAGTCAGCCTGAGCGACAGAAACAGAAACACCTCATATCCACTGTCAAGCAGGGCAGTGGATGATGATTTCTGCTTCCTCTGCAAACAAGGGACCTGAGCACACACAACCATCGAGTCAAGCACAAACTCCTCTGTGAAAAGTTGGATATTTGATCAAGAACCAACAAAGTAATATGAATATCTTGCTGAACATGTGCACAGCTGTAACACTAAAAACACGCAGCCCCAGCAACACGTTCGTCTCCCACATCTACACATCAGACTCCCTTTTCCTCCCCTATTCTCCTCTCTCTTATCTGTTCGCAGGCTTTATCTCTATCTTTATGTCTGTCTTCATGTTTATCCGTCTGTCTGAGTCCTGCTGATTCCTGGCATACAGCGTCCTCTATTCTGGTTTGTTTACCATTGGCGAGGGTCTGCTCCCACATAGCTATTCACAGAGTGCTTTGACTGAACTAAATGAAATGTGCTATTGCATAACTCAGTCATGCACCAAAGGGACGTTGTTCTGCGCACATCAACTTTAACGTAGGTGTGCTGAAGACCTGCTGCAGGAGCTGCAGAAGTTTTTTTCTTGAATACTGAACTTCGTTTTGAGATCAAGAAACATGAGAAATTATGTTTTCTCAGGAAGTATAGCAATAGATATCGATTTAGCCCTGCCTTTGCTGCTTTAAAGTGTGAGTTTACTGAATGTATGTTCAATAAAAATGATTTCCAACAATGTCTTAGAAGCAAATAAAAATATGGAGTGAGGCTCGCTTGACTTGAGACGTCCACACTTTAGATGTAAAGTTAATGCAGCTGCTGCTCTTTCACTGAGGCAAATATTGAAATGATAAAAATAACATAAGCAGTCGTCATTTGAAAAAGTATATACAGATTAATATAATATTCCAAGAAACATAAATACATAGAGAAGAATAAATATTAACCTATAAGGAATATTTGAAATAAAAGAAAAGCAACCACATCTTCATTGTGTAAATGTCACATCCATCCAAACTAACTTCATGGGGGCTCCTTTTGTATCAAGTCTCTGTTAACATCACACATCTAGACTTCGGAGTTTTATCTCAATCCTCAAGGGATGTCTTTTTTTTTTGTCCATGGGTTCATGAAGGGATGTAAACTCTTCTTCTTCTTCTTCTTTTTTTTTTACCAGGTGGGGTTTGTGCCAAAATATCTTGGTATTTATCTAAAGGCTCATTTTCCCTTCTGTCTTGACAAGTAAGGGTGTGTAGACATGTCATATCCACTGTATCTGTAGCTGCACATTTAAAGCTCTAGTCTCAGTGACTGAAAGCAGTTAAATAGGATATGCACAACTTCAGTGTCTTGTGATGTGATTCAGAGGTTATGGTGATGTTTCGTGTTTCATGTGAAGCTCAAGAAAGCATGAAAGAAAGTTTTAATTGTGAACAGCTGTTTGGTGGTTTATTGTTAAGTAATCGTCTTGTGTTTTGTATACTTGAGTTTATTTCCTATTAGTTGCTATTTAGTTTGGTGTAGGGACCTAACTGCTTGGTCAGGCTGATATTTCAGGGGTGTCTGGCGCTAACTGAGTCCTAAGCAGGGTTAGAATAAAAGAAACGCAGTGATCTGTGCAGTGAGGAAGTGTGAGTCCAAGAGGAACTGAAAGCATGATTGTAGGTGAGGAGTGGAAGGTTTAAAATCATAGATTCTATGTTTACAAAATGCAAAATGCAAACACTTGATTGTGTACTTGGTGCAGTGGTCCACAGACCACAGCGTTGTTGACCAGATCCTTCCTGTCCATGAAGTGAAGTGACATGTGCCACCCCAGCTTCTCCAGGTTGGTGGTTTCACATGATTACAGCTCTGTCTTGTAAATCCCTCGATCTATCTTTGGGATTGCCCCACAGAAAAGAAAGCTGGAGGACTCAGGAGAGTCTTAACTCCCACAATTACCTTGCTGCCTTTTAGAAGCTTGCAACACTCTTACTAAGCCAGATACATCCCAACATCTAGCCTCCTCTTCATTGTCTGCTGCCTTGACAATCCCTCCGTATATTTGTGGACTCTTCTTTTACAGATTCTTTCAATAACTTGTTTCACAAGATGTCATAGTTGGTGTCATGGCAGGATGAACATCTACAGTCGGGTTCTCCATGGCTCACTGTTTGGCCCCCCTTCTTTTTATGGACCACTTACATAAGTCCATTTGTCCACTTGTATAGCCTCTAACATCACTCTTATGCAGAAGATACATGTTATACTTGTTAGTCTTGGTAGGTGACCCCAAAATATCTCACCTCGACTCTTCAGTTCTCTCATACGTTGATATGATAATGTTATAAGCACAAAGGAACAGAAAATCAAAATGAATAAAGTGAATAGAAGCAGCATTAAACTACCACTTCTGTCATCCTTCTGACTTCTAAAAACAGATCTCTCAGCGGTGACACATTTAGAGACGGTCCAGTATGGAGCAGTACATCTGAAAATGTCTTCATTTTACTCAAATTGGCCGACCCTTCATAAACCATTTCAAGCTCTCAAAAGGGAGAGCTCTGGGACCATAACCAACTACAGCTGAGTCACTACTCCGACATCATCACCCTGACACTTCAGTTGGGCCACCTAGGTCTGAAAATGTGTCAGTTATGGAGCAGTTCATAGTTACTGAAAAATTTGACATCAGAGACCCAAATGAGAGTACAGTTATACATCTGTTATTGGCCTCATCCACTCAACCCAACTGAGTGGCTGAGTCCATCCACTGAAATCTGTCTGCTTTGAACATTGCTGAAAAGAGAAGGATAAAAAGAGGGTTTTTGCATTGAAACATGTCAAATGTGTATAAGACCTCAGGAAACTGTCAACTTTTGAGAAAACAGCATAACATGTATCCTGACTGAGCTTCTGTATTTTACTGAAGCTGGAGTCTTACTCCTTGGACAGAAGTCTCTGCCAAATCTCTAAATGTACATCTAAAGGCCCATATTTTCTATATCTGGCTCATAGTTGCAATCATGCAGTGACATAATAACTTCTTAAGTATTATCATTTTCTCATAAAAATGCATTTAGTAACTGCTCCTACCATCATTTCATTATCTCTCTATGCTGCAGCCTTCATTTATGGCTTGCTTAAAGATGAGCTACAATTGAAATAAATACTTATACAACATGAACCATGTATCAAAGCAGAAAGTAAGAAGATTAAAAGTCATATTTTTCACTAAATACCAATCCACCTCATGGTTTCCATGCTCTCAGAGACATATTAAGGCCACACAGTCCATGCTGTGTCCATATGCTGGAGGTTCTTTTCATATGCTTCTTATGCGGCCAAACAGAGTGAATATTATCATGTACCTGCTATGAAGCAGGTTAGATGTCCCTGCGCCAGCCCTCCCTCGCCCTTCTCTCTGCCTCCTTTTATCCCCTGTTTGTTTTTCTCCATTCCTCCTTTCCTTTCCATCACCCACAGATCTCTGCTGTCTAGTGGGTGAGTTGGGGAGTGCGTGAGCTAATGCCCCGGTCTGATTAAACGGTGGAAAAGACGGCTGATAGCATGAAAAGGGAGGAGAATGGGCTAAAAGAAGGTGGGGGGAAAGAAGTAAGTAGGTAGATGTGAAGGAGTGGGGGGGAGTGGGTTGGGTATAAAAGCCTTGCTGGGAAGAATTAGGAAATATTCCTCGGGAGGAAATACTGAGAGATATCTCCAAAACTTCTCCCTTCACTCGAACCTTTCACAGTAAGTAATCCTATAAAGCTCTTTTGCGAGGTGAAAAGTTAGGTATTTCCACTTTTTAGTGTTTTTAAAGGCAAATGTAGTTCAAATGTTGCACAACAAAAGTTTTGTTTTTTTAATTTTTGTGATTTCTTTTTCAAATGGTACTGCAGCCTTCATAGTGCAGCAGGCCTCTCTTTGTGGAAACAAAACTTGATATGTACACCCTCAGATCGGCAGTTCGCTGGATGAACGTAACGCCAGCAGCTTTTTCCAAAGAGGTGGGCACAATCTGCCCACAGAGAAGAAACTCAGGGACACCCCAGAACCCCTGCTTAGACTCAGACAGGCATAAAAGTCAGCAGACGCTGCCGTCAGCATCTGATACACGCACACACACACTTTTCTTGCCGTTTTTGCCAGTCTTTGAAAGCTTTTCTTTCAACTCTGGCTCCAGGTTTTGCTGTCTCAGTGCCCACTATGTGTCTGGGTTTGGCTGCAGCCTAAATATGCCTCAGTTCTTGATGTTGTATATGTTTATGTGTAAGCGCATGCCCGTGAGTTTTATGCACTATGTGCTCGTGTGTCATGAAAGCTGGTACTGATGGTGAAAGGAGAGCTGCTGGAACAGACTTCCATTCAAATCCCACAAACAGCAGACAGGGATGGAAGCTTTTCTGCAGCGCATGCATGCAAGCAAAACATCGGCGTGCTTTTAGGTACCTGTGTGTAGCTTTGAGACATCTGGTGTTACTATTTGCACAGGTGTCACATCAGTTCTCTGAGTCACTTATTCATAGGATGAAGTACAGTACTCTGCTGCGTGCAGACATGCATATGTGCACGTGTATACTGAGTTATGCAGAATTCTGACAGCTTATAGTTACAGTCTATGAAGCAAAAATGAATTTGGACTCCGTTTTGGCAGCTGGACAGCTACTCACAGTTACAGTTTTTCACTTGATTTAAATACATGAATACTGTCTTTGGGAAGTGCTTGCTCTGCACACATAATCTCCATATGTCACATATAGGATGTCATATACTGGTTATATCTCTACGTTTAGCATTTAGGCTCAGACTCACAAGCACAGGTATAGAAACGTTGCCATTTTCAGCCATATGTTCCAGTTTAACGCTCTCTGTTTAACCACAGATTTAAAAAAAAAAAAAAAACAAACAAAAAAACAAAAAATGTGCTGATTCTCTTCCCCTGCTGTTCCCCACCTCTTTCTTTTTTTCACACTTTTTTCGCAGCCTATCATTCACTTCTGCACTGACATCAGTCTTTAAAATAGTTTCCCTCTCTTTTCCAGCAGTCAGGAGCCCCAGGATGAGGAGCCTTCTTCACCTTCTGGCACTCTGTGCTGTGGTTTCCCTCTGCATCTGCTATGGTAAAGATCCACCCACACACACTCACTTTGGCATCATTCCCAAGTTATCATTAATATCTGGCCAGAAATGGACCATTTATGGTTAACTCAGTTTTATGTTCTTCCCTTAGATTCTCATGAAAGCTCAGAATCCAGTGAAGGTGATTAAATCTCTCGCATCTGGAAAAGCATGCACCTCTGCCATTTATTCACCTGACCCAAATTGGACATACTTTGCTCATGTCTGACGTGATTAAAACAAGACTTTTCTCATTTGTTTCATAAATTTCTGTTTGTAGATTTGTTTGTGCCTCCAAATCGAGCCAACTCATTTATCTCATCACAAAGGCGCAACGTATTTAATCCAGCCAGAGGGAATAGCTCCAACCGTTACAACTTCATGAGGTAACATGCAGGACTACACACACACACACACTCCCCACATCCCCGACTTTGATTTAAGACAGCTTGCACATGTGCCAGACACACACATGACTCTGCTGATCATTAGGAAAAAGTTTAGGTTGTTAAACATCTGCATATGCTGGAGTTTGCATCGGAGGGTGTAAATACTTACAGAAAGTAACGCGGTCCTTCCCCGTCCTCTAGGACTGTGAAGTCCCCCGCAGAGAGACGTGCAGAGATCTGTGAGGACTTCTCTCCCTGCCGCGTCTACGCCTATTACCACGGCCCCCAGCAGGCTTATCAGAGGTACTTTGGAGCCCGGAATCAGCGGCAACAACCCTACAGACCACCCAGGACTCGCCGGTTCTAAACTGAAACACGCTGTAGTGTTACACACATCATCCGTTCCTTTAATCTTTTTATATCAAAGCTTTGATATAATTTATGTCGTAGGCTACAGCGTGTTGTGAGTTTTGGCTTTTTGGATGAAATCCTAGAAGAAAACATGGAGGCATCCATTGTTTCCCCGTGTACATTTACGACTCATCTCTTGTGTAATCTCAGGATCACTGATCTATTTGCCCACCATTTATGAGCTTCATGGGTTATAAGTGAAAGAAGTGTTTTTCTCAATGTCTACTAACATTTTCTTGCCTTGCTTGTTTCATATCGAGCTCTGCTCTGCTGTCAAGAATATTTTCCATTGGAAAAAAAAAGAGATAAAATTAAAAGTATTTTCTTCCCTTTGGTCTAGAGAGAAACGTGTTTGTGCCATTTGTCTGAAACATGGGTTTGTGAACATTTTGGACTGAGTGTCAGTATTTAGAATAGATAGCTACACAAGAACTGTACATCGCATTAGGAAGAACAGTGTTGAATAGCAGTTCAAATTAATCATTTTACTGCTTCATGCTTTTTATGGCTCAGATCAATGACGATGTTACTGTTGTAAATGACTGAAAAAGCTCTGGTCTTATTTAGAATAAAAATGAAAAGGTGAAACCCTATACTTAGATGAGTTTTAATTGTGTTTCATTTAAAATAGGAGTTCTGTGGATGTCCCAGTAAACTGACCCCAACGTCAGACCAGATAATGCTCAGAGAAAGGCCCCAAATGAAAAAGCTTGATCTCAGACCCTCTGGCCCTCACTGAGCATGTTAAATATTAAAGTCCATAATGCCAACAACAAGAAAACCGACTAAACATGTATGGTTTGCTTTAACGGCAAATCCAAATTTAGCACCAAAATCCAAACATAGCATTTCAGCAGGATCAGCTCATACTGAGTGTCAAGCAGGGCAGTGGAGGGGTGATGATAGGGGGTTGTTTTTGCAGCTACAGGAACTGGATACTTTCAAGGCACTCCTTTACCATGTTGTAGTTGAGTCACTAAACTCCAAGTCAGAGTCTATTCTCAAGTCCCCATGACTAGTCCAAGTCATTGAATAAAAATCTGTGTCAAGTCCAAACGGAGCCCAATCCAAATGACAAACCCACCTGGTTTGTAAACCCATGCACAGCCTTTAAAACACATTTTAAACATCTCTAACAATACATATATTTGTTACATCAAAAAAAAAAAAAAAAAAAAAAAGAAAGAGAGAAAGAAATACAATTGCAGTAGGCTATTGTGCTTTCTTTTAACCCATTTAATGCTCTTGGGTGCATTTTCAAAAACACAAGCAACCTGGGTCCATCCAGTCCAGCTTACATTAAAATCAATAAAACTGACATTAAATCACAACTGAGTATTTTGGCTGAAACACCCGACACCACCAACGATGAATCTCTGCTAAGGCTGCAGAGTTATGTCCATTTTAATGTCGACAGGCGAGCAGTCCATTAAAGTGAGTTCTTACTCCATTTCATTGATCGGAAAGCTTTCACATAGAAACGTTTCTCTGCTATAAACTGAACAAAAACATTGTTTTTGCCAGATCTCCATTAAAGCTGGAACTTGTCCCCAGCGTCTCCTCGATGATTCTTTTACAGCTGAAACACTTAGCAGTGGACATTTTACAGCTACCAAGGATGTTTTCTCTGAAATTTTTTTCAGTATTGTCATAGTTTGTTCTTAAACATGTCATCTTCCACAAATTAAATAATGAACTGTAAATATTATGTTTTGGTATATTATAGAAAATAAATGTGAGGCTCTCCATGAGAATAACTGAGAAGTGAAAACATGAATGTTTTTGTAAGGAGTAGCCCAAATCCAGACCTCAACCCAAAGAAAATGCTTCAAAGAGCTGTGCAGCTCCAAAACCCTCAATGAACTCGGAAGAATGAGCCAAAATTCCTCCACAACAATGCAAGAGACAAATGAAGTCATACAGGAAACAACTATTTCAAGCTTTTGGTATACAAAGGTTTTCTTTTAGCTTCATTTCTGTTGAAGAAATAATGGCACCGTGTTTGTGTGAGGTTGTATTTGCCTAGTGGTATGACCCACTGGGATCTGATCAGTTTTATATTGATTTAGGCAACCTCAACAGTGTAGTCAGGTACAACATTTGAGTAAATGTTTGGCTATTTTCCCCCGCTGGCTTGTCGGAGGGTTGAACCAGGGCCCGTGTTCCTGCAAACACGGCTGATTCACGCATCTAGCTCAGGTTTCTTCTGATCTGACGTGGAGAGGCAGAACAGATCTGTGTATCAGCCCCTCCGCCGCTGCAGACGAAAAAAATCAGCAGACGGTAGACGGCGGAGCGCCGCGGGCCTAAAAAAGGTTGTTTGTCCATGTTGCTACGTGGCCTCGAATGTGCACAATGAAAATGTTCCTGAGGCTGAATCCTTGAAGTCTGTCCCCGAGAGGAGGCGAAAGGCAGCAGCGCTGACCAGATGGTGAAATTACACCCCGTGCATGCCACCGTCAGGTCCAGACCAGAATGTCAATGTCTGTTCAAAACAAACACAATGAGAAGGGGGGAAAAAGAGCACAAGCGGACCAAGAATATAATCAGAACTATTTTCAGGTGATAATGAAAGGAAAGTTTGTTCTTTTGTGAACATTCCTGCAGCTACACTTCCCAGCAGTATTGATATTAGATCTTATAATAAGAGACAAAATGAAAATAAAACCAGGCATCCTTCAAAACGGACCAAAGATCAAAGGACACTTTTCTAGTGGAAGCTTGTGATTTAATCATAATTGAATTACATGTTTAAGACCACAGTTTGTAGTAAACCTCAGCTTAATTGGAAAACCGCGTACTAGTTATGATAAAAATATCTTTGGACACTTTCAGATTTCTGCAGTTCCTCAAACAAACAGAAGTCGCTTCTAAATGCTGCCTTCTGTGTGTAGGAAGTCGCTGCGGTTTGCCATAAAAGACAGATTAAATTATGTCACATCATTGGAGATGGTGGCTTTTCTTTCTCCGTCGCTCTTCCAGGGTTTTCTCTCTCAGCCACATGAGTCCTGCATGCTGCCAGCTGCCACTCACGACTTGATGAACTAATATCTGGGGCGTAAGGAGAGCGTAGTGATGGGGGTGGGGGGATTTCACGTCAGTCTGTGCTTTGTATTCATTTCATTTTAAACCTTAAGCAGGTTCCACAACCTGCTTTATAATGCGTTTCATTCACACAGATACACTTGAACCACAGCACTTCTATTACATAATCCCTTTAAACAGCAGTGCCTTGTTATTTCAGTTCATTTCTGTTTTCAATTTTTAATTGAATTGAAATTCGTTTCCATTGAACTTTCAATTTGTGTAGCACCAGATAACAACAAAAGTCACTTTAGTGCACTTAATCTAATTCAGTCCAATCAAGTCCAAATGATGAGCTTTGCAAAACAACCGAGCGAAGGAATCCAACCGATTTCATCAAATCTTCACTTCAGCGGCATCCTGAGCAAGCACGAGGCGACAGGAGAGAGAAAGATCCTAATTAAGAAGGATTTAAAAAACAAACATTGTATCAAGTGGTTGAGACACCAGCGTACACGCTGAGAGACTGATTCAAAGATTTACGAGTAACAAAAGAAAACAATACTAATTGAAATAGCTGGTTCCAAAAAATAAAAAGTAAAAAAAAATAGGGGAAGGTTCTGCTTATCTTTCTACTTTTAAAAACTCTTACAAACTTAATAAAGCCTGGAATCTGAGAGCGGACCGCTCTTTTGGGATGATATGACACTATAAGTTCTTTAAGTTAGGAAGGATGGAGACCCTCGAGGGTTTTACATGTGAGAAGAAAACATTTCAGAGTCATCCTGGAAACAAAGGTCAAAGATGATTTCAAATTCTCGTCGTCAGTTGACTTCTGCATCATATCAACATAAAACAAAACCACGCAATGTTGAAAACAAAATGACTCTTCAAGCGAAAATGTATTAATTGTGGCCTCCCTCACAACCAAACACAGATTTAACTCCTATTAACAAATCACCTTTTTTCTCTTTTTCTTTCCTTTTTGGTCTCTTAAAAAGAGTTTTCACACAAGCGCTTGTAATCGTATTTATTAGGATCTCATTCTGTTTAGATTTAACGGAGCAAGATTGATTGTATTTTCTGTCTGTGTCTTTAAAAGACTTGTAAATGAGAATGGCTGGCAATAAAACTTTCCTAAAACAACAAGATTACAAGATTATTGGCATCAAGAACTGTCTCACAATACTGTATTTATAAATGAATATTTATAGTGTTTTCGGGAGTACGAGACAGCACGTTTCTGCGTCTTTGTGGGTGTGTGATACATGATTCCCTGACCAATCACAAACCCATGTCACAACCAGGGGACACATCTATAAACTGACTTTGTGTTTAAGTATGTATGCGTGAAAGGAAGACGTGGAGAGAGAGGGAACAGAGAGGCTGCTCAAGTCTGCAGACGGTGAAGAAAGAAGCTGAAAGATGAAGACTCTGGTGGTGCTGGTCCTCTGCTCCCTGGCAGTCGTCTGTCTGACTTCAGGTAAGACGGTGGGGGGGAAAGAAGCAGCAGATACTGCTTTTCTTGTTCAGCTGCTCTCAAAAGCATGACAAATAGAATGGCTTAAATAATGACGTTTTAAATGGAACGCTAGAATGAAACTGAAACTTTTTCCTTCATGGTCGGCAGACGCTGCCTCTGGTCCCCAGCCCGCTGGTGACGAGCCGGCTCAGGAGGGTATGATGATTCACTTATTGTGCAAATTATTCTCCATCAGTTTAATTCATCTTTAAACAGGTGACATCGACTTTTACAAGCACATTTCAGGGCTGCCTCATAGTGGATTATTTTGAAATGTTAATGCATTAATGTAGGAACAGTTCAGCTCTGCAGGAAAACTCCTGTTTACTTACTTCGTTTAAAGAAACAAAAACTTCATGTTACAGAAACGACTACCAACAGCTGTGGCTGAATAAAATACACTATTTCAATCTAAAATTTAGTGTGCTAGAAGGATAAAGTGGAGTAAAGTTAAAACATGAAGACTATGTTTTAGTGTAGCATCTTTTTTTTAACTTTCTAACTTTCCTGCCTAAATGTAAAAAAAGAAATTAAAGTAACATTTTCTGTCACGAGGGTGTGATTTCTTGCATCCTTTTTTTAATTCTACAAACTCTTTGGTAAGATTTGGACACAGCGCTTCTTGATTTCCTCTTTTCTGTTGAATTTCATGAGTTTGTTATTGTTTTCTTTCCTCCCACAAACAATAAAATATTGAAGGAACTTGTTTCCGCCTAAATTCTTTACATGTTAGAACAATTCTGCGTTGTGTTAAGTGTGCGTGACTTGCAGGGCTGTTTGTGGAGAGGGAGCAGGCCTCCACAGTGGTGAGACAGAAGAGAGCTGCTGGAGACTTATCCTTGGCACAGCTGGAGAGGTATTTCTGTCTCACAGACTTGAAAACGGCCTACATTACATGGAAATAATATTAAAGACCTCTGGACCTTATCACCAAACATATCACGAGTTTAACCCTGCTGCCTCTCTTCTTCTCTCCCTCTAGCCTGAGAGAAGTGTGTGAGGCCAACCTAGCTTGTGAGGACAT
This sequence comes from Zenarchopterus dispar, assembly GCA_028564865.1. Lineage (NCBI taxonomy): Eukaryota > Metazoa > Chordata > Actinopteri > Beloniformes > Zenarchopteridae > Zenarchopterus > Zenarchopterus dispar. The sequence goes on along the minus strand of JAOWBL010000207.1, from coordinate 4,731 downwards.
GATGGACACCAGCGGCATCATCGCCGCCTACACCGCCTACTACGGTCCGATCCCCTATTAGAACCCAAACCACAACAATTTGACTGCTCAGCAAAACTGTCTTTCTTCAGCCCAGATTCACTTTAGGGCTGATCTTTTTCTGCTCTGCCCAGCAAAACTCTGTCAAATGGATGAGGGTGGAGTTTGATGATATCCTTTCCTGCATAGATGTTGAAAAGCTGTCATTTCTCTCAGCATGTAGAGAAACGTGATGAACGTAAATAAAGATAAATGAAATTCTGCTGTGTGAGCTCTCCTCCATGCCCGTCCTCATTCTTGCGGTGGTGGAACTAACTTCCTGCATTTCACCACTAGATGTCGCTGTTGTCTAAAGCGCATCATCATCATCATCATCCTCATCATCATCAGCCACATGGACTCGTCGTTCACCTGGATGTAACGTGGAATATGAAGACTTTCAACATGCATAGATGAAACTATTTTCTTTGTCTTTCAGTTTATTATCAATCACCTCAAGAAAATGATGCAGTGCAGATCTACTCACAAGCTGTCAAAGGAAAATATTGTATATCTCCAGCATTTTTTCTCTCAAATCTGTACACATTTATTTAATATCCATTTATTAACACATTCAAGTCATTTTCTTTTACCACCAAAAACTATATTCTTTGATATTCAAACATTTCAGGTTTTAGTTAAAATGACATTGGAGAACCGATCCCGAATAAGCCTAATATTCCATAAATCTAGTCTAATTTCTGTTGTTTTAAGCAAAAATAGTCTTTCCAGTGGAGTAAGAAAGAATTTATTGACTAGAAGTCTTAAAAGTAGCAAAACAGTCTATAATATTCTACTAATTAACTAAGACTTTTTTTTCCAGATTTCTAAGAAATGTGTTTTTGCCCAGTGAGTGAGAAAACTGGTGTGCGATGTGCAGTTAACCCTGAAAATATAAAATAATTATACACAGAATTTTTTTAAATTTAACATGTTAATTACATACTGAAGTTAAAGAGACACTTTTTACAGTTTTTGAACAATATTTTTCTATTGTTATCAATACATTAGGTAAATGTTTTTTATTTATATATCTGGGGTTTTTTTTAATTTTGATTATGGGAGTGGTGCAGAGGTCTCAGAAATTCATGTATCAGACGTGACACATCTGGCATTACAGGTTAAAGTCATTCAGAGGAGTGAGATGAAGACTTTAAAGTCCTCTGCATCTGTTTCTGCAGCTGGACGACTGTACGCTCCTCAGACCTGCAGGAGGTGAAAATCTCCAATCGAACCAGTGACTCTATTAAATCTGCAACTCAAAGTTAAAGAAATATAAATGCAAAACAGTTACTCATGGGTAAAACACATTTTAAAAAATAGTTTGATTTTTATTTCTTTGCAAGAACTATAAATACAAGATCACTTTTATTTAATTTATGAAAACACATCCATTACTGAAATTAAGGCCCGGAACACATCACAAAAATAAGTTCCTTCATGACAGCGATGATGCTTTGAAACTCGTGTCCTCGACAGGTGACTGATATGATGATTTGCTACAAAAATAATGTTTGTGAAAAGCTAAATTTTGAAAAGCAAAGACAGGCAGAGGACCTCCACTTTGTTAACAAGTGTAAAGAGAACTTGGAAGGGATTTTCACATTATTTCTTTCAATTAATATAATCAAACCATTCAGGAAATCTGGAGGCATTTCAGTGTGTAAAAGGCACAACCCTGGACTGGCCACCACTGAGCTCTGATCTATTACACAACAGCCGTCATCGATCCATACCGTTGTCAAGCATAACAGTGTAGAGATGCACTCACAAATACTAGCGACGCTTTACTGATTAAAGTGAAGATGTTAACGTTGTCCGTTGATGCTGTCATCTAGAGGAACAGTCCCAGAGAGGAAGTAAGTTTGGAGTTGCATCAGCTTTCTTGGTAAAGCTCAGATACACCACTTTGACGAGAATAATGAGTGACAAATCCACCCATCAAAGCTTTTTCCTGGAACGAACACGCATTTTTCAACAAGGCAATAAAAACCACATTTTACACACAAATGCACAGCTGAAGGGAAAGAGTGAACAAAATGAGGGCCTTACGTTTGTCCCTCGGTGTCCTCGATGCCAGGACAACTTTTAAGAGATGGCATCAGTTCAATACTTTATTGTAACTACAGAGAATGATAAGATAGTAGTCTAGCATCCCTGCAAAACCAGCATTGGAAAACAGGTGCAACAATCAGAATAAATTCACTCCCAGAGTGGAATAAATTAAATCATAATAAGCAGCTGAAGTTTACAGTGACATGCAGCAACAGACATACGACAAAAGTGCTGGGAAGCAGCTTCTAATGGGTACAAGTGCTGCAGTCATTCAAAGTCCCGTTCACACTTACTGTAATTTTGTGCAGCGCCGGCAGCACTAAAAACTGGGAAAGTTTTAATGTCCCAGCCTTTGTTTTAGGGGTTACGTGCCTTACATCCAAATATGGATGCATAACAAAAGAAAAGAAAAGAAGGTGACAAGAATTAAGAAAAAAGAAAAAAAAAACAAGTTCTGTTTTGTTTGCATCTTTGATGTGGTCCCAACAATTCCTGGGGTTGTAATAAAACTTGTGCCAAGTGTTTGCAAAGAAAATGCTTTTAAAAAATTCCTTTGACATCTGAAGTATGTGGGTTTGTTTGTTTGTTTTTGTGGCTCCGCTGCATCCTGTCAGTAAAGTCTGTCATTCGGACACTCAGACGAAACTCTTTTGCTGCTCAACGCTGTGACAGAGAGCTCTGGGGGGTTTTTGTTTGTTTGTTTGTTTGTCTGGGTTTTTTTCAGCTCTTGATTCACTACATACTTTTAATGATTTGTCACCACAACATTCATCAAACTGATGGGACTTTTGAAAATCGACTCCATCAGAATCAGAATCACTTTATTGCCAGTAAAACAGGTCCACAGACTAGGACATTGCTCTGATGTGCAGATATAACATAAAATAATGAAAAAAAGCAAAAATAGAATAAAAATAAACACATGACAATAAAGCAAAATAAATCAAAATAAAATACTGGGAATAAGTTTAAAAAAACAAAAGCTACAATATATATACACATGTGTAGACAGTGTTAGGCTGTTTTATGAGTCATTTAACTGTTGTTCATGAGTCTGATGGCTGAGGGGAAGTTCTGGTCCGGATGGACCGTAGTCTCCTGCCTGAGGGGAGGGGCTTAAACAGGCAGTGTCCAGGGTGAGGAGGGTCAGCAGCAATCCGACCTCCACGGCCTAAGATCCTGGAGGTGTACAGGTCCTGTAAAGGCCGGAGGTTGCAGCCGATCACCTTCTCGGCAGTGCGCACAATGCACGGAAATCCCTCACACAGAAGCTTAATTCTTCCTCTTCTTCTCTTTTCCTTCATTCCTTACAAATATTTGACATAATTTACTCCAATTGCTTCTCAAACGTGACAAAATTTGCCTCAAGCAGTTTTCAATCACATTAAAGAAATATAAAGAAACAATAAAGTTAAAATAATTAATGATAAACTTCTGCAAGAATCAACATTATGTAACATAATGTGGAACAATTTTACATTTTACAGAATACGGATGATGGTTTGCAAACATTAACCTTATTTTATGTTGCACCACTTATCTAATCAAAGTTTTAAAAAAGAGCTATGTTTCATATCATATCATTAATCTTCTGTTTATTGTTTTCAATTGAAAAAAAAACACATTCCTCATCTCAAGGACACAAAAGGCAGAAACTTCTTCCCCGACTCCCTTCAGGGTTCCCTTGAGCTCTGCCAAGCTGCACTTGCACAGCCGGTTTACTTTGTCATGACCCAGTTGTTTGTGCGTAACTGGCTTTCCTGGACTTAACCTCTGTGCTTTTGTGCAGCTGCACTTGTTGGCATATTCCTGAACGTGTTACCGAAACTGCAAACAAATCAGAAATGTCTTTTGACAGCTACGGCATGAGCCGACACAAGCTGGAAGTGTTCAGCGGTATGACACAAGTTTGTTATTGTTTTTGGGGCAGCTGGCTGAGCTCCAGAACTGGATTTTGATGAATGAAGTTTTTCGAGAGCAGCGCTGTTTCTTTTACAACATTAAGGGTTCATATATTTGTATTGCTGAAAATGTTTGTCATCTGTTTTGATCTATTTTTATACCATTTTGTTGCTGTTTTGGAGTGGCAACTTCATTGTTTGAGCTGCCACCTACTAGTGACACAAGCATCTGAAGTAAAACAAAAAGGCAAAACAAACGTAGAGATTCAGATTTTCTTCTTCCGCTGTCTCTGTGTGTTTGTCTTGTGTGAGCATCACAGATGCCTGGTTCTGTATTAATGCTGGATCTCAGCCGTGCTCTTTAGTTTAATCATCTGAGCAGTTTTGGGTTCTGCTACAAGATCGCTGGGAACAGAAAACCATCATCCATCTAATACAGGAAGCCAGTGGCACCTGGGGGCGAGGGCAGGTTAAAATGCTCCTTGAAGCTCCAGTTACTGAACTTGTTCAAAACTCCAAACTGCAAAGACGCCTTAAAAACACGACATGAGTCCCAACACAAGTTGGAAGCATTAAACACCGCGGTGCAGGTTTGTCTTCATCGAGAGCAGCTGGCTGAATACCAACATCTGACTGTGAAATGGACAGACAGACAGACAGACAGACAGACAGACAGACAGACAGACAGACAGACAGACAGACAGACAGACAGACAGAC
>JAOWBL010000206.1:0-18139 GCA_028564865.1 Zenarchopterus dispar | reverse complement strand
ACAAAAAAAAACGCATATATATATATATATATATATATATATATATATATATATATATATATATATATATAAATAAACACACATAATGTTTTAACTTTAGGTTTTTTTCTTTCTTTTTTTACATTAATGTTGATATTCATTTTGGAACATCATTGCAGGGGAAGAGGGGTTTCCTGAGACTATGCAGTCATTTCCACAACGGACTGAAGTCTGTCTGTTACGCACTGATGTCTGAAATAATGACCTTGTCGCTTAAAAACAGCAATTCCCCCTTATTCTTATTATTCATCTTTAAATAATTATATTCAAAAATGCATTTCAATTTCAGGTGGGAAAACTTTATTTGAATGAAAATGGGATAATATGGGTTTTACATTTTTCAATTTGTTTCACAATGTCCCTTCTTTTTTGAAACAAGATAGTGTTACACACAAAACTTAACTAAAGTTACAACTTCTTGCAAAATGGACTTTACATTAAATGGTGCCTAAAAACAACAATTTATAGTGAAATATTTACAACATCTTGATTTATTTGTTTTTAACACGCCAGTATTCACACATTACTTTTTCATTTTTGTTTTTTTTTAAGTCAGTACATTGTGTATGTGGTGGGGTAATAAGTAAAGTTTTCATTCTCTGATTATTAAAATGTGCTCAGACTCATTTCAGCTACTTAAAGTTGGACAAGGGAGTCTGAATGCTGCAGACTGCTGTGAAAGTTTGTTCATGTGTATATGTCATCACAGGTCGGCGCATCCCCGTTGTTGAAGCAGCAGGAGGAACCTCAGGAAAAGGTTTCAAATTGGGACGACAGGCCTCAGAGTCTCGCAGGACATGCTGCTGATGACGTTGGTGACTGTCCCCACCATGACCTGTGACCTGACCTTTACTCTCCCGCTGTGTTCTGGGCCTATTTCAGCTCAAAGCCACCACACGCTCTCAAACACGCTGCAGCCACAAGCACCTAGGTTCGGCAGTGCTACAGCGACTTCGTTTTTTTTCATCTTAAATGACATTCACCATCAGGACATCATCATGCATCACAGTCTGCTGGCAAGAGAAACACTTCAGGTTTTCTAAGCATTGGCAAAATGCTTGCATTTATACGTTCATAAATACCCTCACATATTCAGCTGTCCTGCCTTCTCTGAACTCCAGCTTAAGTTAGACAAAGTTCTGTTAGAAGAGCTTGACAGTTAATGGATTCAGATGTCATTCACATTTGTACAAACCTAGCATCTTTGGGGAAAAAGCATCCAGTCAGGTGATTTAACCTCATACAGTTATTTTGATTTGTCTGCAGTTACTGATTTATTTTTTGTTTGTTTGTTTTAAAAGAGAGAGAGAATTCATTGAGAATCTTTTTTTATTTTATGAAAGAACCATCTCGAGCAGTAATGTTCATACTCACTCATTTACAGAAGATTTCGGACAGAGAAGTTGATATTATGTAAGGCCAGATTGTGAATGCATAATTTAAATTCTATTGTGTGATTTCCATTTTGATGAAGGTGAAATACCAGCACTGTTTTGGTGTAAACCACAGTCACACAGTAAATTATAAAGAACTGAAAGGTGTGTCTGAGCCTGCTTCCTCTACACTGAGGGAACGGTTCAGTATTTTGTAAAATTGACACCCCTATCGTGTCTGTTACGTTATAAATATGTAGCTGGAGTTGGGAGGTGGTCTCTTAGCACTTATTATAAAGCCAAAGTTAGCATATTGTATTTTAATCTTCTAGCCTCATGCTCGGTGGACAAATTGAAGGAGTTTTTCTAATCAAACTGTACCAGAAAGGGAATAATCATGTTTCTCAAATTTGCTTTTAATTGTAAACTCAGCCACTCCTCTTCTTTAGGGTTAGAGGTATATTTTTATTTTCACTTGTTCCTAAGAATAATACCTATTTATTGTGAAACTGAAACTTGATTATCAGAAGAACCTAACTGTTATAATCACCCAATGTTTAATGAGAGCTTAAAACACAAACTGTTATTTAATGTATAAGAACATTTGCATCTCTGGCCATCTGCTCCTCAGTTCAGATAGTTCTTGACCGTATATTTACAGACTCCTGGACATGAAACACACAGTATATGAAGGTTACTGCCAATGTTAAGTGTTCACTGCTGAGAAATCCCTTCTTTGGTCTTTTGCCATGACTCGGCAACAGTTAAACAGAAGATTTTTGTGATAGTTTGCCAAATTCTTTAATTGTCCCATAAACATTTTTCATCCTTCCTTTATTTCCCCCCACATAATTGACACCAGCTCTCACATATAATGTTTTACTGCTTGGCCTGCGATAAAAACAGTGAGATCTGGAAATTTGTATTTTACAGCTCAAACCTCACGTTAGCAGGAGTTTTATAGGCGGAGAGTCAGATGTGATGCTGCGTTGACACGCTGACCCCTCGTTGAACCTTTATCTCCATTCTGCTCTGAATTACTGTAACTATTTGTTGCAGAGTCTGCTTTCTGATTTTTTTTTTTTTGTTTGTTTGTTTTGGTTCATTTCTCCCATGTTTTATGCCTCATTCTGCAGGCCTTTACTGCTTTCGAGAGCTTTCACAAAACCATTTACATTCCCGTGTCTGATTACCACCCTGCTACCATGATGCTTTGCTGAAGTAGTAACATTCGCTTTTGATATTTTGACTTATTTGGACAGAAGCAGTCATGGAGCCAAAACTGACTAATTAATTCTGCATAATTTTATCCTGTGTGTCATAGCTTCTCATATTTGGTTAAAAACACAAAAGAAGTTGTTGATTATGATTTGTGTTCAAGCAGTGTTGCCTAATTTTGAGGATTTTCCTGTGGAGTGCAATAGTTTTGTTTTTTTATTATTCAAAATGTGACTTAATCTGTTTGATCTCACCCCCTTAGTTTCCATAAAACGGCAATTACAGGTTATATTGATCTTATTTTATGCTGATTTAATGACCGTTTTTCCCACACTCAGCCAAATAAACAATGTGAAAATCCTAACTGTTTCTATAAAAAAAAGAAAAAAAACCCAGAGAAAATAAACTAGATGATTTTTTGATTATTAATATCCATCCAGTACTAAACATTATAATGCCAGATCTAGCTAGTTTTTAACCATGTTTTAAGAAACACCTTGAAAAGGGACAAAACTTTAGTACTTTGAAAGCTGGCCTTTGACCATCTGTATTAATGGACGCATATTTCATACTGTGTGTCTGCAGCCTGTTATCTCTGAAATTCCTGAATGAAATATCCTCCAAGTGTTTGAATCTTTATCTCTTTTCATAATGTTTAAGGTTTCCGCTTCGTTCTTATTACTTTGAAGATCGTGATGCCAAAGGTGTTTTATTACACCACGCATAATTACCCGCTTTTTTATGGTGAATATAACATGATTTGAAGTGCTGATCACATGAAAGTTTGATCATTGTGACTTTGTAATTTTCCCTTATTTGGAAACAGGAGACATAACATTAATAATGTGCCAGTAGTTTGCATTACAAAAAAAAAAAAAAAAAATCTATCAAAAGTCTTGGGCTGGCCCTGGGAATGTGGTTACTTTATATTATATATCTCTTACGGTGTAGACTTATGCCATCAGATATCACGCAAATTAACAATTATACTCCTATTCCTCATTTTTCTTTTTTTTAATGAACACAATACATCTGTATGCCATTTGCAGTAAAACCATCAGTATTGTAGTAGCAACATTTGGCTTTTTACAGTTTCAAGATGATTGTGATGAAATGCCTGAGAAGACTTGTTTGCAGTGTAATCCCAAATGTGTAAAAAGGGAACTGTCAGTTGTTTACTAATAAAATTGACACAAAGGGTCTTCTGTTTTTTTTGTGTGTGAGAAACACCAAGGTTCACTATATACAACATAATAGGAAATCCAGTCCAGATAATGTTTTGGGTATATTGATTTCAGAACTATGCAAAAGAGATTTTAAGAGTCTGCAGAAGCGATAGTACATGGTAATAATTTTGTGATGTGGCTGTATATCAGATTGGGAATAATTAGACAACTGTATTAGTTTTAGGTAAAGTCATGCACTATGTGGGCAAAAGAGACAGTAGAATGAAAAGATATAATAGGATAGGTGGAAAATAAATATATTTCTTTTTTAATCAACAGTAGCCCAGGTCTTCAATTAAATTAATTTGCTACCATGCTGCAAGAAAACAATGTGTACTAAATGTATTTCACCTTATGTTGTATCATTTAGAGCAGCTGTTGAATTAACAAAAACTAAATAATAGTCACATGTCTTTAGGAAAGTGATAGTTGAGTGCAGGCAGAGGGTTCTTGTATTGCCACAACCATGCATGTTGGTATTATGGAAACTGTTTCTTTTGACATAAAAGCAAAATATGCTTCACATGACAAAATGATGCTCAAGTTCATAGGAAGCTTTCAAACATACACAAGTTGAAAGTTTTATCTTGTATGATAAATAATATATAATTTAATATTTATATGGAATTTTTATTGCAGTGGATGTTGACTATGTCCACCAGGACAAGATTTATAAAGTCTCTGAGGTTCTTTGTAAATATACAAGAAGTGTTGTGACAAATGCCATCCATATTTAGAAAAGAAATGAATTTAGGAAAATAAATAAAAATGATATATAGTACAAAAATCTGCAACTTGACCCATAAGTAGTTATATTTCACTGTGCTCTAAAGTCAGTCACAAGGGAAATTTAGAGCCAAAATACTATCCGCACCTGTGATGTTTGTTTCATTTAATTTTCCGAGTTATTTTTTACTCTTTTAAAAATCCAGACTTGTTGGTTTTGTTCGTATATCAAGTACTGATAGTCTGAGAACTCTTTCCACCTCTGAAAGTGACTGTAGCTGATATTGGGTAATCTTAGACGCTCAGCTCCTCCAGCTGAAATAACAGCCTGCCCCCATTAGACACGTCTTCACTCTGGACTTAGGTTCCTTAAAGACTAATGGGGTGCAGGCGGCCCCACTTGGGCCCCACCAGGTCTGGGTGCTCCCCAGCATCATCACACCCTCAGCCCTGCTCACCCCTCCCCTCTCCACCGGGCGGCTATGCAGAGGCAGTGACGTCACCAGACTGACTCCCTTCCTGCTGCATCACAGCAGCATTTAGCAGTAGGAATAGCACTTGTGACCACGGCACCGCTAATTCATTGATAAAACAGCCCCCCGCGGACGCTGCAGCGTTTGTCAACAACCTAACACGGGGGTAGCCAACAGGAACCGGTTGCAGTGCGACAACCCCACTCCAGCTGTTGGGATATGGCCAGGCCGGAACAGGTTCTGCTCTTGGAGCCTCAGCACGAACTAAAATTCAGAGGTGAGAGGGGAGGGCCCGGCTGTTGCACGGGAGGAGGGGGGAGCTGCCTTCGCCACCACGGTTAGGAAGTTTGGGGGCAGTCCACTACACTGGAGAGAGTATTTCCTAGACTTGTTGACAATATTGTCCTCGCACGGAAGAGCGAAAGCCGGCCCGAAACGACTGCAGGACAGCTGTTAGCCTGGCAGCTAAGTGGTTAGCTGATTGGATTAGCTTTTGCCGGCTAAGTTAGCCAGGCCCTGTCACACAATTCTCATGGAGCACCTTCCTCTTAAGCAATTTACAATTCCAGGACACGAATCGTATATCTGCTCAGTAATAACAGTTATTAATAAATAAGTGACAACGTAACCAGCCTTTCGTAAATTCATAACCTTTCAGCGCTCATGAAGTGACATCTCTAGCTGCCCTGGCTAGCTGCTGTTAGCTGCTCTCTGATTGGCTGTCTCGGTCTGCTGGCAGCCAGCTGTCATCTAATAACTTGACAGTCCTGCACGGAGATTACCGGGAAACCTCTGCTATTTAATACCACGTACGTGGTTGCACCCCTTATCGTCTGGGTTTGATAATCAGTAACGCAGGTTTTACCTATGCTTGACATTAGGTTGCAAGATGTCACGTTGCTTTAGGCCCGACTAATGTTACATAAACAATTATTGTATTGTTGTAGGCATGCTTGTCTTCGTATTAGCGTTGTAACCGATTAAAAAGGGAGAGCTTTGACGTAGTAAAACCCTTTCAGTTGTTTAATTGATATACATTTAAATGTTGTCTCCTACAAAATGCATATTTGTGTATCACCTGCTTGTCTCTTAAATACGACATAACCAGTGATTTTTTTCTTTAATTTTATTTTTTAAAAGCTTTTAAGAGCCTAACAGCCACAGGACCAATAAATTTTGATATTACTTAAAACATCTGCCACTGATCTTTAGTGTGGGTGGATCTTCTCCTTCAGCATTCATCTTAAGCTCACACAAATAACTGCTTTTATTAAACTATAACTACAGCGTAATCAATTTTGGCGCAAATAGCTTTCAGAAATGATTTTGGTCAGCAATGAGATCATTACTTGATAGAATTGTCAACTGATTTTGCAAATGCTGTTTTATTTTATTTAATTTGGGCTTCATGAGACTTCTTGAAATCAAGCTTCTAAAATACTGAATTGTTATTTATTTTCTCATCCTTTTTGACAATGACTTGATAGTGGAGGAATAAGACTGAATATAAAGGAAAGATGTGTATTTACAGCACAATATGAGATTAAACTACTATCAAACTTGTTTTCTTTTTTCATTTCAATTATCTTGTGTTTAATATTTCAGGAATCAAATATTCTAATTTTAAATCAATCAAATTAGTCTTGTGGCCTTACAAGGACAAAGAAAATAGTTTGGTTGCAGCAATAATTATTTGGTTATACTTTTATTTATATAGCAGCTATTTACTGCAAAAGTCAGCTTAGCCTATTTTACAGAGAAAGAAAAAAGTTCAGAGGACATACACTTCAGTGCAACTGTATTTCAATTAGATCCATAACTTGCTTATTTATAATCCAGGTCATTCACAATTGAATGGTTAGAGAGTGGGAAAAAAACAGGAGAAGACATCAACAAACACAAAAGCACAAGGACTGTTCAGAAAAGACGACACTCAAACACAGTAGATAGCCACATTTCCATTACACGTATTTGCAAAAGAAATTTTAAACTCTGAATTTGCGATTAAAGGTTGTTCTGCAGGGGGGTTGGTGTTTCTATTGAATGGTCTTTTTCAAAAAAAAGCATGGCTTACTTCTCATAACTCTCCACATATCCCGTCCTGCAAGACTTTTCTTTAAAACAACAAAATATTTCAACATTGAAGAAGATGGACAAAAACGTATTTAGTCTTTGACAAACTATTGTGATTGTCACAGAAAAATTGTCAGAAAAATAGTCAGATGATGAAAGCAGCGGATGATCATTTAAAGGATTATTCAAAGCCCTTATGTAATGAGTAATGCATAATGATTAAGTAGTGTTGTCACACAGCTATATTATATTAGTGACGCCAAAAACAGCTGGAAACGAGATTTTGATGACTTCAGATTGTCCAACAATGTCGCATCCAGTGCTGGCGGGGACGTGGAAATTCACAAAAAGCATTTCCATTACACTTTTCGATAAAGTGGATTATCAAATTGCTATTTTTAAAAGATCCTTTTATTCCTTTTATAACTTAGACTGACAGCTGGTTCCACAAGAGAGGAACCTTGTAACTGGAGGTTCTGCCTCCCATTCTGTTTTGGGGAACTCAAGGAACCACCAATAAACATGCAGACGGGAATCAAAGTGTTTTGCTGATAAAATAAGAAACTATGAGATCTTTAAGATATGATTAAACTTGGGTCTTTAAGGCTTTATTTATGATAAGAAGAATTTAAAATTCTGTCTCAGACTCAGAGGCCATCGATGAGTGATTTAATGAAAAATGACTTCTGGAAATTCTTATCAGAACTCTTGATGTATCAATTTGGTTTAGTTGGAGGCTTTACACCACCAAGTCTTAAAGATTTGTATTATGTGTGAATTAAAGGAAAAAAGGAACCCAGATTTTTTAAAAAGTGTATTTAAAATAGGAAACTTTTATATAATGTATTTCAATTTCCAGCAAAGGCACTATCTCATTCACTCATTATACCTAATTGTCTTGACCAGAGTAACACATTGTGAATCTTGAAAACTGTTGCTTTGCTTGATTTACCTAGCCTGGCCAGCCATCCTATTTTTTTTTTTTTTAAACAAAGAATTAGCCAAAACTATTATTAACTAAAGACATCCAAAATAGTACGCAGTGGAGAATCCTGGTGAATGGCACTAAAAACGTGTTGATTCAAGGTCTCGTGCAATTCTGCAACCATCTTGGTTATTGTCAGTACTAGCGCAAACCCTTCTGCATAAGTTTTTGCATCAAGCCTACCCTTGCGTCATTGCGATGTGTTTGGTATGCTCTGTACCAGTGGAAATGGCTGGGAGTGGGAGGGGTACCAGACCCCTTTAACAGGAGAGAATTTCTGTGAATCGACTGCTCTGAAAAAAATAAATCACGGCCTGGCCAAACACACCCAAATTCCTCTTAAGTACATCATCATAATATTCAGTGGTAACAGACTACAAATCATACCATCTTTCCAGCTCTTATTTTCCTTTTTTCCCACTCATATATAGAGCTAAGAATTGGGAATCTACTATAACTGCTATACATCATTCAAGACCAGAAACTGTGCTTTATTAATCATTTACATTTTACAGCTTATTTGTTATCAGCACGTTAGGTCAGTTGAACTAATGAACATGAAAATGATAAGCCCATTAAAATAATGTGTTAGTCCATCTGTACTTTCCACTTTTCCTTCCAAACAGCACCATTTCTTGTAGGAATATTTGTGATCAGTTTTTTAGTGTTTCTCCAGTCTTTCTATAGATTTATCTATTTTCAGTCTTCTTTCTCTCTCTCTTTCTGTATAATCGATCGATAGATGGATGGATAGATAGATATAAAACCCTAGACTGTTTCTTTGGTGCTGAAAGTAGGCTGTGGAGGCTGTAACATCTCCTGCTGGTCCCTTCTCTCCCTGTAGTTATTTTATTGCTGTGGATAAAAATTCAATCTCAAAGTGTTTGTGGAGTATTTTAGAAAAACAGATTAGCACACATAATCTTGCGTGTTAATGCTTAGTTGTTAACAAGACAGAAGGATTTATGTGTCAAGGTACTCTAGACTATATCACAAATCACATGCTTATACTCAGGCCCAAAGTAATATGTTGGCATGCAGTGTGAAACCTCAGAAAATAAATAGTAGGTCTGTTAGTCTTAACTTGGCTTTGGTACAAACCATCTGTGAACCAAATACTCTTAAATGCTAGGCACTGGACTTTCTCACATTTTCTGCATTTTATTCCATCGGGGATGGCATTAAAAGGGAAAAAAAAAAACTTTAACAAACAGCAGCCCCATTCACTGTCTACAATATATAAAATTTTACTTTTTGCAAAGGCAGCTTCAAATATCAGCTTTGTGAAATTGTTTTGAACTGTCATTTGTGGTTTTCCTGACTTGGATGCTATCCTGAGAAACTCTAAGGAAATCGTAGATCAGGTGTACAGTTTTCAGTGTGGTATGAGTCCCCTTCATTAAAAACCTCAGATGTCAAGCCAAGCTTGTGAAAGTCTGAATTTCCTCTCTGTTTTTGCTCAGCAGGGAAGGGAAGTTTCATTTGCTTTGGATGTTTGGTGAGCTGAAACTTGATCTTAAATCTGGTGTACATGCTAATTGTGACGCAGCTCTGTGTTTTCATGCAACAAGACTTTGCTGCTGTTAAATTTACTCTTACTATTGTAGCTACCTGCTGTGGTGGACTACTTTGTCTTCATTAGGGACCTATACTTGATTTAAAAAAAAAAAACATGTGTAGAATAGAAATTAAAAGGTTATTTGAACAGGAAATGCTTGTTTAACTACTCTTTTTAAAGGTGTTTTGTACTTTTTAAAAAAGCATGTCATGAAAAGAAAAGCATTGTCACAGGAAAGTGTATTTACCAACTTGCAAAATTCTTGTCAAACTGTTAAATCTGAATTGTCTCATGAAGACAAAAAAGATGGTCTACTTGGTTAATTTATGCAAAAAAAATTTTTATGTGTGGTTATTTTGTCTTTTTAAATGATCTGTTTGGTTTCTTTAATTTTTTTGGTTACAGTCATAACATTCAGAATTAGACAATGTTGGAAGCATTAGAGATGTACTACATAGGGAAAGTTGAAGCTAATATCTTTTTAAAGAGTGTAGTTTATTTTTTAGACAGCCAGGTTTACAGAAATGACAAGAGAAGAGGGAACATCCAACCATTTTTTTATTGTCTACTTTGGTATACAATAAATACACTGCCACCAATAAAATCAAAGATAGTTTCATACAAAAACTTCAGAAAAGAGTGATAGAAAATGTTTCACAATGGCACCACTGGCTAAACACCAGGCAACAGAGGGGAATTTAGAGACAGACTTCAATAGTATTATGAAATAAGGATCATATTTAGAATCATAATGGCATATAAGACTGTTGTGTTCAATATTTTAGGTTAAGTAGTTCTGAGAATTATAGCGTGTCTTTTCTTAGAGACACGCATTTCACGTTCAGTAAGAAAGGTGAAGGTTCAGAGCCAGAGAGACAGCCTGAGGCTTCAAATGTCAACACATGACAGCCCAGCTGCCACCGGCAGTGTCACCCTCAGTGTTTGTTCTGGAGAAAACGTTCTGTTTATTACTGTCCCCTTAAACATTGGGATGAAATTTCCACCCAAGTTCTGCAGTGTTTTGTCAATAAAGAACCTGTTACTGAAAATAACAGGAATAAAAAAAAAGTTTGGGATTACTTACAGAGAATGATATTGGTTGAGTTGGGAGATGTTGGCAAGAGTACACTACCTACAACAGTGGGGCGTCTTTGAAACTCTGAATCCTTTAGTTCAAACAATTTCTGATACTATGCACATAATACCTTTGGCAGGAGAAAACATTGATCCAATTTGCTCTTTGCTGCTTTATATCTTAGTATCCTCTATTCAAGAGCCAAAAAAAAAAAGAGCCTCAGGAATTTCCATCAGAATGGAAATATTTTGTAGAAAAGATTAGCTGTTAAATCCTCATTTATAAAGCGGATAGAAACTATCCATAGTAACCACTGCCATTTTCATAAAATTAATTTGATGAGGTATGTGTCAGTTGATTTATCAGACTTATTCTTAAATGAAGATATTGCATAGTTGGCCAATCTAATTATAATTATAATCCATGTGTTCCTATGTGTTTCGAAAGTCACATGATATATTTGTTAGTTTCCAAGTCTATCAGTGATCGCCAGTGTATACATCTGAAACGATGCTACTTGTCACAATGGGGTATTCTGGCATTTTATTTTAAAGAAATTACCCAATAACAATGATGGCAAATGACCATTCTCACAAAATGTGTTTTTATGGAAAATTATGTTTAGGCTAATGACAAGTCTGAAGCAAAACAAAATGTAGAAAAGATGAATGAGTCTGAAAAGTTTCTGTCAGCACTGTATTTATTAAGTGATTTATCAGGATGTGAGCAGTAATTTGAGGGGAATTTGGAAAATTTCATTCAGGTTCACAAACTCAAACAAAGTCCCTCAGGGATGTTACGAAGAATGGTGGCCTCATGAGTAGTGATTGAGCTTTTTGGATTTAACTCATACAGACAATACATTACAATACATTGTGTGCTAATTGAGGGACTCAGCTCAGTTTTTGTAGTCTCACACTACATGAATACATTTGTAAGGTAAAATGATTATGCTGGTTATTCCCCCCCAACATTCATTGTACTTGTATGTCTTCATGTGTATTCATGTGTCTTTTCTTCAAATTAGAGATGTCCGATACAATTTTTTTTTCTTTTCCAACACTGATTTAGATATGAGTTTTGGATATCAGCCGATACTGAGTAGTAATCCGATGCTGTTTATTTTGAAGAGTATTGATTTTTGTTTTTTATTTTCTGGGACAACAGGCATTTGTTCTCCACGAGCCAATGTGTGCAAACTAAGTATCCCAAACTCAACACATTCAACTCAAACATGCCCCCTCTCGCCCCCCATTTTGCCTGTATTTTCACTTAAAACAACAAGAACATGAGACTTGGAAGTTCTACTTTTCCAGCGATCACTCAAATGCTTCAGCTATTGACTTGCTTGGATCTGATCCTCAGCTTATTTCATCAAAACTACACTTTGAAGTGAGAAGTTTGATACCCACCCAGTGTGCCATCAAAATTTAAGACATGGGCCCTGTGTAGAAGGTCCAGACTCTGTCCTAAAGTTGATTGCCTGCACATCCTTTAGATTACGTGAACATGTTCAGTCATAGTCTCATACAGCTTGGGGAGAGCAGTTTCAGAGAGATATTCTCAATTTAGCCAACTCTAAATGTACAGATAAATGGTGGAATCCCACATTTTTCATGGCAGACAGGGGTCGGTCATCCTGGATAATAAATTCCAAAATTTTACCTGTTTTTTGTGGCTTATCCATTTTTTTTGGGGGGGGGGTATTTCTCTTGTTTCTGAAAAGCAATCTCTTAAGTTTGGCAGCTGTGTTTCCTCCGTGTTCCCCTTTGACTTAATAAACGCCTTCTCCTCTTTCACTTGATGGCATCTTACATACTTAACAAGGTTGCTCTTTTTAGATTTGGCAACATTCATACCAGTTGTGGAAACTGCTGCCTTGCATAAATAGCATTATGGCAGAAAACACCACCACATAGACAACATAATACTAATAAAGCTAATAACAGCTATCTTGGTCCAACAACTTAGATGAGGAAGTCGTATTGCAGTATTGCAAAATTTTTCCTGTGCTGGCTTTTAGAGCAATAAAAATGAATGATGATAACAAATTGTGTGGTGTCAGATGGTGCGTAGAGAAAAATACTTTCAGCTCCCAATACTCCTATATTTGGCAGAATCAGCAAGTATTTCCCATTCTGGTATCGGAGCTGGAGATGCTCATTGCATTCCAGAGTTACCTGGCTCTCATATATTTTCACATCCAATGAAAATTACAGAAGGTTAATAAAATTCCTTTAAACTGTCCAGAATTTCAGAGACTGAACATACCCTGTTAGTTTAATATAGAAATCTGGGGTAATATTTTGCTCAGTATTTTCTCACCTTGTCCTTTGTCCAAGGTCATTTTTTTTCTTTATGACTTTTCTGAATTATTGACAAATCTTAGCTTAATTGAACTGCAAGTAGTAGAATTCTTTAGCTACCCTGTTATTTTATTTTATTTATTTATTTATTTGTTTTATGTTTTTATTTTTTTATTGGGATTTTTAGATTTATGGCCCACACTATTCTTAAATGTGGTCACTATATATATCTAAATAGTAATGATACAACAATACAACAAACAGATGTTGTAGTTTGTGTCCATGAGATATTTACTACTCTCCATTTCTCATCAGTGTGTTACAGGTTTATTTGAATTACAAACAACTTTGAAACAATTGAAAATAAAAAATGCATAGTTAGAACTGGTGTCAACCAAACCCCAATTTTACATATATATTAGCTTATGTCCCTGATTTATGCATACATTTTACTATGTTTTAAATTTAAAATCTGGAAAAATATATTTCAATATTTCTGTTGAAGTTCCAACTTTTCTGCCGTCCTTGATCAGTCAGTTTAAATAAACCTTTTTTTTTTCTGGCTATGGTTTCCATTAAGAGCTGAAAGCATTCATTGATACCTTTTTATTTTTCTCCTTTTTTTCCCTCAATGTGTTTATTCCCCTGCAGCAACATATGATAGATGTACCTTTTGATTACTCTTGATTGGTTAACTCAATTACTAAGTCTCTTTCTCATCGTCCATCTCAAACTCATTATGAACTTATTTGAGTTTGTGTGCTTGTGACAAGTTTGTTCTCCATCGCTCTTGCATGATTTATATGTTTTTGTAGTGTTTGGCATTTCAGCAACCTGACCGAGAAATTATATTTGGAAATCTCTATGTGTGTGGTCATAAAGACTGCAATTCGTCCTTAGCCAACATCCAAACTAAAAGTTATCTTTTTCAAGTTTTGGTTTCTGGATTTTATTCATCAGAGGTTATTTGTCCATATTTTGTTTTATCATTATTATTTTGTGCTTTTTTTTTCTTTATCTATTAAAATTCAATATTTTTTACACCTGTGAAAAGACTTTGCAAATACATTTATTATATCAAACATGTAATTACTATATACTTGTGTTAACCTTCTTTATAGGTCCATTCTCAGACGTGGTCACCGCAAACCTCAAGCTCTCCAACCCAACAGAAAGGAATGTGTGTTTTAAGGTGAAGACGACAGCGCCACGCCGATACTGCGTGCGACCAAACAGTGGAATCATCGATGCGGGCACCTCAATCAACGTCTCTGGTAAGGATAGAGTCAGGACACGGAGCTGTGGGCAATTAAAGTTGTCTGAAAGGGATTTAATTCACTCACTTATGTACCTACAGATAATTTTAACACGTATATCCTGCTTTAAATAAAACCACTAGCCTGTCAGACAAATAATTGTTTTTAAAGGGTATGTATGCAGTGTTTCTAAAAATGTAAAGAAACTCTCTGTCTTGACTGGATTCACTCATGCAGCTCCAGAGAAACTGGTACAGGCTAATGTTTCCATACTGTGCCACCTCTGCCATTTACAGCAACAGACTCACTTTACAGCCTCCCCTATCTGGTGTCAACAACTGGAAACTGTGTCACTGGTGCCTCTAGTCAACACTCAATAACAAACCAACTGAGTCCACTCTGTCATTTATAACCATTTTTAATTTTTACCAGGATGAAAGGTTTGAGTCTCAAAGCGAGTTCACTTTCCTGAGAATTTAGCCATGCTTGCTAAACATAAAGGCATTCTTTGTTGCCTATTCCTGCAAATACTCAAGTTTTCATTGCATTGTATCAAGGCATTGCAGTTGACTGGATAACAGTGTTGTGTGGATTTCTATTAAGAAGGAAATGTGCCTTTCTAAATTGAATACAGATATCTTGATTAAAAATCCAGATTTATTTAATGTTTTACATACTTCTGCTAAAATCGTATCAGTAGTCTTAGCTCTTTTGGTTGATGAATTTTTTTGTTGTTGTTGTTTTTTGTTTTTACTTTATGTAGGTGTGCAGGGAGTACCCCTATCACTTAATATCTGTGTTTGCATTCTGATCATAAAAACAGATTCCTGTTGATGACAAACTCTCCCATAAGAAGGGCAAAAATAAAGAAAAATCATTTAAATGTGACTAATGTACTTGCATTTTGATTACCTATATATTTGCCCAAAATCTAAATACCGCAAAGAAAAACCTGTAATGAAAATGCCTATGATTAAAAAAAAAAAGTCAAATATCGCAAAAACCTTTTTTTTTTTTTTTTTTTTTAACCCTTTCAGTAGGTAGTTTCACAGATGTGTCAGTAATCCAGTTTATCGGAAAAGTATAATGGAAACGCTTTTTAGGCATTTGTACATCTCTGGGAGCACTGGATGTGACGTAGTCGATCATTCTAAAGTCATCAAAATCTAGTTTCCAGCTCTTTTTGTTCTCAATAATACAATGTATTTGTGCTATAACACTACTTAATCATTATGCACTACTCCCTTACATAAGTGCTTTGCCTCTGACTTATCATTTGAATGATCATCTGCTGCCTTCATTTTCTGCTGACTATTTTTGCAACAGGAATAGTGGCAATAATTTGTCAGAGACTAAATGCTTTTATCAATCTTCTTCAAAGTCTTCTTTTTTTTATTGTTTTGAAGAGAAGTCTGACGGCACGAGATACTAGGAGAGTAACGCTCAGAAAAACACAGCTCAGTGGAAACACAGATTTGTATCTGACTTGTATCTCTGTCACCTATTACTTTTGAATTATTACTTGATTTGCCAAAATGCTTATTAGGCTTGTTTAGGCTGCTTTGAGTTAAATGTTGTCATTGTAATATTGCACTATACTTAACTCTACCTGTACCCTGTTTTTTAACTTTAGTAATGCTACCAGGCTGTTAAGAGGATAAAAATTAGCACAGAACTTTGGAAATAAAGACTTCTCAGTTCTTATACTAACATTACATTACTAACAAGAGTATGTTTGTTTAAAGATATTCTGAAAGAACCTTACCTTAACTAACCTGATATTCTCTCTTCTGACTTGTGTTTAGATAAAAAGGTTTTTATTTTTTTCATCTTATCTTTTATTCAAAGCCTCATTCTTAGAAAATGGCAAAGCATCTGTTGCTTGTTGAAGAGCAGCTTGTCCTGTATTTCTGGTCTGTATGTTCTAACAATAAGTCAAAGGTTTTACAGACATCCACTGGCATCTCTATGAGGGAAAACTGTCTGCCGCAGAATACCTACAAGCTCGCCATGTGTCATTTACTGGCTCAGCAGAGGCTACACTAAGTGCTTTTGAATTTGTACTGTAACTATATATGTTGAATTTAGCTTTGACCACAGGAATGTTATTGAGCTCAATTGCTTTTAGCAGCATTTACTGGAAAAATATGTATCACGAATCTTTCAAAAATCCCCATCTCCACAAATATGGAACTTTTGTGGGCATGTGTCAGAAGTTTGTCTGAGACACTCTGTATAGTGTCATTAACTTCATTAAGTTGGCCTTATGCATATTTCTCATGGGTTGGTGTCAGGCCTGAACAAGAGACTGATTCACCTGTCATAACTAAAGTCTGGATCCATACTTGTAAAACATGTTGGTTCAAAAGCCACACCTGGCTCCATATGGGATCTTTTCTAATATTCAGAGACCGTATCAGCTCTTTCACCAACCAATTAGATTTTCATAACAAAACCTGACCTTTAAAGTGGTAGCTGATTCCTTCAAGCACATGGTTGATTGAAGTACTGATGGCTTGTGTGGGTTATTTTTCATCCTTAAATAGACAGGTTGGTTTCTAGCCAGTACTTTTTCCCTTTTGAATTTAATAGAACAAGAGAGGCCCAGGGGAGCACAATCAGGAGTGTGAGAGCCTTGTATGTTTTATGAGAGTTTGTGTTTTGTGAATTTTTCCTCTAGGACTCTATCTCCACAGCTCTGCTTGACAGTAGAGGCCTGAGGCTTCTTTTCCAAAAATACAGGATGTGTCTTCGAACATGGTAAAGGAATAAGAAGCTCCTTACTGTATCAGTTCAGGTTAAATAACTTGCTTCTTGCTGAAAAATATTAAATTATTGCAGTACTTTTCCAGTGGTAGTCTCCTACCTATTTGATTTTTGGTTTGTGACTACGTTAACTGGCCTCAGGTGGCTCCATCTTGGTATTGTTGTTGTTGTTTTTTAATTTAATACCCAGAATGTGTATTGTGTCTTCCTTGGTTTGCTGTCCAGTGACCAGACTTTTGAGTAATACATCACAAATTGATCAGGAAACACCAAGTTCCCAGTCAAGTTTCTCTGCATTAGTGTGACAAGGTTACTGTTATAGATCAGGATGTAACTATGAGGTGTAAACTGCCTCAGCATATTAATCATATCCCTGAGCTTATCTCACCCAGCAAAGGCGTATGTCAGTAGGCAAGGGCCCACATTAGACCAGCCATGAAAATGATTTTCCTCTGCCTGCCTTCAGGTCCAAAGTCATTGTAATATCCAGTTAAATCCCTCTTTGAATAAGGCTGATAATTGTCTAGAGAAATGAGAGTGAGCAAGTGTTGTCAGAGGGCCCTTCTGTAGTGTTGAAACTCCTGACATGAGTTCATGGGCTATCTTCTACGTTTGTGTGTTTGACACATCATGTCCTGTGTCGTATTTTATGTGAAGCCAGATAGTGTCGCAATGTTCTCCTTGTGTTTTTATTCTAAATTTTTTTGACCTGTGGAATGTTTTGTTATAGCATCTAATTTTACTTTCTGTTTTCTCTTCTGGTTGCGTTTCCCTTGTTGAAAACAAGGGAAAAGAGAAAAGAGTTTAAGCATTTATTGGCCAAGAATAATAAATAAATAAAAATGCTTGGCTCAGTTTCAGGCACTCCCTTTGTGCATCATGATAGCATAATTATATCTGCACTGTAACTATAAATAAGATAAATCTGGCACCCAATGCAGTTGGATGATTAGGAATTTTCTGCTTTTCTGCTGTGTGTGTGTATATATGTATGTATATGTGTGTGTGTGTGTGTGTGTGTGTATATATATATATATATATATATATATATATATATATATATAT
>JAOWBL010000205.1:0-18142 GCA_028564865.1 Zenarchopterus dispar | reverse complement strand
TCACGGGGGTCTGCTGGAGCCTATCCCAGCCCGTCTCAGGCGAGAGGCAGGGGTACACCCTGGACAGGTCGCCAGTCGGAGGGAACTACTTGATGCTGAATCCACATATATTTCCCTTATGGCTTGATGAGTGCTTGGTAGCTAAATTAATTTGGAAACACTAAAACGTACTCTAACTCTGTATGCCTTTAGTAAAAGTCTCTGACCTGACATGACACACTGTACTGAGAGACAAACACGCACAAGCCCAAACTACAAAGCCACACAAGCTCACAAAGTCACTAACACACACTGACTCTTATGTAGCAGCAGACGCTGATTTAAAATGTTCCAGTTTTCTTGCCAGAAAAGGAAAATAAAAGAAAAACCTGTTTAACTGCTTTTTGGGAATCCTTGCAAATGTTTGTTCCCTGATGGCAGAGCTTGGTGGGTAGATGGAGGACACTGCCTGATGCTTAGTTGAAGCTACCTCAGCTGTTTGCCTAATGAGTTTTGGGAGCTGCAGAGCACGTATTTATCTCTGTGGCCGTCTGTCAGCTTCATTTACAGACGCTGTCAGCTAAACAGGGCCCCATCAACACCAATTGTGAGCTTGTGTGAAAACAAAGTGTGTTTTCTAAAATTTTTAGGACAAATGTCCGCCTCAGTTTGGTTAGTTAGGTTGTTTATGACTAACGGCTTTCAGCTGAGCCTTGTGGTGTAGGCCTACATGCTTTAGTGAGCCTGCTTGTTTTTGTGTTCATGTGGGAGGTTTGGAGTTTGCAGAGATGTTTCTGTTCGAAGTCAAATCCAAGTTTAAATGCCTCACATTGTCATAAATGCCTACAGGGGGGATATTGATCTTAGTAAAATGCTGCAGCATTTATTTCAGAGTATGGCATTGTTTAAAGTCAATACACTGGGGCTGATTGTTGAGGTATTTCCAAACCTTGAAGCACTGTTGTATGCACGCAGGTTGGTGGTTTGGATTTTTGACCCAGGCATGGAGTGAATCATCCCATTTAGCTGCTATTACTCTCTGCTACTTCCCTTAAGAACCTGACTGTGGTATTTCTCTGTTTGCCAGTGGAAGATTGATGCACTGAGGTTGACTTTAGGAAGAGTCTGAATTTCTGCAGATATGCAGAAATGATATGGCAGATACTGCAGATATTCATACAGCATATGTGTAGAGTTGCACATATGGCATATGAGTTGGAAAG
The DNA here is from genome assembly GCA_028564865.1 of Zenarchopterus dispar. NCBI lineage: Eukaryota > Metazoa > Chordata > Actinopteri > Beloniformes > Zenarchopteridae > Zenarchopterus > Zenarchopterus dispar. The sequence goes on along the minus strand of JAOWBL010000205.1, from coordinate 16,940 downwards.
TCGTCAGCTCAAGTGTATGTACCTTTGACCGACCTTCAGAAAAATCTCAAATCTTCCCTTGAAAAAGGGCTGGAGAAATAGTCATGTTTGATGTTGGTACGCTCTGAACCTCTGCACACTGGCAGCAGTCCTACCTGTAGGTGCCTGTTTCTGGAACCCGCCACATTTGAATGCCTTTGAAGGGCCCTTGGGTGCCTACTGTCACATCAACGTTGCTGCCCCTGTAGAAGTTAAGGCACTGGGTGGGAGTTGGGCCCTCAGGGCCCACAGCCCCACAAGTGTGAAAAGTCCATTTTCTAGCTGCGCATGATGGAAGGAAAAGAGGTAAAGAAAAAAAGGATTTAGTTCTCTGCGTAGCCTAACACAGGTGTAGAAAGTCAGATTCTGTATTCAGTCACGCATTCACACTTAAAGATGATGGACTGGTTGACATTCAGAGCACCAAACAGACTCATCAAACTTGTATTTGTCTGTCATTCATTCCACATGAACATTACTGTCTCTCCACGGCATACTCTGAGGGCAAGCTTCAAACTGAGAGATCCTCATATGACATGCAGCTATTATCACATTTACAGCTGCAGCAGGGGATGTCGTGACAGGATCGTAGGTGATTAGCATTTTGCCTCGTTTTCCATGTAATCCCATGCGTCTGTGTTAATTGGAGTTCCTTCAATGTAATTAGCTTGAGATCAGTGTCATCAGATGGACATGCAGGAACTTAACGCTGCAGCACTAAATCCTTATTTAAGTCTTTTGGACACAGCTGTAAGGTTAAGGTTCTGCCTTCGTCTCGCTGGCTGGGAATGCTCTCAAAGTGCTACTAAGTCATTTCAGAGGAGGCTGGTTTACTGCAAATGTGACAGCTGCTAAAATCAGTCATTTCTGCACTAAAACAAGTATCATGATGAGTTTTAAGGTCACCATTAGTACATGTGACGGGACCCCAGGAACTGAGATGATTTCATTTAGAATAAAATATATGGTTTAATTTATGATGTAATAAGCTTGTCCTTTTCAATAATACACTACACATAGATGGCATGTAATGTCCCAATGAATGCTAGTACCATGGGAAAAAGTAAGATAAAGTCAAAATGTGGGTTTGCAGACATGAATGCACAGATTAAGTGGAAATATCACTCCTTTTTGTCATTTTTGGAGTGTTTTTTGTGTTAAAGGATATTCACAGTTTTGCTTTCAGTCTGCATTTAGGCTTAGGAGAAAAATGATCAGGTTTAGAAAAGGATAACAAACAAACAAAACCATATAAATAAAATCTAGGAATTTCAGGTGTTTAGGAATTCTTTTCAGCCGAGCAGCTTATTTCTGTTTCAACATGGTTGCTATGTCAGAACTGACATATATTCAGCATTTTTTCCCCCATTCTTTCCCTCCATTTTTCATCATATGAAAAACCATCTTGAGGATTGTGAGGTCTCTCCCTGTGAATCTCATGTTTACATTATTCTTATTTATTTATTTCAAACAAATGTGCAGTATGAAGTATGCTCAAAAATGATTTTGGGGAGACCAACGCGATGTACCAGGAGGTTGGGAAAGATTCTGGATGTAAATGGTGAGTAACAAAACCAACATATTACACCATGTTTAACAAAAATGAAGCGAAAATAGAGAATTCCGTGGAATCCTCTTGACATGACCTTTTCTCAGTAGTGCAGTGTTTGTACTGTTATGTTCCACTTGTTTTTTCATGCTCTGCTTCCACATTTTGGTTTAGTTTTGCTAAATAAATAAATTCTGTTCTTAAAGAAATGCATTTCCTTTCATCCCAAGGGAGAATAGCCCATATATAACAGACCAAGGAAAAACTGATGTTGAAAAGAGGTATCACATGCCTTTAAGATGTAATATCAAGCAGTCAAGCTCAGTTTAAAGCATCTTTGTGAGACCAGCCTGTTGGCAGAAGAATTTTGGACCTGATCTCCCTACAAACACATCACAGTGCTACTTGTCAAGTGTTAACATTGTGAAAGACTTTTTTTTTGACCAACATAATGATATTTTATGAATTCACTAGTTTTTTTTATTTTTTGTTTTTGCATGCTATCAAGTAGCATGCAAAATTCCGGAAATACAGTCTGTCTATGGCAGACTCACAACAGATGTGGTCTCCAAGGGAAATTAATTGAAATAACAATGTCAAACAGGTGTCAAGGTCCTGCAACTTCCCCCTCCAATTGTTGATAGGGAAGGACACAAAACCACGGAAATCTTATCCTGTTGTAAGGGTTGATGTCAGCTTTGAAACAGTATTTGAACTATTTTCAACACTACGATACAAAAATGATAAGACGACAGTGAAAGAAAAAAACAACAACAACCCATAACTAGTGATGTAGCCAATAGCCAAACATTGCTTTAGATACAAATCCTGTCATTTTATCTGAATTGGCCACCAGTTGAAGACACACATGCTCAAAACACAAATGTGAAGATAATGTATTTATAATGAATGATGTGTATTTTTTTTCTACCTGAAGGTAGCTTTCACTGTTTTGCATTTTTTAACATGAATAAAAAATTTCATTAAGTAAAATGACTCTCTTTGTCTTTGGCAATTTGTCAGTGTTTAAGATATACAAGTCCTCGGTTCGATTTCTCCCTCACCTAGTATCTCCCTAGGGTGCAGGTGGTTTCACAATTCAATCCACCTGATTGATCTTGTTGGCCCATCAATATAAATGAGTTCGCAAACATACGCCCTGAAAACACAGCACACAGCTGGTGTAATGAGCCATCCTGTATCGAGTACTTTACAGGGCAAACAACAACAAGACACACTCACAGAGATGATAGTTCATACTAATAAGTGGTATATCAACTGGTAATTCACACACACACTTACTTATGCACAAACGCCCCTTTGAGACTGCAACTCTGCGTGAGTATTATACGAATCTCCTTCCCTGTAAACTTTGCCACCAGTGGCATACAATTATCATAACCAGCAGTGGCCTCCATCAGAGAGAGGAGCAATGGTGGTCATGAAGAATTGTTCCAGACATCAGGAAGTGAGGGGAAAACAAATGTCACTAACTGGATTGCAGCATTCACATTAGTGTTCCAGCAGTCTTTAGTCTTTGTTGAGTGTCACCGAAACAAGTCAGCAGTAAACACGTTCTGATTCACGACACTGTATCAGCTTCTTGCCATTCAGGATCACGTGTCTTCCTCAGCCATGCTTTTGTAATGTATGCAGAATGTGATTTTGCATTGTCTTGTTGAATAATTCAAGCAGATCCCAGGAAAAGATGTCGTCTTAAAGGCAGCATTTGCTCCTCTTAAATCTCAATGTGCTTTTCTGCATTAATGCTGCCATTACAGAAGTGTAGTTGACCTTTTCCAAAGACACTGAAACAACCCCCATACCATCATGGAACCTGGATGTTTGGACTTCTTCATAACAGTTTGGATGGTCTCTCTCTTTTTTTTTTTTTTTGTCTGTGGTACATGGAGTACCATCACGCATTTCCACTGTGTGATGGTCTACCTCAGATGTCTCTAACAGACATCCAGGACACAGAACAAGATTACCAGCAGCTTTTTATTTTGCATGGTAACATTTTATGTGCTACTTTTAAAGCTAGTTCCATATTGTAATGTAAAGTAGTGTCTTCTGTATCGCATTGCAGTGATTCCTTGTGTATATGGTTACATTAGGTGTTGATGAATGACTTGATGATGTTCTTAAGTGCCCTCTGAGGGATCCGAGATAATGAGTGTCTAGCTTATGCTTACACTCCTTCACTTTTTAAACTGAAATTCCTTCTTGACTAATGATATCACTTTAGAAAGAGAAATATACAGATCTCTTCCTTTAGTCTTTTTTTTTTGATGAACATTATTTTTTAAACTTTTCAATGGTTTTGCAACACACTTTTTGGGCAGATGAAGAGAGTGTAGGTCCTTTGCCCATCTTAACTGCTAATAGAGTCAGGCTTTCATGGATGCTACATTATGACCAAATTATCCCCACAGATATCACCTGCTGACATCACATGTTTAAAAAATTATCATTATTCATTTTTTCCTTTCACCTTCTTATTAAAATGCTTATTAAAATGTGATAAAAACATTTGTGTATATTTATATTAAAGACACGTTGACACAGCGTTTAATTTTATTTTTTATGAAGGGTGGAGTTGACATCATTGGGAGGGACAATTTAATGATCGGTGGGTATTGGTGGGGACATGTTCCCACTACACCCTGGATCTCAGTGCAAAACCCGTCAGTAACCTTCTCTACTGTATATGCCTCAAACAGTATTCTTCAAGCAAATATCATATCTCTAGTGGTCTTTCGGGGTACAAAAGCACACTGCTGCTTGCAAATGGGAACGTCCTTGCTTAAACTAGCTTCATCTAGTCTTTCCCAGGTCCTTATTGTCTGAATCATCAGTTCCATACCTCTATAGTTGCTACAGATGATTACCTCATCTTTGTTCTTGAAAATCCGAACTGGAACGCTTTCCCTCCATTCCTCTGGCATCTTTTCACTTTTCGAGCTCATGTTGAGCAGTCAAGTTAAAACTACTGCTGTCTCTCTGGTTTGTGGCTGTTACCAGCAGATGGAACTGTGTTGATAAGTTGAAATTCCTCATAGTTTTTTGATGGTAGGATGAAACAGATTTCAAAATGAAGTCAATTGTTTACATCTAGCAGTGTTTATTACAGAGAGACATTGCAGTACTGAAAATAGGTTATATTGTTACTTTGGTGCAACATTATGTAATCTGATGGTTTTTTCTCAGAGTGACTCTCACAGCTGTCACTCATAAAGCCACACCTTCAACTGTTCAACATTTTGGAGCTTAACATAATTCTAACTGATGAGGTACATAAAAATTTTCTCCATCATTCAGTGGTCATGGGTGTGTCATCCAGTTATGGTTACTCACAGCAGCTTGCAAGTAAAGTTATGTCTGCTGTAAAGTTTGATATTTTACCTTAAAGGTTGTAGGAAGCAAGGGTGCCTTAAATGTATAAAATCAAATGTATTGATAGTTCATGAATTATCAATCTGAAGTAAGGCTGTCAAAATTAAGGAGTTACTAAAGACTCTGTATAGTACAATTTTTTGACAACACAAGATTAACACACACAGGTTTCAGGAAACATGAGACTTGGTTCAACCTATAGTTTGGAAAATCAAGAAAAGATGCAGCTGTAATTGACTGAAAATACAATGCAAAATGAATCATATCTGTGACACACCGATTTTCTAAAGAGAGGTTATGGGCTCACTGTCAAAAATGTGTGAGAAGATATGAAAACACTCTGGTTAGTAACTTATTTCACTCATGTTTTCAGTGTTTTTAAAATGTTTGTTCTAGTTAATACAGTATATATTTAAACTCATGGTTAAGTCAGGCCGAACTAGACGTCATCACACAACTAAATAATATTTTATTTAAAGGATTTGTTTATTTATATCTATGATTCATATGTACTTATATTGTTGTGACAGGAAAGGATCAGTGAACAGTCACATTATGAAGCTCTAGAGACATTTATTTCTAAATGTTTGGAAAATTGTTTTAGTTCATTTCCCCCCTCACATCATTAAAAGCCTGTCTGCTGGGTGTCAATTTTATAATTTTGCATCTCATTCATGGTCATCTAAAGAAAACAAAATTATGAATATAGGAATATGATATATTGATGATGGGCTTGTGAAATCGCATTTTAGTTAGACGTAAATAAAGTTGATTTAAATTTCAGGCATCAGTTAAAATTTTGCGTTTAAAGAATTCACTGAATTTATGATGATATAAAAAATGTAAGTACAGTCAGGAAATGCTTTTAAAGCATGTTTAGACTTTACTGTAAGTAGCCTGTTTAAAGTTACCTCCTCCAGCTGCATCTTAATCTTTCACATCCACAATGCAAAAGGGATTGTTTTCTCATTTCTTTGCTGATATAGAAGTTGAACAGCTTGTTTATGATAAAAGCACACAGATCACTCAAGGAAAAAACCACTTTATGATGTCATATCCTAAAATGAGGTGCCTCTCAGGATATGAAATAGTGAAATACAGCTCTGAATTTGAGTTCACATCCGAATATTTTCCCACCTAATTGGCACTTGAATTCAGCAGGACCAACTATGTGAATTATATAAGACAAATTCACACTAAATATTTATGCATAGTTCCAACATCTTGTCATTGATGCTTTAATATGCAACAGCAGCAAAGCAACTATTTCTATACAAAGACAACTGCACAGTACATAGCTGTTCTCCTGAGGGTGATCCCATAGCACTGCAAAAGGACGTTTGTAGTGGCTTTTCAAAACTACACATTTTGTGTTGCAATAACTACATATCTTTATTCGGGAAAATATTTGTTACTTATTAATTATGGAACAAAGATTAATCTATTATCTTTTTCTGTTCCTCTATTCTTTCATAATTTTCTGTTTTTTATCAAGTGACAGGAAAACAGGATTACTTTGCATTAAAACCTTTTCATGTTTTTCATGTTTTCATGTGTATTTTTTTTTCCCTTTTTTTTTTTTTTTGTTCTGCAGGAGAAGATTCTGGCCAAAAAAATCTCAGTCCAGAAGAGTGCCAAAGAAGTCTTGGTCAAAGGTTGAGGTTGCTGCAGTGATGTGACATCTAAAAGTCCATTTATCTAAAGGAAAACATGCCACTAAAAATAAGTGCAGTCAGTGCAAAGAAGCTGAGGACCCTGTGTTAGCACAAAGAATAGTGCAAAACATACGGGACTTTGCTTGGAGTCACCTGAAAATTTCCATTAGTGAGTGGTTAAGATTTGCATGACTCAATAAAATGTAATGCAAACAGAGTAAAGCAGTTGTGCAGTTGGTATAACAAAAAGAGAATTTCCAGGAAAAAAGGAAAAGTAAATAAATATGCAGACCCAGATTTATGTTTTTTTAAAGACACATCTGTTAGATCATGCTATGTAAAACTGCTGTAAATTAACAGTAGATCCCAGATGTTTTATGCAGGTGTGTGTGTATGTGTGTGTGTCAGCGACAGATGGGCTGAGCCTTCATCACTCTCTACCAAAAGGCATGTTCTTTCAGAGGCAGACATCTTCTAAACTGACTTTTTTCTCCTTCAAGCCATGATTTGTATTGACCTGGATTGGTTCTGTCCCCAGACATGGAAGCAACTGAGTCAATTAGAACTTTGAGACAGCCTTCAGGCCGACAGAAGCTACTTGAAATGAATCAGTCATTTGATGTACTGGCCAACACAGGAGGAGGTGAGTAAACAAACAAGAAAACTGCTTTTGCTGCAAAGCAATACATTAAGATTTAGCAAGGTTGATCACACACATGCTTGTAAGTGCACATTTCATGGTAGACTGCTGTGTAATGTAAAGAGTTGACCTGTTCTCATTCTCAGAGCAACAAAACTACTGTTCTATCAGAAGCATCTCAGATTTACCTAAATTGTCCTCTGATGCTGGTACTATACTAATTTTTTACTGGGATGAAACAGTTGCTTTTTTCTCTGAATCCCTTTTGAGCCATGTGTGACACCCTTTACCTATTTGTTTGCAGTTTTGTCTGCATATGCAGTTTGGTTACACTGAGACACTATAACTGTTGTAGATTTCAGCCTTCTACTACATTTGAAATAGGATAAGAGCATTGTTTGACTTTAATGTACTGTTCTTCATTATTAACTCTGCACACTGATGTGAATTTGGCTTCAAGGAGCACATCTATCATTTAATTGGAATTTATTATTTCATCTGAATCTCTGTGGCCAAATCAACACTTATCCTTTACTATCTTTAAGGAGTTTTCAATATAAGATGAGAAGCCATAAATTTGAGGTTCTGTGATGGAAACATCAACTGGATGTTCAGCTCAGCGATGCTCAGAAACCTCACTATCTACTTTACAAAATCAAAAATGGTGGCTCTGTGAGAAGAAAATGCTGAAAAATAAATAATACACTCTGCAATGTAGATCTGTAAACACATTGCTGAGATTTTAATCTGCACACATTTTATTAGATAAGCATTTTTAAAGGGAAACTTTGCACAGCACTTGAAATAAATAAAACTCAACTGCCTCAATGTAAGTGATTAAATATTAATAATAACAAAAACAATGCTTATTTATTTTCCAAAACAACAGGCTATACAAATTTAAAAGGGTTTATTTTACGCAATGCTTAGAATGTATTTTTTGTTGCAGCACAAAACTCTCATTAAGATTTCATTCATTTTATGTAACTGAATATTTACATCTTTTTCATTACATGTATACCACATTTTATTCCATATTTTCATTTACTTCCAGACTCCTTTCAGACTTTTTTTCTTCTGTTCCCATAAGTAAAATGATGCCACATGATTTTGAGTCCCATCCTCTGCAAATTTGATTGCAATAGTTCTGATACTCAAGAATTTACAGCAGACATAAACTCACTGGCCACTTTATCAGGTATACCAGATGTACCTAGTAAAGCAACCGCTGAGTGTACTGCAGGGTGTTTGTGGCATGAAGATTTTTCATTCCACTCGTCCTCTCTGTCATTCTGATCCATTAACAGTTGTCCTTATTGGTCTGACCATCAGAAAGATGGATCAAGGCTGGCACAGCCTGAATGGACCTGAATCCTAAGTACAATCCTTTTGGAGCCAACCAGTCTAATTAATTAGGAAACCTGTTTTGAGAAGTAATGAACGTTATCATTTTCACATCGGTCTTACTGACTCATTTTCCCATCATAAACCTGAGGTAGCAATAACTAGTTTAATGACTGCTGCTGGCCAGCGTTTATGAACATGCAGTTTATGATTAAAAGACTGACATCTCCTACGTGGAGCTAATTAACAAACAAAGTGGCCAAAACTACATCTCCACATGGAGCGTTCAGAGACAGACATCTGCTGTCAAAGCCAGTCAAACTGCTTCAATCAGCATCATGTCTGCTTTTGATTTGACACCAGTTGGCTCTTGTCTATGCAACCTGGGTTCTTGTTGTGTTGTACATCCTGCTGGAAAGGTAACTATAACAGTATATTGAGAGATACTAATATTTTATGTGCTGTGTTTTATGTTCCTAAAAACACAACACACCCTCTCATACAGTCAATATCATATAACTCATCTCTCCCATCACAAGAAAGGGAAGTGAGCTAATATTTGTTTACTTATTCAATACTTGCTGCAAAGATGGACCCGATGAGTCAGCGGCGTGTACCACCCAGCAGGGCAGTAGCAGGACCTGTGTCTGCTGCCAGAGTAATTGGAGAACGCAAGAAAAAGAAAAGGATGGCTGAGATGGAGACAGGGCGGCAGGTTGAAGAGGCAATAATACAAGCTAACAGAGATTCAGTAACAGCTTTCACTTGGCGACGACGGGAGGCAAATGTAGAAATGAAAGGGAACAAAACGTCCTCGTCCCATAAACCAGGCTGAAGGGAGAGTTGAAGGGGAGGGCGAGGGGAGATGGGAGACGCTGACGTTTGGTGGGGTTAATCACTGAGCGTGTCAGGGGAAGAGGAGAGTCTTGTTGGAGTGACGGCTCTGCTGAGCTAAAACCCTCATCAGGCTTGCCGTCCTGGCCTGCAGACGTCAAAGCATCAGGGGGAAGGGAGACGCCTGTCGAATGTTAACCGCTCAAGGCTGTCTCTGAAATGGCCAGTGTAGAACTGCAAGTTCAACTTCTTTCCCCCCTGAGTTAATATCTATGATAATCACAAGGGCGAGAGCAGTTTGATCTCCAACTCCCATCTTTCTCTGAGGAGGTTTTACCCTGCTGCCTTTATTGTAACCATACTATTACCTGTGTAAGCACAATTTAATGCCATTTTTGTTGCTGTCCTTGCAGGAAATCTCATATAAGACACCTTTTATATTATGCTGGATATAAATGTCATGTTTCTTGCTTAGAGAAAATGCAGTTTCTTGATAGAGACAATAGCTCCTGTTTGTTGTCTGTGCCACTCCTGTGGCTCCGGTTCACTGAATCGCCCTACAACATAATAAAATCATGCTGGCTGTCCCACAGTGGTGTCTGATCTTTAACTGACCCCTAAACATTCAAGTCAGTGTTAAAGAACCGTTGGACATCCACCCTACAGGCACTAAATCAAACAAGCCTGCACAGAAAACAAACAAATCTGCTAATTATTGCACACACACTCTCTCGCACACACAAATGTGACAGCTCTGTGGCATCCCTCTTCAGTCCGTGCTCCTGGTGAAGTTTGCACAGCAGCATGAAGATGAGACACACGTTTATTTAAGCTTTCCCCTTTGATGGTGTTTGTTGTAGTGAGAAACAAGACATGGGGTTTAAAGAATTGTCCTTAGAAATGAGAGCAGGATTGGGTTTGGGCATCTTGGAACATTTCTCGATCTTTCTGAGGTGGAAAACATTTAAGATCCTCACCTGACATCGTAGATATGGTTGCCAAAATGGAATAATTGTGACTGTGGACGTACCACTCCACCTATTCAATCTTTATGTAAGAGTGCTTAGAGCGAAGCCAGTCTTCACTGAAAAGAGATGAGATCTCGTATGGAAATTTGTATAAACCATTTGAATCACTCTCAAACCATAAGATGCAAAATTCTTCATAGCAGTTCAGAGCAGTGTGAGGGTGGATACCAGGCACTGAGCATCACCTCATTAATGTCATCCCCACAGTTAATCATAGCAATGGTACAACTATTAAAACCTTTTACAGCATGTTCAGGATATCAGGCTTGAGGCGAAGAAACTGAGCAACACCAGAAAAGGAAGAGGGGCTCCAAGAAAACTCCATAAAAGTCCTGAAGTGAACTGTAGTTGAATCTTTCATTGCTCTCTGGAGAGACCTGAAAATACTGTTTACTGAGGGTCCACATTCAGGCTTGTTGTGCATGAACACTTTTGCAAAAAGAATTGGAAAAGCAATGAGAAAGAAGACTTACATTTGTGGGATAATTCCCAATATAACTTGAGGTTGGTGTTCCAGAAAGTTTTTTTTTTTTTTTTTTTAAACTTGAGCAATTTTTTTTTTTTCCAATAAACCTACTGGAACAACATTTATTTGCATTGTCCTTATTGGGAATTATATCCAGAAGAGTAAGGAAAAGTCTGACAATATAACAAAATGTGGAAAACTTAAAAAAGGTTTATAAACTTTCTGTCACCACTATGTTGACCTGTGTGACCAGTTTTTTTTGTGGAGTGCCAGAAACTACATCCTACAAAACTGATTTGTTTATTTTGATAGGATATGAATGCCATAAAAGTCTTTAATGTTGTTTTTGGGAGAAATCCAAATAAAGATGTGAGAAAGTAAAACGCTAGAGTGTAGGAATACTTGTGTTTAGCCTGGAAAAAAAAAATCACAGAAACAGTTGCTGAGCATTTGTATAATAACTGTTTTGTGTACATATTTACTGGAAATCATTTCTGAGAAAATAAGTCTCCATGAATTATTCAAAATGTATTTTTCAAAAACAGTTTACCTCTAAAGTGACAGCATCTTAAATCCTTCAGCTTGAACAAGCCCACCTTGTGCCTCATGTGGTTCAACACTTCTGTTGAAGACGTGTACCCTCTAGAGGGTCTCATAGCTTAAAATCTTATGACTGAAAATTTAGAAATTGAACCTTTGCTTGTTATTACCCTTTTGAAGCAGGGAAGTAAGAGCATGAGCTGGAAAATGTCAAGTCAGTGTAACTGGCTCCATTGACATTCTCAGGAGACAAATTAGAGGATTTTACACTTCAAAACTGCCCGTACCGCTCCATTTAATGCCAAAAGAGATCTCTGCGGCACTCACTCAGCTGTGAAAACAACGCACACCAGCAGGGGGCACACTTACTTTGTTGCAGGCCACATGCCATGCTCAGCATGTGAGACGCATCTGTGATTTATTAATGCATACAAACATATGTGTGCATGCGAGTTTGATGTGTTAGCTAAAGGAAGAGTGAAGAGACTCAGACAATATCAGAATCTTCTCTTCTTCAAATGTGAAAAGGATGAATGAAGCTTCACACACGCATTCAGTGGTCCTGAGGCAATCTAGGTCACACTTACATGAATCTGTGGTGGGGAAGTTCCTTGGAAGAGTCCTAATGGATGGGGGTGGAGTCCTCATAGTTGGTCTTAATAGCAGTCTGGTTGTACTGGTGACCGCAGGTGGAAACTCGCCGTTGGCTGAAATGAAATCCAAGACACATATTGAAAAGGCAACACCTTCTTTTCTGTATTTTCAGCAATGAAATTCTGTTTCGATTATGATCAAGAGGTGAGTGAAGCAGAGAGACTGCAGACCCCTCACTGACACTGACAATGTGGAACCACCAGCAGGGGTCATTCTTTCATTTGTACCACCCCTGGCAAAGGGGAGTGAAATATATAACATGGAGCTCCGCTCTATCTCTCCCTGTCTCGGTCCTGCAGTAGATGGGTAAGCTCAGTCTGGGTGTTTGGTAGCAATCCAAAGCCTCCAGCCTCACTGCTTCCCAGAACTGAGATCATAAGCTCGCTGGCACCTTGATCTCTACTCCCTAAAATTCTAAGCCAGAATTAAGTCTTCCAGGGAAAAAGCTTGCTGACTGCTTACACGGAGTCACGACAGAGTCATGACAGAGAAACTCCCAGTAAGACAGAACACATTTAGATTAGAAGGATAGAAAACAATTAAAAAGAACCCACACACACAAACAACTGTCCCCTACACCTACACCTACTCTGTTGAAATGGAATTGGCGAATAGTTGCTTGGCCGGATCACCACATAGATAAACCATTTCTTTTTAATTTTGTTATGGTAAAATTTGTGCTCTACAGTCAGTAGCATGAAAGATATCTGGTCAGACACTCCACAGACGAAAAGGCTATCAGTGGAGTCTGGTCAAAAGAAAAGAAAAAAGAAGAATAAAAAGGGTGTGTGTGTGGGGTGGGGTGAGGGTGGGGTGGGGTGGGGGGAATCTACTAATTCCTTCAACAAAATCAAAAGATGTAAGCAGCACTGGAACCACATCAGTACTATGATTCAATGACATGTTGGGGAAAAAAATCTGTGATCAACATGCATTTATTAAAGTCATTAAAGGACTGAAAAAAATTCTAATTGCATTCTATTTTTTAAGCAGCTGTACTGTGTTTAAAGACAAAAATCATAAGTTTGAATGTTCCTCTGAATTTTGCTGTTACATCAAATACTAGTTCAGTTTTAGCTCAATGTGAAAATGTATCCGTGAAAATAATCAGTATGTTTTTACTTTTGAACTAGAGTGTATTTTCACCTGTGGTCTAAGCTATTTTTAAATATCTTTAGAGCTGAAACGGTCATTGGGAAGAGCTGTGTATGTAAGACTGCTTTATTTCCATTCACATCCAACAACAGTTCATTCCCTTATCGCTCTCAGCAATAAAATTTAGCTTGGTTGTTGTAAATTGGCCCATAATGCTCTGTTTTTAAGGAGAGCCCTTTTCTGTTGAACAGCCTGTCCCCTGTATCAGTTGTGTGTATTTTCTTTGGAATAAAGCCCTCACAGGGTCTGCTTCTACATGACCCCTGTTTGTTGCTTTGAAAGCAATGGGACTTTGTCACAACTGAGATTATTTCAAGATATGTCAGAAAATGTTTGCCGTGGTTTAAGAAACTGATAATGCTGCAATCATTCAACTGGATATGTTCAACACCAAAGGGATACGTTCAGTTCTTGACTGTTATTCTGCTATTACTTTTTTTTTTTTAAATTAAAAATGTATTCAGGATATGTTGTCCAAAGATGCCTAACTAGTCAACTTTAAAGTGATTGAGATTGGGTTTGTTTCAGCCAGTTAAAACTTGAAGAAAGCAACAACAAACTGTAAATGATTTTCTGTGTCCATATGAGCTATTTCTCTCCTGCTTCCGGAGTAGCCCGTTGAGAGGACTGCTACATGGTTTCAGGGGTCTATTTGCATTTCATACCGACAAGGAAAAAAGAAGCTTCCCCATTTGTTTTACACAGCAGCACAATCATACAGTTTGATTGCATTGCAGCTGCATGATTTTGATCATAGGGTGACCCTGGATGGGAGCAAAGAATGATTTCAAGGTTTATGGCATATATATATATTTTTTTACGTCATTTATTTTTCTACTCCACAAATACTCCTGGAGTAAATATGTGCAGCTTTATATAACTCTAGCAACCTATGAGCAGGTGCTATTCCTACAATGCTGGAAACGAGCCACACAATCTCATTATCACGCAGAAATCAAAATGGAAGTCACCTAATTGTGACAAGATGATGAGTTGCTCACAATGTGTCATCTGCCTCCTTGGTGAAAACAAATCAGGCCCTCTTTCCCTGTCATCATTATCGCAGTATCATAGGATACAAACAAGACTTTTCATCTTTATCTCTGTAGTCATTTTATCACAACTACTCTCTTGCTCCTTCATCCAGGCTCCCCTTTCACCTCAGGCTGAAGTCTCACCATTTGTGACAATATGGCAGGGGGACTCCCTCGACAGCTATCAGATTTAGAAGCTGGTGTGTGTGATTTTTTTTCTTTCGGTCGGAGGAAACCTGCTCACTTTGAATTATTGTAAGTTGCCTAAACCTGGCACGAGCTGGAATCACCTGTTCCTCAGGGTAACATTTACCATTAAAAAGCAGTTTGATCAAAACCCATCAGTTTTGCATTAAATATGCATTGAGTCTGACTGGTGGTCACTGCTGAAAATGTCTTGGGGTAAAGAAATTCTGTAATTTTGTCTTCAAAGCTTTGAAAATCTGAGCACTGCTTTGCTAAAATGTGCAATCAAGAAAATCAATAGCTCATTCCACAGCTCTGTAACCTGCAAATAAATATGACTGTCTCTGGCTCCCATGCTCAGGATCTCTGATAGCGAAAGAGTTTATGGGCTGACCTGATGGATCTCATGCAACATACGACTGACCGCAAAGTCTGTTTAGGGAAGAAAATTCCAATACTCTGTAATCAAGACCAGTGGATGTGTTTTATATATAAGCAAAAAGAACATGAAGTTTTTAAATCTTCAGTGGGCTTGTTAATAAAGCTGACTGCATTGTTATTCTGTGCATGGTAACATGTTGGCGTAAACAGCATTGGTATGCTGCCGCAGCAAGAACAAGGACTTGTTGAGGTCCACCACAGAGGAGCCTGATCCACGGGGCAGGGCATCAGTCGGCGTGGCTGTCTCTGTTCATTAGTGGTGTGGTGTAAGACACTGAAAACCCACCAGAGGCCAGCCGCAGAGGGGTGCACCTCGTTACCACCAAGCTACAATCCCAAAATATCTGCAGTACATCAAACAAGAAGCCACACAACAGATGTTTCGTGTTACTAGTTTGGCATTCATTCAAACACGTTTTATTAGATGGAATCAAAGTATGTCGGATTCATGAATGTAACTTGCATATACTTCTTTTATGGAAGTTTCTAAACCTGGCCTTTAAGCTATAATTGATAATCTTTTTAATAGTGTACAGCATGTGTCATTCTAAAAAGTGCATTATTCATTAAAAAAAGAAGGAATCAGAGTTTGCACTTCAACTTTGACCCAAAGTCACAATAAAATTGAATAAAATGTGTTTTTATGCCATCTACTGCACACAATATGTCAGCTGTATTTGGTATAATTTCCTGGAAAACAAATGTTTATTTTTAATCTCAGTCTTAAGGGCACACACTGATTTTACATTCAGTAAAACACTCTCTTATTTGGAATCTTAGCAGGTGTCGTGCAGAGCAGTGGGGAGTGCTGTTCATCAGAGAGGACTGGGAGGGATCAGCCTCTCTTGTGTCTGTTTTTATTTTTTATGCAGCCCTTCAGCCATTTAATGGAAACATTTAGATAATCTCCATTGAATCTTATAACCATATTTTGACATTTCATTTCTCTAGAGTCATGAGGTTTCAGCAAAGATAAAAAGGACCTGAGATGTGAAGCCAATAAGGAAGTCCTGAAATATAGACTGTTACTAATGGAAACTGAGAATGGGTTTCAAAGCATTGTGACAAAGAATACTGTATATATACAAACTCAGAACTTTAAAATGGCAGCTGGAAAAGCAGTAAGTGAAGTTGCAGTGGCTTTGTGCATCATAAGATACGTTCTGGATTTTAGTCTCGAATCATCTTAGATCAAAAGGGAAAGGCTCATTTGGTTATTTGGTATCAGATGAGATCAGAACAGCAGCTGTGAAGGCTCAAACAAGCAAACACGTCACTATCTCCACTGTTAATAGACAAAGAGCATCTATGTCATTCTGTTTTCTCTATTTTCTGTTTTCAGATTAACTCGACAAAATTACAATGGTACACTGACGACACAGTCCTTTACACTCTGGCACCTTGTTTGAAGCAAGCTTGTTAGAAGTTAAACTGCAGCCTTCACTGGTGAAATGAAAGTTGGTCTCCATAACCTTCAATTCTTACACTAAAAAGTAAGTCTACCTGCAAACAGAAAAGGAAAATAGAAATAGGAAAATTGAGTTTTAATTGCTTATGTTGACAATTTATTACTAAGCAAATAAATGAATAAAAACCTGGCCCTACACTTCCACTGTAAGGTGAACTCCAACTCACAAATATATTTCCCTATTGTCCTATGGAAATAAATCATTTTATTTTTTGTTGTTTACACAGTAATATTGACCCAGACTTATAATGATCGTTTATCTCAGTCGGACCTTCCCGGATATAAAAAGGTCAAATGAAATTACATGTGATTGACTAAGTGCTGGCTTTACAAACAGATATAGCCTCAGGGTGTGGTAGTACTGCATTCAACAAGGTGGAACAAAAGGATTATAATTTGGCAGATACTTAAAATAGAACTGAAATTATAAGGGAAAATGTAATATGTGTATGTTCGTGTATACATACATACATACATACATACATACATACATACATACATACATACATACATACATACATACATACATACA
>JAOWBL010000203.1:0-57287 GCA_028564865.1 Zenarchopterus dispar | reverse complement strand
AGTAAACAGGTTTACAGACTAGGAATTTGCTCTGATGTAACGGTGCAGGTGAAACATGGAATAATGTGAAGTAAAAGGGCTTTAGATGCATTAAAAATATTCTTCATCCATAAATACAACTTAAAACTCTATCATGTAAAGAAAAATAATAAAAAACAAAATCTGGATCAATACAATCTTCAGCTGAAACCAAATCTTAAATACAGCATCCATTATATAACATTTGGCTTTTAAAGCCACAGTAAAAGGTTTCTTCATGCAAAGGCTTGAAAATTACTTTTTTCTTTATTAATTTGCATTTTACATGGCATCTCAAGCTTTTTTTGTGTTTGTTTTTGAAAAGATGGTTCTACAACAAGTTCTTCATAAAAACCTGCATGGTCAGAGCAGGGTTTGTTTATTAACCTTTTGATAAAGCTCAAAAGGTTTTATATGTTCCCAGATGTCAGAACAATTTGGCTTTAATAAATGATTCATGAGGAAATGTCACCGCCAGTAATAATTAAAGCTGACAAATGGCCCCAAGCACTCTGCTCTTATAATAATGCAAATAAATTTTCCCTCATTTGTTCAACAGAATTCGGTCGACTCGTGTCTTGAGGCGACTTCTTGGTCCATATGGCAGAGACTGAGTAGGGGAGTGGGGGTCCTCTTTTTAATTCCCCATGATGCCTGCAACGCCATGTGGCAGTGGTAAATAACTGTGTTTCACTAATGAATCCATGTCTGGCACAAGGTCAGGAGGTAATTATGGTCAAAAATATGCACTGCGGCAGAGACTTGAAGCTTTACAGTACAAAATATTTAAAGGGCTAGTTTTCATCATGAATGTCATATCTAGAATTTAATGAAATAAAAACAAGTCTGAAACTGATTAAACTGCTGAGCACTTTAACTTTCATGGAAAGAAGAAATAAACATGGTTGTAAATAAAAGTTAATGATGTCACCGTTAGCATAATGCGGAAGTCATCTAATATGGGCTTTAAAAAAATATTAACATTCAGCTTCATCCCACAGTGTGGTCCAGAAGGACCCATTGAGGAGGGTTTGGGATGGGACTTTAAGTGTGCCTGACTCCAGTGGAGACATTAAGGGAGAGGTCCAGACAAACACATTTCACTGCCAAATATTGTTACTCACAACACCCACTCAGTGGCACATTTCCACTGTTAGCTGCAAGACTCAGTATGAACAATATTAAATTATTTAAATATTTGATCCATCTTATGATTTAAAGTCTGTCATTCATTAATTTAACTAAAGGTGAAAGAGTGCTGGAGCCTATCCCAGCAGTCACAGGGCCAGAGATGGGGTATACTCTAAGTCACTAGTCCATCAAGGAACCACACAAAGAAAAATCAATCATACACATGGTCCTGTGATCGATTTAAAATAACCAATCAAAAAAAGCTATGCTTTTATACTGGGCGAGCAAAGACCCCAGCCAGTACAAGTAAACGCAGGTCATTTACACATTTGGCTGCATTTACATATTATCTACATGGGTAAGACAAGAGGAAAGAAAGGAGGCCTCTGATATTTTTTTTAATCTATGACCCTGCGTGCATTGCTGCAATGACTGACAAACAGTATCTGACAAATCACAGCTTGGGGCAGAGCACTGATGCAGGTGAAGAGATGCAAGTAAAAAGTGCTTTAAATCTAGAGCAAGTTAGGGAAAAATTAAGATAAAACAATAAGGTGCTCCAGTGTCAGTCATAAAAATATGAAAATCTGGTCATTTTATCTGCAATTTATCGCATGACAAAAGTCAAGTCTTTGTGTACAGGCTGCTGGAAATTCAGTTTTTTTTTCTGCAGCAGATCATTAGCTGACCATTGGACGTGAAAATGGAGGAAACAGGGATCCACTCTGTAGAGTTGTGTCATGTACTGAGCTGAAAGACAAGGGTCTGGCCATTTGTTTTTTCAAGTTGTAGTTAATTTTTGTAAGGGAAACATTTTGTGAAAACAGTGTATAAACTGATAACCTAGTATGACATTTTTATTTTGGATACATCTACTAACTTCAGTTTTGTTTTTTTTTTCCAAAGCAAAATGCATGCTGTTGAAAAAATGTCAATAGTGTTCTGACTCACCTAAGTATACTTTAGATATTTTTATAATGACCTAAATTATTTTAGTTGTGGGATAAGTGAAAACTGTTGTGAAGTGACTGCTGTAATGTGCTGACTAAAGTTTTGAAGGTTTCAAAGGAAGAGACAGGTGGGGACAAATTAGCCAATTATGTGGTTAGCTAGGTTTGGTAGATTAGCATTGTGCTAGGCTAATCTACCACAGCTACCCAAAAATTCAGGGTCAAAGACTTTGTTTGGCACACTGTTGAGTTATGTTGGAACAGGTTTGATAGCGTTTCTGGAAAACAATGGATCAATATAGAAATTTTTTATATTCGTTTTTTTTTTTTGGCACAGTTGGGTCCATGTAAACACAGCACCACAGTGTTCACAAAACAACCGTACCAACACTACTTTTATGAGGTGGTTTCAGTTCGACTGGTGAGGTCCATTTTTGGTGTGTAAAATCTGCAACCCCAATGCAACCCAATTATGGTCAGACTACGCGTTTGAGCCAAAAAGCTTCTATAGAAGTTAGGTGGTATTTGTGGATTTTCAAGGAACACAAATTTAACGTGACAATAGAAAGTACCGCTAACAGTTGTGGACAAATGATTTCAAGCTGCAGTCATGCTTCATTTACAAAATGTATAGCTTGCCTAAAGCAATACAAAGAAACAATATAGAAAAACATGGTCAACTCGGTCAAAACACTCACTTCTCATACAACTAAGCTTTCACTGCTTCGCTTCAGGCTGGTTGTCACGGAAACACGATGTTATGCCAACACTGATGCTGACTAATGACACTACTGACCGCTGTAACGTGTCTTGTATAAACGTGAAATGAACTTACTCATATCCAGGACAGAAATGGAGTGAGAAACGAGATATCTGCGAGAGTGTACAGCATTTAATAAAACACTGGCAATTTTGTTGATTGTGAGCTAAAGCAGTTGGAGTTTAACCTGAAGAATTTAAATTTGACTCCAGGATCACAACAAGCATGGATTCAGCTGATTCACAGTTAAACTACCTAGAAACTGGAAGTATGCATGAAGCTGAAGTTGGCCTCAGATTTGTAGGTCTTTTTGCAACCTGCTCAATCCATATTTAACTTCAGGACCAAAAAATACTCAATGATTTTGATATTTAGCCTTACTATAACCTAACTTAAAATAATCATCTTGTTTCTTTTTGTATGTCACAGTTAGTCTTATACCTTTTGGTAAATATTAACCTTTTTGTTAAAGGTCAAAAATGCCTGCTTGTATTCAAGAAACTTGTTATTCTTTTGTTAAAAGCTTACATGTATCACATAAAAGTAAACATGCAAGAAAGGAAAAAATTTGTGGTTATGAGATTTTTGGTGTTGTTTTGTTTTTAGGACAAAGCAATTGAGAACAAGGTAACCTTCAGGTGTAGGTTAATTCATAGGCTCAGACACAGTGCAAGCAGATTTTAAAGTTCACATGGACACATCTAGTGACAGTGCAACTGGCTCAGTATTTTGTCTTTAAGTTTTTTTTTCCTCTCTGCTTTTGTCTTTATTGCTGTGTTTTACACCGTATGATCAGCATTACATTCAAAAATACAAGTATGCGATCTACAGTTTGGGTCTACCAAACACACTGCACATAGGGATTTTATTCCAATCTTTTCCTTCAAGACTCACTGTCAGGTCAATACAGTCCACCATTTACTAGAGACATGACCCCTGTCAGGTCATGTCAGCCTCAGAGTGCTGAGCTGTAACACTCCTGACTGTTCATCCTCCCTTGCTGTAACTCCATTTTCTCCTCTAGAGTCATGAGGATGCTCTGATGAATCAGTCTATTGAGCAGGACTGCACTGTGTACTGGTTTCGAAACTTCAAAAGTGTGTATGTGTCTCTGCATGCACGCTTGCATGTGCCAGTGTGGTTCCACGTTCCCAGCCTCCTAAAATACAAAGCTGCCGTTTGTTGCCTCTCTCCACTACAAAAGCCCCAAGGACCACAAGAGCTGTAAGCAGAATTTGTGTGTGTTTGAGTGTAAAATCACATGTGTTTATCTGAGTTTATTGTTTAATATTTGGTGGTCCCCGATGATGCACAGCAACCCAGGCCCTCCTATAAAAGAGTGGCATCTCCCTTTCTCTGGCCCTCTCTCACGAGTTCTCAAACTCTCTCACACCAACTCCAACACGGGATATCTGTGTTGGAGGTTTTTTTCTTGTGTTGGAGTTGGTGTGAGAGAGTTTGAGAATTCATGGTGATTCAGAAACTAACTTCAGTGTTAGCAGAGATTGCTCCTGTTGCATTTCAAAGAGGGACATTTAAACCCACCAAAAGACTCAAAGAAAGGTAATGCCGATCTGATATTGCTACTCCTTTAAGAACCTCTTTTCAAGGTGACATAAATTACCAATCTCTGGTGAGACTGATGAGTGACGACATCTCTGACTTACTTGGGGGTGGGAGTTGAGGGAGGTAAATCAGCATCGTGCTGTATATTATATTTGTTACTTATTATTTACTCTGACCGCGTCTTATAGACAGATGAGCCAAAAGTTAAATCGTTTTGCTCTCTGGTGACAAGATTATATCAAACACCTGATACTAAGTGTTAGGTATGGTGGCGGTGAACTGATGGTTTGAGGTTGTTTTTCAGCCCCACGAGCTGAGCACCTTGTACTCATTGGTATACAGAAAGATTTCTGGATTACTCATAGTATTGCACACTCAATTATGAGGCAATTTAAAACACATAAGCTTGACTAAAATTGGCTCATGCAACCAGACACTTGATCCCGAGCACACTGGTAAATATACAAGAGAGGGACTGACAAGAGAAAAGACTCAAGTGTCAGAACAAGATGTACGGACTAAAATTCCTAAGACAAATTAGATCACAACCATATGAGAGACTGGTAGCATCATAAAGAAAATCAATTTCAAGCACTGCTAATAAAGTTGCTTCTATAAGTTATTGAATCATGGGATGTTCTTAGCTTTCCACACACTTTTTCTGAATTCATTTTTTGAACAGTATTTAAAGGAACACCTGAGGAGTTTCTCTTTTAAATAGTGCTCTGGTACGCACAAACGTAGATCTGAATGACAGTACTTTTTCCCCACCATAACACATACACACTCTGTACTTTGATAGAATATGCCTGTTATAAAAAAAAAAAACACTACTAAAACACCATGACACACACCCACGTGTCCACACAGAAGAACATGTGTTCCCACTTTAACAAGAGCAGAGCACTTCAATCCAAACAAAATGGTTGAGGGTAACAAACTGTATCAAATAAAAGCTGTAAAACCCAAATCAAATAGAGTGCATGCTCAATTTGACATAGACACAAACACACAAAAAGCAACAGCCTCTGCCTGATGTCAGGATGCATGAGTCACTGAAGAGACAGGATTTTTTTTCCATAAGGAAAGCACCCACTCTTAATTAAAACAATTTGTAGATACAAATCAGTGTCAGCCCTTGGAAAGAGCACTTTTGATTAATGTCAGTGCACAGGGTCTGCATATCTGCACAATTGCGAGAATAGTCTTTCGCATTAAGAATATTTTAAAATGCATATATATTTATTTCTGTTTTCATATTTTTATTCTTTTAAATAAACACTAATAGATAAATTTACTACGAGAATATTTCTCCAGGAAGCTCAGAATCTGCTGCAGAAGAGAGAACTGAACATCAGTATACCATTATCCTGCCAGATGTGCTCCAAAAAGCCTCCACCAGAAAGGATCTGCATTCATGACTACGCGTCTCATTTCAAGCATCTATAAAAATTGTAAAACTGTCTGCATTTATTTAGAAGTGTTTCCACATAGCTGCCAGTGCCCACCAACGGCTGTCCATCTCCACAGACATTTGCACAAATCTAACCCGCCTCAGTCCTCTGAATTCAAGCCAGGTTAGCATGGGTGCTGTCTTCTCTTTGACTGAAAAAGTGAGAGAGGCAATGACATTTTTAATTCGGGATATTACACCAGATATATAGAAAAGATGATGGCAGTGTGACCATAAAAAATTATAAAGCATGCACAGGTGTTTAACTGCACATCTTTAGGTTTTCTCTTGTCCACTCAATTCAGAATCATAAATAGTAAAACTAACTACTGCAGCTAATAATGAAGGAACATGCAGAGGAGGAATGTTTGGACAGCGATGTGAATTATTTAATGAAGCAATCTGTTGGCTTCATCTGTACGAATGATCAGAAGGCAAATGAACCCACAGCTGGTGTACATGTGTGTTAGTGTGAATGCAGCAGTTCACGCTTGCAATGTTTTGAGATGGAAGTGACGCATACATGTACCAAGGTTTGAACTAGTTAGATTTCCAAAATGTTACTGAAAGGCATCACAGATGTTATTTAAACATCATATTAAGATGTTTAGTTGCAAATGGATAAAAGAAAAAGTGCATGTCTGATAAGAACTTCACACATCAAGAGACAGACCTTTGTGAAAATCTTTGTCTGCTTCTAATGACTTTTGACAAAATGCATATGGATTAATATCAATTGAAAATTAGAAAATAAAACTTTATTTTTCTTTCACAAACAAAAGCAAGCAAAACTCAAAAGACATCACTTAATCATGGCAGGGGATGACAGCTGGGAGCGCAGCATGCTGCAGGATTTTAAAAAGTCACTACATGAGGACACTTTAAATGAGCTTACAGTGACCGGCCAATGTTTTTTTATTAGGCGGCTCGTCTTACTGACGAACAAGGAAGAAGGTGAAAAGATGATGCCATATATTATAGTAAAACCAAAGTCAGACACAAAAAAGACAAATAAAGCAAGATCTTGCAGAGAAAGACAATTACAACAGGAACATTTCAAACTCTTTCCTAAAAAACAGGTTACATGTCACATGGTTGTACATCTCAGTTCTTTTTCTCTGTATATTTAGGCTTTTCAGACAGCAGGGCATGCTTGGTTTACGGTGTTTTTCCTTCCCCTAATTGCTGTTGCCTGGTTGCGTCGCTACTTGTTGAGATGCCAAGTGTATCTTTGTTTCATTTTCAACCTCTCACGTAAACATGAGTCACACTGGACCAGCTGCCAGGACGGGCTTAATAGAGAGAAACATATTAAAGATGTGAAACTGCTCAAAGAAATGTTGGATTGGTCCAGTCTCAGTCAAAAAAAAAAAAAACAAAAAAAAAAACTCAGTGAACTGAGGCATTTATTCCAAACCCAGCGCCAAACAGCAATTAAATAAAATTAACAGCTGCAGAATGAAGTAGAGCCTAACAGCTAAAGAGACTATAAACCAGTAAATGTAACATGGAAAAGCTTTTACAAATTATGGTTTAAATTATTAAATGTGACCTAATAATATATATATATATAATATATATAATATATACATACACACACACACACATGTTGTGTGTGTGTATGTATATGTATCATGTTGACTGCTTGCTGCACTAACGTGTAGTGGCCAAGACCTAAATAACTGTATTCTGAAAAATATCAGAATAGGATTATTTCGGTTCATCTGACAAACAGTAAGTTTCCTTATTCAAACAAAATGACAATCCGTCAAAGGTCAAGATGATTTACTGAGTTCATCAATGCGTATTACTTCTAAATATCTACTATCAGTGTAGGATAAACTGAATCACAGAAAGCACAACAAAACTCATTAAGGGATTACATCAACAGCTGCTAATCCACTTTCTATTGTGGTGTAATTTTTAAATGGAACATTAGGAGCTTAGCCAGATGGCTTTGCTGAGGTATGCAGTTAAAATAGGAAAAAAAAAAAAAAGTGCAAATCACAGAGATGTGTATCCCGAGTGAGAATCAGGTGGCAGAGTTCGAAATGAGAATCATGGCTGTTTTCAAAATAAGCTTAGGTCTCGCTTTAAAATCAAGAGGTCAGTAGAAATTTAATTTGTATCTTTTGTTGTAAGTTAAATATTTCTCTTGGTGAATATAAAAGAAGCAAAAAGAAAATAATAAAAGCATATGCTATACTACTAGTACATGCTGATTTTGTCAAAATGAAGTATGGAATACAAGATTTTGCAGAAAACTGCACAATTTGCAGTATGCAAAAAATACTCAGATAACATGCTGCTAAAATTTTGAGTAACTTGCAGACCGGTTTGCAGACTGTGAATCATAATGCAACACATTCACAGTGGTCATGTGACTTCTGGCACATGTCCTAACAGCATCTGCTGTAGCAACATGGAAAAATACACTCCACTTTTATTTATCTATGTTCATAGTAAACACTGCATATCTTGTAGTATGGTGCTGCTCTAGTTATTTTAAGGTCAAAATGTTGACTTTTTAAAATGTGACAAATGTTTTCCAAGAGATACTGTTATGAGTTTAAAAAAAAAAAAAAAATCAATCAGTGGACCTGAACTGACTGCATCCTGATGCAGCAAACCCTTGACCTGGAGGATTTGCTAATTTAGGTCTGAGAGAAAGCCTCTGACAGGGAAATGACCATTGTGCCCGCCAGTCTGCTGCAAAGTTCAGAAACCACCAGGCACAAAATCTTCATAACTGTTCTGCTAAAAAGTTCTGTGCAGAGAAAGGCCTGGCATAGTTATCCTTGAAATAAATAAATAAATAAATAAACTTTGTGAACACAAACTGTCTGGCCAAAAGCAGTTTGTAAGTTAACCACTCACCAAAACTGTCATTAATCCAGAGCTTTCCAAAAAAAAAAAAAAGGCTACCACTGCTTTCAGTGTAGCCTCTGCGTCCTTGACAAAAACCGTAGAGGAGGGCGGAGGCATTTGGACAACAGACAAAAACTTTCCACTTTATTCAACAGTATACACTTAGTATTTTTCCCCATGTTTTATTCCCCCATCAACCATGCTTATGGTGTAAAATAATACTAAAAACAGAGTAGTGCTGTTCTTATAATCAGCACATGTATTAAAAGCTTGAGCAGGAGCTGAAATGGTTGGGGCTGATGTTGAAATTCTTACCTCTCGAGGGACTGCTCCAGCTAATGACGTGTGGCCAGCTAGGACAAAAACAGACACAGAGTTTTAGTTTGCATGTCCAGGTCTTCAGGGGACTGTGAGACAGAGCTAGACTGTAAATCTGGCTTCTATTATGTGTCCAAGGTAAAGAAATCTGGCACAATTAAAAGCAGACATTTGCATTTGGTTTAAATAGTATTTACTTAGTTTAGTTTTTAAGTTTGAAGTTTATTTATTTAAAACAGAAACAGAATATTATATTTTGATGAACATTATGGGAATGTAAATATACAAGATTTTAACCCATAGGCTAATTTTCATGTTTTTGTCCCTTTGGATAGGTTGATGGCCCCTAATGTAGGTTTTTAATGGATAAATACTAACTAGAAATGACTGAAATAAAAAGCAAAAGTGAAAGATAGTTCTAAAAAAAAGTCTGTCTTAAAGCATTTTCGTCATCCGTAAGACTTCAGTGTTTCAGAGTACACCAAAAGACCACATTGCTCATGAATAGTTGTGCATGCTGAATTTTAATGGATAATGGAAATGCTCTAAATTTTTAACATGTACTCCAAAATACTACAATACATATCAAAGCTCAGCTATTTGAAGTGAAGCCCATAATGTTACATATACTTGTCATGCTTTTGTATTCCTTGCACTGGGAGTGTTTTCTTTCACTTGACAAAAATATACACCAGCATTGTTATACTGGGATTTGAGACCAACCTTGTCAACTTCGTACCATGAGAAATGTTAAGAGCTATGACTTAAATTTATCTCACTGCACTCTCCCTCTCTAAGTAGTATCAGCCCATTCGGTATTTTGTTTATTCAGTAATACATACTGTATGTGAATACATTTAGAGCAGTAAATTGTCAGTTTTCTGAGTTTCACGTTCACCGTCACATAGGCCAGCAGTTTCTATAAAAGGCTGTGCCCGTGTACTAGGGCTGAACCCATTAGTCAACACAATTGATTATGCCGATTATAAAATTTGTCGATGTAGAAATTTTAGTGTTGACGTGTCATTTTAAATCACATAAATCTCATGGACAAATGGGTCTTTCCTGAGGTGAATGCTCATTGCTATTATACATTAGAAGTTCAGGGGTAATGTTAGTTACAGTTAACATAGGGGAACAGGGCGGATGGAGGGAATAAGCAAGCCACATGGCTGACGTCTTGCAGCTTTCTTCTGCTCGTACGACCCAACAGATGCCACCGAAGGTTTACGTTGGCTGGCTAAAGCAGCCTTTCTACTTTTATCTAAAGGCTGTCATTTCTTAGCATCACTTCAGCAATGCAGGTGGAGGGAATGGCAGATATAATTATTGACTACAGAAAAACAATTAATGAACAGACTAGTTGACTACCACAACAGTTGTTAGTTCCAGCTTTACTGTGTTTACCGTTAGTGGCCACCTCCAATAACAGGAAGCTATCGATAACCATCTATGTTATCTACACAAACACCAACTGTGTCAACACCATCTCACCACAGGAGAACAGAAGAGCTGATGAATGGCATGTGAGAGGTGTTGTTGTTGAAGGTTCTGTGCCAAAATTCCATTATAATGATAACTTGTGAGCTGGAATTTTGGTACCGGTCCAAGATAACAAATATCAAATATTAAATTGTGTTTCAAAACTAATATTTGCCCAAAATAGATTTAGGACAGTCTGTTGTGTAAATAATTTCCAATACCATTTAACACTGGTTAATGCTAATGGATGAAGTTATGCTCAAAAGTTTAAGGGTCAAGTAAACCGCTGCCAAAAAAGAAAAAGAAAATAAAGGAGGAGGAAGATGGAGACTTTTCCTGTCCAACTATTTAAATATTCATGATTATTCACAATGTTCCACTTGCTGTTTATTAAAAGTTGGAGTATGAAAGTCTGACAGCTGGATTGTCATTTTCAAATTCTTACACAGGAGTTTTTGTAGTCTAAATTATGTAATTGTGGGCACCAAGTGTTGGCTGCCTCTAGAGCTTGTGTGCCTGAGCAATAGGCCGCGAAACAAAGTGTAAAAAGTCCCAGATGGCAAAGCAGGTTGGACGAATTTAATAAAAAATGAAAACCACATGTTAAATCTGCTAGGAATGGTTTTTATGTTAGCGGAGGTGGGGAAAATCTATTTTCCTTCAGTTCTCAGGTGTAGAGGGACAATGAGAAGTGTGAGAAGTACACAACCTTGACAGAAAGACTGTTCTGTCATAGCTGAAATCTACCCTGCATCCAAAGTTTAAAGAAGCCAGACAATCAGAGTTCATCAACTGAGTGAAATCCATTGAAATGGATTTCAGTGTCTATTAAAGACTCAGGCCCCAGCCTGTTTATCTATGGAACCACATGTCCAGAGCTTGTTTCTTGTGAGGAGATATATGAAGGCACTGCAGATGTCCAGCTGCAATGGACTGGCAGTTGCACTTAACATCACCTTTGACTGCATCAAAACTCTTTGATTCAACTTTATATAGTTCTAGTCATTGCCAAATTCAGAACCTGCACTTCACATACAAACAATTACTTCTGTAGGTGAGATGCTGAGAGACAAGAAAAAAAAAAAAACTAAAACTTTAGTTCTCTGCTGGAGATGACAATCCAGCAACAAAGACTGTCACTTTTAGCTTCATAACATAGAAGTTTTACACATTTAAGAACTGTTTTTTGACACTCATTACTACTTTGCCATTTTTGGCCAAATGGACACATAACATTGCCAAAGGACCCTTATGTTACCAGAGGCCACAGATAATGGAGTTGAGCACAACCATCCCAACTCCTTTGATTTATGAGGATGTTGTGGTACCTACAATGGCCAGACTGTTCGCATCCACCACTCCGATGATCTGGTGGTTTTGGACTCGTTTTCTTCAGAGGAATAAACAAGAGGATATTTGATCCTTTCATTAAAGTCTATTTGTTTACGCTGTGACTTTGAACTTTCAAGGCCATAAATGAGTGAATTGAGAAGACAGCCACAATTCAGGACAACACAATAACAAACAGGAAGATAAAAACTGTCATGCAAAGGTCAGATTCAACACCGAGAAGCCAAACAATTCTGTTGAACCTAAAGCGGAAACAGGCGTGTGCTAAAGTTTGTTTCTTGACAGGATTTCATCAACTGAAGATGACTCATATGAAAATATGAAGAAAATTGGTCTTCAAAAGAAGCTTGCTCTTACGACAGAGGGGTAACACCCACAACACAGAGTATGCAACAAATCCTTGGTGCCAACATTTACAGAACTTTATCAGTCTAGTGCGAATGCTTACATCATTATCATTCTAGCTAATATTGCTGTGTTTTTTGCTTGTGGTGTGGTCGGCCCTTTAGTCTCAGAGCAGATGGTGAGTAAGACAGCCTGTCAGACCCTGTTCAGTCAGCAGGAAACAGCAGCAGATGAGGCTTATTAACATGATATCCTGATGTACAAAAAACCCATTTATCTAAATAATCACACAAAAGGAGGTGTTTCTGTCATGATAGGCTTATAAGGCTGAACACAAACGCTGGGAAATCAGCTTACAGCAAAGTCAAACTGAAGTAGACAGATTATAGGATATTAATTATTTGTTGATTAAATCAGTTAAGTTAGACTGAAATCCTAATTATTTGTTTTAATTCTTGGTATTCATTCTGACATAGGGTAGGCAATTATAATACTAATAATAAAAATACTACTGCTAATAGTAATAATTTTCAGCTGTTAGAGGTTTTTCAGAAGGTGGGTTTATTTGACTGCTATTGTCTAATGGATTAAGTTATTTGGTCAACTCTTTAAAATATTTATGCATTTGTTGATCTTTGCTGTTCTTTTAGTAAACATTAAATAACAGAAATACTTTCCTCTTATTTTCTTTACATTTTCTGCTATAATAAAAATAATCAAAAGAACACAGAAAAATATTCCCAACGCCCATTAGCTTTAAAACAGCCCAGAAGCTTTCATTCAAAAATTCTTCTTAATGTCGGCATGTAAGATAGGGAACTGAAACCAACCCTTAAAAATGTTTTTTTTCCTGTAATCCCCATTGCAAAAAAAAAAAAAAACTAGAGTTACCCACTTGAGACTGGATCTCTTAGAAAGCATTTTATTGCGAGGGGATCTGTCTGTTTCACTGAACACGACTTTGAAGCAGCAGGGACAAACCTCCCCAAACTGGAATCTTTGCCATGAAAAAGTTTTATTAGGGTAACAAGATCACCCACAGAGAGATGTGCATGAATACACAAACACAGACCCCTGCCCAGCTGGAACCTTTCTGTCTCAGACCACCAATATGATAATCCAACTTAGAATAATGGAGAATAAAGTGTTTAGAGAACAACTCCACTACAGAGTCACCACAGAAACGCATGTAGAAATGTTAGAAGATGACCCAAATGCCTTGCTGCAACTACTTAGAGATGTACTAATTTATTTTATATTCTACAAGTACAAGCCAGATAACATCATCAGTTAAATTAGGGGAAGTAATCCCTAATTCTTAATAAAGATAAACATTTAAGAGTAAAAACATTATATGTGGTCCTTTGTTCTTGTTAAGTGACAGTGCTCTGTTGTTCTTTCTCTCCGGTTGATTTGAGTCAGTTCTGGCAATCAGCCACGCTTTACAAAGCCTTTCTGAACACATCAACCAGACAGCTGTATTAACAGGAAGAGAGCTTAGCTGACGGGGGGGTTCAAGCACAGTACATGGCACATAAAGCCTGGAAACAGCCCTATCAAGCCCCCAGTTTTGTTATTGTTTTCATTATTAATCTGACAACACCATTCTAGTTTAATGACTATTCATCATCTGTCAGTTTGAGTTGGGTCTCTAAACAATCTTGCAGCAAGTGACACTCATTTTCCATCACTCAAATAATTTGCTCAAAGACTAAATATTACTAAATATCTATATGCTAAATACAATGTCACAGATTTAGGAGAGAGAGGACTCAACTTTGTGAACAGAAATGAGGTGAAACTGAAAAAAAAAAAAAGACCAAATAAAAAAAAAAAACCTGCCTTAAACCAAAGCACAATAGTAATGGTCTGTTGAACAGTATCTCACAAATACCTCATCATCCTGTTAATTTTCTATGTGCAAGAGGTAAAATACTCCATTTAAAAGCCAAAGAGGGCAAATGTAACAAAGATATTAAGAAAAAACAACAGAGAACAAGAGGAAAGGATAAAAAAAAGTAAGTTAAAATTATGTTTATGGACTTTTTTGGAGGCATTATGAGACTTGCATCTCAACTAATAAAAGTCATCTTGTACAGGTACAAATGGTTGTTTCAGTCTTTCAGCTGTTAAAATTTGTTTGATCTGAGATGAAAAAACATTGCTTTTTTTTTTCTTATGTCTTCAAATTTTTGATTTTATAAAACATCAACCAATTTCTACCAATTTGACAATTTATTCCAGTGAAATTGGTATTAATTGCATATCAGTTTGATTAGGTGTAGGTAGAATATTATAAATAAATAAGCAGTGTTAATGGCAGTATTAAAAGAAAATGTTTCTGATAATGGATAGTCACAATGAACCGAACCAGCAAAGCCATGAAAGGAGTTTTTTTAATCAATTGCTATCCAGCCTTCAAATTAAACACTAAGGAATAACAAATCAGGATTGGTAACAAATTAAAAATAAAAATCAAGAGCTGGTAAATTCCCACTGAAGCCATTAAGAATTTTGTATTTAAAAATGCCTTTACTGCGGCTTTTTTTTACTCTTAAAACACGGAAATGCTCTCCAGTTGTGATGAAACTGGCACTTTCAATGATAAACTTTTTAAGACTGGCTACTTCTGTTGTTAACGATACACACATGAAACATGCCCATGACAGGCAGTACAGGATGCTAATTTATCCGAATCAAAGGACTGGTCGCATGCAAACACATATTTTGAAATTACCAAGACATTTTCTTGTGATGTCGGCTTTCCAAATACCTAATTCCTCCTGTGTTCTTGCCTGTACTTGTGCTCATCATCAGTCGCAGCTGAAGCAGTAGTGTGATCCAAAATGTGTATCAAGCCAAGTGTGGTTGAAATCCCTGGGTGACTTCTCTCTCCACCCATTTAATCAAGGATCCAATGGAGACTTGTACAGACATGAGACATTAAACTATGATACACTCTGCATCAACAAGCAGCAATAATGGCAGAGAAGATCACTCACAGTTCTAAGTTACAACTTATAATTAAAATATGATTTAAACCTAACTTAAAATAAAATTGTGAAAGAGAATGTAATTTTCAATTTTTGTGTAATAATGCAGTTCAGCTAACTTTAGAATTGTGGTTAATATACAAATTATCTCAAAACGTCTATTTTCAGAGATGTGTGGGCTCACTAGATGAGCTTTGACATCATCAGGCCTGCTGTTATTCCAGTAATTAAAGACTGAACTGTACCCTTCCACCCTCCAAAACGTGACTGTCCTCAGTCAAACTTGCCAAGTATGAACAATCATTAAGTCTTGTTGTAGTTGGTATTGAGAAACAACCCTGACATCACAAAGTAAAATTGCATCATGGTTTTGTATTATTATATTGTATAATTTTTCAGTTAGTTTGGTTTGTGTTCATAAGGGTTGTTTTCGTTCTAACCCAAACACCACATGACAACGATCAGTGTTATTGGTCAGTATCAGCATTTGCAGAGCATCGTGTTTCCGTGACAACTGGCCTGAAAGGAAGAACTGAAAAGCAATGCTAAAACTATGCAGTTCGTAAACATGGGACTGCAGCTGCAAGTCATTTGTCCACAATTGTAAGAGATACTTTCTTTGCCATGTTTATTTATGTGCTCCCCCACCACCGACAAAGCACCACCTACTTGTCTACCGAAGCTTTTTTAGGTCAATAAAGTGGAGTGAACCCCAACATTAGGTTGAATCAAAATTGCAGAGCTTTCACATTACAAATGGATGACAGCAGTTTGATCATAACTCTATTAAGACCACTTTGTCAAAAAGGTCTCAGTTCGGTTGTTCTGGTGTACACTGGAGTGTAATTGCTGTGTTCACTCTGACCTAAGTTAACTTTACTAATGTTCAGAGCTCCTTTGGACCGAGCTAAATAGTGTGAACACACCCTTCTGAGTTTAAACAGGTATTAAAGGCAAGCTTGCTCTAAATATCAGCTACAACACACAGGCAAATCCACCCACAGATATCATGTGTCGCCCCTAGTGGTGATAATTTTAACCTAATTATTATATTCATGTTGTTTCAGTCACAGCACTAACACCAATATAGTATATTTTCAATATTTAAACAGCTTAACTTTAAAACCGATGAAACAGCTTCTTGTTGTGTCACTGAAATCATATTCAACTTTAAATGCAGCCACAGGTTAAATTAGAAATGTTACCATTTAGTTGTATCATATTATAGAACAGCTAACTGCCCCGTGACCTTTAGATAAAGTTGTGATCTTTTGTGAGAATTAATGTGACTTTTCCAGACAAAAAAGTAAAAAGTGGAATGTTTTTAGCACACATGATGAACAAGTGGATCACTGGATAAAAGTGTCATATGCAGTAAACAGGATGGAGAACATTCAAAACTTGAATGTCAACAGTGATTTTTATCATTACAGCAGCACTCTCACCTTCCTCACCCTCACTGCTCTCCTCATCTGTGTTGCTTCAGTGGAGATAATCCAGAGAATCAAAATAGTGTTACAAACAATTGATTTTTAAATTTTTTTCCAAATTTATTCACATGGTAAAAATGTTTCTCTTTCTCTTACCTTCTTTTAATTTAGTATACATTTATGTGATTCAGACAGAGGAAATGTGACTTTTTAGCTGGTGAAAAGCGCAAAATATGAATGGACTTATGGAATAATTACAGTTCTACTCTGTTGTGAAAAGCCTTTAGCAGACACACATACACTAGTACCACAAGCGTATTTGTCATCTTTTCCCCTTATTGTCACATCCCGAAGGCCATGAAGCAGACTTTTCCGGAACATAAAGTCAGATTTAGGCCAAGACCGATGACATCACTTTAGTGGAAAGAAAAGGAAAGAAAAGAAGAAGAAGAAAAACAAAAAACTATTCTAACCACACTAGACTGACACAGACCCTTGTAGGGTAAAGATGGTATGTGGAATATCATATGGCTTTACATGTGTTTGTGCATTTGTCTAACCTCCAACCTAGAATGTATTAGTGACCATCCTGAAAAGGGAGAACAAAAGATGGGTCGTATCCAGTCGTTTCATGTGCTGAGGTAAAGGAAGTACTGCCTTATTTCCATCCTGCGACAAGAGTCAAAGACATATGACTCAACAATGAACATATCTGACAAACTATCTCCCCTTAACTACAACCAGACACATCCTCAATGGAAACTTGTGTGTGCCCATGTGTGTGTGTGTGTGTGAGAGAGAGAGAGAGAGGGAGTAATTTATAGAACCACAGAGCTAAAATTAATGAAATACTGAATACTGAATAGTTTGTTACTTAGCTACTGGTCAGTCAAAATGATTTGACATTTTATTTGGTGGCAATACTGCCACTACAAAGTTGCAGGCAAAACAGCTGAATGCTCTTGTATTTTTTTTCTTGCTGTGCTTAAATGGCCTTAGGGTGAATCTTTCCTTTAAAGAAATGCTTTGTTGCAATCTGAACACCCAGGATGTAATGCAACATTGCTTCTTAAGTAACTGAAACTTGTAACACATAGGGAGCACTGGGTGTGACAGCGGGCAATCTGCTCCAGCCCGCTGACTTGTGCCCAGGCTCAGCAAGTCATCAGCTGTAAAGAGAGAGGAACAAAAGATGGAAAAATAGGGTGCTGAATCTGTGCTCTAGATAATGCATACATGCTGCATATTGGTATATTTGAAGCTTATTTTCATCCATCAGTTTCAGTGGATCCATTTGTTTTGAGTTAAATGGGATTTAAAGAAAGAAATAAAAGTTCAAAGATGGTGCTTACTGTCCTAAAGCTAACTGTAAGAATAACATTTATTCAATACAATATGAGCAGGAATTCAAAGAGACCCAAGGGAGGCCTCCTTGGTCGCACAACAAAATGTTTGCAGTCCAAACACACAAAGATGTAAGCGTGTGTACTATGCACACAAACAAACAAGGACAGACTCCCGACTTTAACACGGCATCTGCAAAGCCCAGGAGGCTCTTGAATGTGAAGTGCGTCACTAATGATCTGAACCAGCCCCCAAGCAGAGAAGCACAGTAATAACAGAGTGTAGAGACACACTGTTTATGCACATACAGTAGAGTGGTTTGTCTTGTAGAAACATTAACCTCAATATGAAAGTCAGGTCAGGGCACAGGTTAACATGGGTTAGATTTATTATTCCAGATTTATATCACAACAAAGCATAGAAGATGAAGACTTCAGTAATTTGTTATGCATACTGAAGCTGAGAATGAGAGGAAAAATAAAAATGATTCATAGCAATCCTGTACTGCAGGGACCCCCTAAAAATATTCCAATATGCTCTTTTATGGTGCTGCTTTTGATGCGCGAGTATTCTGGGAACCTTCAACTAGATAAGGAGCTACACTATCCTCTTTATCTCATCAAGTCACACCAGGATATATAACCTGGTAAGGAGTTACAAAGATCAGACTTTTCTAATAGTCAGTCAGTAATTTCATAGGAGTAATCAGACCTCAGCATTTGGATGCAGTCCTTCCAACATGCTGAAAGCACCATTTCACTCATGTCAAGAGTTTGCTGCACCTTTGTCAAGACCTGACACTGATGTCACTGGCACCTAAACCTCTGCACTGTAACTGTAAGATGGCATTCAGATTCAATGTAACATCAATCAATCAATCAATCAATCAATCAATAAATAAATAAATAAATAAAATATACACACACATCACTAAAGAGATTACAGCCCTGAAGTAGTCAGTAAAAACAACAAATACAGTAAATGTCAAAACATCAAGACTCAGCAGTGCTGACTCGGCATCTCATTCAGGTGGTGGTGGTGGGGATGAGAATCCTTGTTGAGTAAACTTGCTGACCTCGATGGTGACAGGACAACAGAGGGACACAAGCACAGTACCTGCCAGCGCTGATGCCACAGTCCAGCAGCTTGCTGAGCTCAGTCCTGCTGACTGGGATTTGTCACCGGATGTTCAATTTAACAATAGCACGGTGTAGATGCACATGCACGTGTGGGTGTGTGTGTGTGTGCTCACACAAGCAGGAACTATGACATGGGTGTGCCCACCACATGATGTGGTAAATATAGGTATTTGTTCACAAATGCAGTAAAGGGTGTTTCCTGGACACTGGGCCAACAAAAGTTCATACACAACAAGACACACATTTTCATTTCCTCTTTTGAACATAACTGATTACCTTTTCCAGCTCATCCTCAAGATTTTTAAACTTAAAAAAACCCCAACTATTCATATTTATAAGATACCAAATAATAAATGTGTGAGGAACAATGAATGTCAAAAATGCTGAAGAACAACTTATCACACACAAGAGCTACAAACTGTCAACTGGACACAGAAATAAAATGGGAGGCATGAGCGTGTCCTGAAGAACTGCTATGACACAATATTTACTA
Source organism: Zenarchopterus dispar (assembly GCA_028564865.1). NCBI lineage: Eukaryota > Metazoa > Chordata > Actinopteri > Beloniformes > Zenarchopteridae > Zenarchopterus > Zenarchopterus dispar. The sequence goes on along the minus strand of JAOWBL010000203.1, from coordinate 37,647 downwards.
TATGTCACTTGTTTTTACTAAGGTTGAAAAAAAGGCTGCATCCAAATAGAAGGAGGATTTTTAGGATATACTTTAAATTTTGGTTGATAGATATAATGTTTTCACAGCCTGCGAATGTCATCTGGAGTAGTGTTTTAGTTTACTTTGGCAGTTAAAAGCAAGACATGTCTGAGACCTTAGTTTCATGTTAACACTTTAAACTGAGTAATGACAGGGGAAAGGTTGTCTGCCACACAATTTCATTCTGGCAAACCACGCTGGCACAAGACCCATGAAAAAAATAAATAAATAAAAGATAAAAATCAACTGGATGATGTTACAAGTACTACTTACATCATTAATTCAATGAAATCTAAGTTACAACAGTATAAAGAAAGTGCTAACACACTTAACTAATGTCACTGTAGTTGTGATGTGAACAGTCGTAGACAGGCTCAGTAACACTACACATACACTTGACTCTTGTTGGTTTTAAGATTCAGGCCACTTTCACACATTACTTTGTTTACTTTGGTACAAATCATTTGATCATTTTGTAACTGTCAGCATTTTCACTTTGGTTTCATTTTTGGTTCCTTTCATGAAGACAATTCAAGCACACCAAAATCCATCACTTCAAATCAAGTGAGAACATCCTTCATGGCTTTTTTGCCAGATGTTCTTGCCGTGAGAACAAAAATATATTTATAAGAAAAAATACCAGTGTACTGCTTTACCTATGTGATATAGTGAACGTACACAGATTATTTGGCATACTTGTGATGTTGCTTGTATTTATTACTGTTGGTAAATGCAAGAGTGTGAAAATGAAGGGTGGGTACAGTTGGAGAGGAACACTTTAATACACTTAAGTCATCAAAGATGCAATAGCAAAATACTTCATAATTTTGCATGCATTACTGATACAGAAATGTTAAGTACTTAATTTACTTATTGTCAATCGCATTAAAACAAGTATATACCTAAATATATATGTCAAATCATGCAATACTAGGTGTTTGGCCCTATTTCAGTTCTTTAATTGTTCTCACCAGGAGGACCACACTAGAGTTTACCTCACAATTCAAATCAAAACCACCTTTTTCAGAGAACTTTAGTTCAGTTGTTTTCATCTGTGGGATCACAGGATTCACACTGGATGAATTTAACCAAATGTAGCAGCAAAGCAAACTGAAGTTAATTTTTAAATGGACTAAAGCCTTTAGGCTCCCAAGTTTTTATTGTCATATTTTACCAAAGCTCCAGAGCCATAAATTGTGGCATTCATGCCAATGGTCAACAGAACTACAATGATAATTCCCTTACAAATAAACAGCTTATATACTACAATTATTGCAGAGATGATCATGTGATATGAGCAACCAGAAGTTCTTTGAATTTTGCACAACTGTAACATGTTGAAAGAAAGACTTATTGCAACTCAATGAAACTTTTATAGAAAGGTTATAAAAATAACAGAGAAACAAAATTGGTTGACTGTAAAGCTCCTTTGCATCTCTACTGGTCCTTGAAATGATGGTGCAAAAGTCATTGGGTGGGTCCGAGTTGGGTTAACTGGCTACATGTGTGAAGGTGTGGCCACCAGACACACCTGGTGTGGCTTGCAGGAGATCACCATTCTTGCTGCTGCACTTCGTCTCTGTAGGTCATTGCTGTTATTTCTGATAAACTCTCAATTCTTTTCATGTAGCAGCCCAGTGAGCAATGTTGTAGCACAAGAGAAAGAATTGTGCAATTCAAGTTTTCCGGCTCATTCAAAAATAGCTGCCATGCAGCCTTTCCAGATCCCCATGCACCAAGAGGATCAACACCCACAATAAAGGAATTTATGAAAGCTACACACATTCCCCAAAACACATTCATTTATACCCACACGACTGTGGCTATAAATGAACCTCAGATGGGAGAAGTGAATTCACATTTACTAATGAGCCTCATGCTTCTCACTTTACTTATAAGCCTTTTTCCACTGCCAGTAAATATGTGAAATGACAGTCAGTTAATTGAATGGATTTGGTGACCTGGAAGATTTCTCATCTAATCTCCATATTAATGAAGATTCCTGGGGCACAAATATGAGGAAGTCCCCCACCTCCCCTTCATACATGCACACTCACCCTTGTGACTAACAAACAGCCCAAGAAAAAAAACATGCCAAGTTTGTGCCATTCACTGCTCGATAAGAATAATTTTCTGCTATTATAACTGATTATAACAATTGAACTCACAAAGAACAAATAGGCTATCCCGGTTAATAAATAATAACCATATGATGTTTTTCAACGAAAACATTGTTGATTTTCAACCCACATTAGCTCAAGTTAATAAAATGAATGACTTAATAATTGTAAATCAATTATGAACACCAAAAAAAAGAGTTTTTTTAAAAGAATTGCCTGATGACGTTAGCTCAAATTTTATGAAGAGAAACATTTGACTCACAGAGACACTTTATTGAGGTGATGACCGGGGCATCAAAAGAGCTGCTGTCAGCCTAAAAAGCTCATTTGGCCAAATACAAAATAAAAAACTGACATCCATCTTCTCCTTGGTCAGACGTCAACCCCGCTGCTATGGTTAGCCCCCTCTAATATCCTTGCAAAAGTCTTAACTGTCTGTTAAGACCCACTGCTGGTAATCTAGACAAAGAAAAAGCCTTGTACATGCACACAGATGATGTCAAAGCAATGCAAAATGGTTGCACATGTATTAACTCATACACAAATTAATGCACATACACACTTCCCTGAGCAAGACAGAAGTCAGCTGTACTCTACGCTGGATCAGATGCTTTCACTTATTCATTCTTCCAATGACGAGATTACACTAACTCCACCCTACTGGGACCTCTGGCTCCGACAACAAAACAACTGTGGAATCTAAACAGTAATGGCCCACTTAAGTATCACTCGACTTCTTAAATCAAAAACAACTATCTTATAAAAAGAAAAAAACTCAAGCTAATGAATGGCCTGATACTTTGATCCTTTTCCTTGTGGGATTCAAGTTGTTTTTTTTTTTTTTTAAATCTCATTTATAACGTCACTTATTAAGAGCTGATGATAACCATTAAGAGACTAGTTACTCAGGGAGTCCGAAACATTGACCACAACAGTTAACTACTACTTTTGAAAGTCAAGAAAAGAGTGGGGTTCCTGTGAGCATGTTTAATTATGAAGTTGTGTAGGGTTCTGTGTAATATATATATATATATATATATATATATATATATATATATATATATATATATATACACACACACACACATATATATATATATATGACACAGTAAAAGAAAATTACGCCTGATATATTTTGCAAAATGTTTCATTGATTTTAAGGGACAGGTATACACAAGCTGTAAGAAATTGTATTTAACATGATCCACTCCGCCTGCTTTAGCAGTCGGACCAAACCCAGAGCTACTCGTCAAAACATGCCAAGTGAATGAGAAATTGCGTCAAAAGCCAGAAAGAGATGAGAAAATCCAAGATAATAAAATGAACCCCATTTGTTAGAAAATGCACAAGGAAAAACAATGGAGTTCAAGGCTCCATGGGTTTGCAGTGTGTAGGGAGAGCAGAACCACATGTTTTTGATAAGTCCCCCAGCACAGCAGAGTGAGGTAATGATGAAGTCATCTGTGTCTTCTGGACAGGTTCAAGTTCACTGGGCTGTGTGCATTTTAAATACCTTCAGGCTCACCAACAAACACATAATTCTTTATTGAACTCTACATGATGAAAAATATTGTGAAAGGAAAAAAAAAAGGAGATTGTCTCTTTCAACAAACCTTATGGTAAGCTTTCATTAGAAGCTGTCAAGTAAAAGGGAGACTCTTCTGAATAGGCAACCATATCTTCAAAGTGAACTCACTTTGTAATATTAAATTCCTTCTGAAGGTTGTATGAGCAAAGTAATGACACTGAGGTCAAAGAGCTGCCAAGCTTTTTTTTTTTTTTGTCTATGTGTGTCAGTGGTCTTTTGGTTATGTGCATCTTAAAAAGTTAATATTAGAATATTTTTTGATGCAGATGGCAAAGTATGAAAACCAGTGTTCTCACAATGCCAGTACCATGCCCAGATAAATGGAAAGTATTGTGACTGGAAGTGTATACCTGTATGTCTTAAAATCTGCGTAAATTCAGTATGCAGAATAGGATGAAATGTTGTGGAAACCTCTGAAGGGAAAAGTTGAAATAATAAGAAGGCTTCAGGTAATCTTTACTTCTCTGAGGGAAAAAAAAAAAGAGTTGAAGCTCATGAAGAAAACAGGTGCTGAGTTGGCAACTGTTTGACTGGAGATCCATCCATCCACTTTCTATATCCATTGGTTCCTGTACAGGGTCATGGTCCAAATTCGTTAGAGCCCCTTCTTAATGGTTAATCACACATTTTAATAAAACTTCTTAAAGAGGAAAATTAAAACTTTGATCACATCTTGTTTTGTAGGTCAATTCCATTGTTGTGGTATATAAATGCAAAATTATAAAAACTCTGTCATTGTCCAAATACTTCTGTACCTGACTGTCTCTATAAAAGCTGGATTAAATTTAATAAAACTTGTGTCTACTATGATTGTGTCTGCATTAAACATTTTAAGTCCTTGATGAAATATCAACTAGGGCTCCTTATGTCTGGAAATATCAAAGAGCAAAACATTTCATTTTTTAGGCCCATATGGTGAACACTTTCACAAAGATCTGAAGAACAAAATAAAGAAGAAACTAATATGTAAAATTTAAAAAAGGAAAAGAAAAGAAAAATAAGTGCATCAGAGTGCAGGACTTCTGGAGACAATTATCATATTTGCCCTTTCCAAGTTCTGATGGCCAAATTTCAATGTGGAAATAAGGGTCCTCTGAGAGTCATAACAGGCGGAGAAATATCGAATATCCTTAGGAATATCGGAGGTGCTTGAAGTAATATGCAATCTTAGGGTTGGGGAAAAAGGAAGCGATATGGGGTTGGGGCTCTTTGTCTACCACATTTCTGATCATGACCAGACTGAAAGAGAAAAACTATGAGATAATTTTAATTTTTGGTGAACCCCTGTATTTCTTCTCACTGCTTTTAGCTCATATGTTGGAGTGAGTACTCTCTAAGCAAAAAAACTCAGCCAGATCTTAACGTAAGTGTTCAAAACTGAAACAAAACCCTAACCAATAGAAATCTATATTTATAGGAGTAAATACATGGCTCTTTTGGCTTGTGTACAGACTCCAATCCAACCTCTAAATCACTTTAGCGTCTATATCATGATGAAGGCAGGAAGTGGGATGAGAGATGCGAACGTGGGGGGTTAGAAGAGTTATTTAAAAGTTTCCCAGTCCTCAATTACCCACAGTGCCCACAGGTGCTCCTTTTCAACCAGCCTGAACCAGGTGCTTTAGAACCTTCTAAGAACCAAATGTGCTTTTCCACTGTTCAGAGACCCACAAAGCAAATTTATTACATCACTGGAAACATCTGTTCCAACACCAGTTGTATGTGTTTTAAATCTCCCTCCAGTGTGCGCTAAATTTTTACAGAGACCAGTGGTACAGGAAAAAAGTTTATCTTGTCGTCAGAACAGTTTACACCTTCCTTCAGCAAATCTGTGTCTTAATGTAACCATTCTGCATTTAAAACGTTGCTGCAGATGAGAGTCACTGTTAACTCCCTCAGCTGGGTGTCATCCACCTCTATATTTTATGTACAATATCTTAACTTATTTAAACTTTACAGCAACACATCTAGATTTACACTCAGCAAGATTCACATTAATCAATCAAACATAACTCATCTGTGTGGTGGTGGTACACACACTGCCAAATGTTATTCCTTTACAAAAGGTCTAAACATGAACCAAAGTGAATTGGAACCCAATTTAAAGGTTAAAGATGTAATAGCATCAGCATAAAGTTCCCTGAATCAAATCAAATGTACCATAAACTGGTCAATGGCCCTATTCTACAGTGTAAACTCAGTTGATCAAAGATTACTGCAGCTTCTATACAGCCTCAATGTGTGATTTATGCGTCAAAATTAAATTCAAAACTGGGACTGAGCCAACAAAATAACTTCATCATCACCCACTGCTAGAGTTAGTGGTTTGTGCACATCACTGAGATCCTAACAAGAGTCCCTGCTGAGATCTAGCCATCAACTACTGTTTTTTACAAGTTTGAAACAAATATATAACATGTGTTAGATGCTCGAGCACCAACAATGACAAATGCACCACCAAATCTAGCATAGGTATCCATGTGGGTATATGTAATAAACAGTGATCCCTATTACTGGATTGGACGTTACGTGACTTTTGACGTGTCAACAGCGCCGACATTTTGAAAAGTGCTACTTTTGTCTGCAAGCAAGGCGGCTAGCAGCAGCAAGCCAAGGGAATTATCATTCTAAAGGCATCCAGTGTTTTGCTTCTGGCTGCTACAACTATGCTAATGAACATTTCAGACAGCAGGGCATCTCCTTTCACAAGTAAGTAGTAATTTTCATGTTTAGTCATATTTAGACGTTATACCACATAGTGCTTCAGTAATGCAAAGTTGAATCAGGTTGACTATTTATCACGAAGGAGGTAAAATACACGCTTATTTGAGGCCTACACTATTGACAGCTGTTTGTTTACATGTGAACTAGCACTCTTCGAAATGGCGTCGCTATGCGCATGTCACCTTCAACGCTAGCCAATATGATCTGTCCAATCCAGTAATAGAGATCACTGGTAATAAATAATTATGGCCCTTCATTAATTATTATTATTATTACATAGATTTTCCAAAATTGTGATTATGAAAAAGGGCTAAAGAAAATAAAAGTGAAGCTCTATAAGCTTAAGAGGGTTAGTAATATAATTTAGCTGATCTATAACAAATTTACAGACAGCTAAGTTAGTTTAGATAGATAAAGAAACGGCCTCTGATGCAAAGAATTTGCAGACCACTTTGGGAGCAAAACTGACTTTATTAGAACCAACATTTTACTTGATCGAAAACTGTGCTTTTACCTGAGGGAATACTGGACATTTTTTCCCTGGTTGACGCTAAGATGCTTGGTAGAGTTTTTTCCCAAGTAAATCCAACTACCTGCCTTTTAGACCCAATTCCCACTTCACTTTTAAAAACTTTTTATGAATTCTTTGAGGGCGAGCTTTTAAATGCTGTGACTTGCTCTCTTCAGACAGGTGTCTTTCCCTCTGCCTTTAAAACAGCTATGGTGAGACCTCTTCTGAAGAAAAGCAATCTGAATCCTGATGTTTTTAATAACTATAGACTAGTATCCAACTTGCCATTTTTCATCAAAAAATTGAATGGTTTTAAATCAAAAATAATGTTTGTAAGAGATTTCAATCTGGCTTTTGGATGAACTACAGTACAGAGACAGCCTTATTAAAAATTATCAATTATTTTAGGTGCAACATGGACTGGCACAAGATTTTAGTCCTGGTACCAGTGAATCCAAGTGCAGCCTTTGATACAGTAAACCACCTAATCCTTATAAATAGACTTAGGCACTCGATTGGCGTCTCTGGCAGTGCTCTTAACAGGTTCAGATTCTATCTCACAGATAGAAGGTTTCTGGTAAGTATGGATGCGTGCGCCTTCGGAATCCATAAAATCAAATGCGGTGTGCCCCAAGGCTCAGTTCTAGGCCCGATTCTTTTTAATTTATATATGCTTCCACTTAGGAATGTCATTAAAAAGACATGACATTAATTTTCACAGCTATGCTGATGACACACAGCTGTACATCGCTGTCTCCAGAAGACACACAACCAATTGATGATCTTTTCAATTGCATTTTAGACATTAAATCATGGATGGCAGAACACTTCCTGCAACTCAACCAGGACAAATCCAAAGATTTAGTCATCGGTCCCAAAGCTAAGAGAGAGAAACATTTGTCAAAGTTACATGAATCTTTTAAGACATCCAATCAAGTAAAGAACTTGGGCGTCATTCTTGACTCTGAACTTAATTTTATTCCCCATGTTGAGCATGTGGTTAAAACTGCTTTTTTTTTTATCATCAGAAGAATATAGCCAGAGTCCACCCGTTTTCCTCTTGGGCCAACACAGAGATGCTGACTCATGCTTTTATCTCAAGTCGCACTGATTCACATAACACTGCTTTCTGGCCTTCCAAATAAAACTATTTCACATCCTCAGCTTCTTCAGAACATGGCTGTTCGTATGCTGACAAGGACCAAAAAGTGGGCTCATACTACACCGGTTAAAAAAAAAAAAAAAAAAAAATCACTGCATTGGCTCCCTGTCAATTTCAAGGTACTTCTTATGGTTTTTAAAAGTCTTAATGGTCTTTCGCCATCTTATCTTGTTAATTTGCTTTTACCTAATGAACCCTTGCAGACCCTCAGGTCCTCCAGCACCGGCCTTCTTAAAATTCCTGTTGTTAATACCAGAACCCATGGTGAGGCTGCCTTCCAATACTACGCCCCACATTTATGGATCAGCCTGTCAGAGAACCTTAGAGCTGCAGAGACTGTTAATATTTTTAAAAGCAGGCTCAAGAACTACCTTTTTAATCTGACTTTTAAGTAATGTATCCTTTGTTTTAATCCCGTCTTAGGCTTTCTATCTAGGGGCTAAAGAGAAAAATCAGTTTTTTAACACATTTTACTGTTATTGTGTTATTTACTTATTTGTCTATTTCTGTCATGATTTATCGTATTTTGATCTATTTGTTTATTTTTATATATTTATTTTAATATTGTTCATACTTTTTAACTCCAGTGTTTCCTCAGTAGGAGTCCTCCGCATCGGGAGAGCTGTTGACTCTATTGCTGTAGCAATGGCCTGAGGTCCACTCCAACAGAGGTGGTGTTTGGCACTCTATCTCACCTGGGGGTGAGTTGTGGCCCCCTACCATGAAGTCTGGCCCCCAGGCATAGCAGCCACCTTCCAAAGCAGACAGCTTGCTGTAATGGTGTGATCGTGTTCCCTCACTGGTTCTTCTGTCCCTAGCAATGATTTCCATGTTGTCATGTCTTTTAATCTTAGATTTGATTTTTATCATTGACAGGCATTAGGATGGGTGGGGGTGGGGGGTGGACTTTTGTTTTTACTTGCAAGCACTTTGTGATGTAGTCTTCATTTTATTATACAAAATGTGTTATATAAAAAAAGTTTTACGATAGATAGATAGATAGATAGATAGATAGATAGATAGATAAACAAAGGAAAAGTAACAGTAAGGAAAGTAAATTGCAACAGGGTGTGGATAACAACCTACATTTAAAAACAGGTGTCCCAGGTAACTTAATGGGTGGAATGTTTGGAACAAAAGCATCAAAAACTGCAATTGGTCATGGTTTATTAACCCTATTAATAGTGGCTAGATAAAGGATTACCAAGCGTTTATGGACCTTGTGACAAAATAATGTTCACTCATTCACAATTTAAACAACCATCACCGAGCATGAATGTGACGGCGTTTACAAAACACAATACACAGACAGTGTCATTGTACACGGCATATGCTATAAAATAAAAACAAAGATACCTGCGGTAAGAAGGACTCAGATCACACGCCTCCAGCAGACATGCGGACACACACGGTCATTTGTCCCTGGACCCGCACGGACTCTGCTTCGCTGTTTGAAATTCAATGGTTCCGTTCAAACCCGGCGTGTCCGACGACTTTCACTGATATTCACTCGCTGGGATGGAGTAAAGCGGCTCCCAGCGGGCGATGAGGAGAGCACACATGCTATGAAGATCTGATGTAGCGGCTGAAGCGGAAGCACAGGCTCACTATATGGCAGGAAGTGGAGTCTAATTCACCAAGTCCGAATCACCAACTATGCATTTTTTCGCAAATCCCTCGCTGTAGAAGAGAGCGCATGATGTAGGTGGATTGTCGGTGTTTATTATTAGCGTTTGTGCGGATTCAGCAAGAGTATAATGGAGGAAGCGTAGGATATTTATTTTATTTCATAATTCAGAGTTTAGATATAACTAATGATATGACATGAATAATTCATCATACTTTTAACACTTTAAGAGGTCAGAAACTGGCATCGTGTACTCAACTCATATGGATATAAAGGCATTAAAATTGAAAGTAAACAAACCTCGTCCAGACGACTGCTATTAACAGGTGTAGATAGATATTATTTGATACATAGGCTGTGTCTCAAAAGATTTTGTCACTCAAGTTTTCATTCTTATTGTGATATCAGATGCAGTAGAGTAAATCTGCTCTGAATCAACCAAAAACGTGAAAATAATGAAATAGTAGCGTGACTCAGTGATTGAACTGCAACATATATATTTTTGTAGAAATGGTGCGTCTGCATGAAGTCAAGTGCATTGACTCCATCTAGCGGCCAGAAAGTTGAATGCGTAAAGTAAATAATGTTCTACATAGTTATAAAATACAGAATTAACTGAATCTTTGCGATAAACTAATCTGCTGTACAGTCGATTGACAAGATGTTTTCATTCTGATAAACCAAAAAAAAAAATTGCTCTCTACATTTGAGAAGTGTGCACAATAATCCACAAAAGTCTGATGCAACCCTAATGTTGTTATCATACTTTTAATAACCATTCATGTTGTGATAATAATAATAAAGGTAGAACATTTCTTCATAAACTATCAGCTATAGAAAAACAAATTTTTGTTTACTATAAGACAATATGTAATCAAAATTAAACCACACAGTATTCAGAACACGATGACAGTACAAGCATGTGTGTATGTGTGTGTGTTGTTGTTGTTGAAATGTTTTGATCGATAATTTTGTAAGGAATAATTCAGTTGTCACTGAGAACAGCTTTTTATGTTTTTAAATCTTTTACTGGACCATGTAGAGCGCAAAGACTATTTATTATTGGAACTTGAAAACAAAATGACAAAAACACAGAAAAAAATTGCTGATGCAGCCATTCAAATTGACATACCAAACAGTCATTATAAAGCTACATGTGATTTTTTTTTCTTTTTTTAATTCACATTATTAAGGAAGCAGGAAGCTAATAGGTGTGGTGGTTTTAAATGTCAGATTGTGTTAGTATGTTAAATACCTGATATTTAAATAAGAATTCTTCGTGACTATCATGTATCTGCTACCATTTATGTCAAACATTCAATATATTCAGCTGCCTTTTTTTATTGCAGGGAAGTCACGTCACATTTTTTGTTCCTGCTGCAGTCAGAAATGATTTAAATGTGTCACCCGAGAGCATCCAAACCACTTCAGAGGTTCTCTGGCTCACTTAAATAAGTACATGTTCAGCCACAAACAGCCTTCAGTAGTTGCAGATATTTCTAGAAAGTTGCTATTTGTATTCTTAAATATAATTTATTCTTTCCCCTCTTCTTCGTCAAAAGAGAAGTTGAGGAATATTTAGTGAATACTAAGGGGAAGTGGTCCAAATGGGGAATTTTAAAAAAGAGAAAAACATAATGTTCATGTGTGACCATAAAGATTGTGCCTACCCAAAAAATATGAACCTGTGAAGTTCCTTAACAGGTTTTTTTCTGGCCATTGTATTACCAAATATGGTCAAATGCAGTGTACTGGATTTAAAAAAAAATTATTATCATTTTGCAGGATTGTTACCCACTTCATTTTCTGAGTGTATTCTTTTGCAATGTATCAAGAAAGTAGTTTTTTTGTTTTTTATTTGACTGTTTGTTTGCTTTCCCCGTTTTTCAAAATTTGCTGCCAATGTTAACTGTTCACTGTATGTTCATTAGTATGATCCTCAGTCCTTTGACTTTTATCACCAACCGTGCTGAAGACATCGTCTCAAACATTGCTGTTCTATCTGAAGAGAGCACATATAACCTGATCTGTTTCTGTCCTCCGCTGTTGTCCACCAAGCAGGTATTGCTCACCACCACCCATTCAGACTACATGTGACACTCTAAACTTGTTGGCCAATCACAGGCAGGCACACACAATAATAAGAAGCACAAGGGAGGCTGCACACTTCTCCAAACCGTCACACATGGCATGCTCGTAGAGTGCACACTCAGACGCAAACCATCTGCCTCTGTTGTTTTGTTGCCACTGAACTTTTAATGCTTCAACAGCCTGTTTTTTTACCCACCTACTCAGGATTTAAATGACTGTGGAGAAGTTCTGATTGTACTTATTTTCTGTGTGCTTTGTATCTTGCACACACCTGCAAAAATGTGCCTTCTCATAGTTGTCCTTCTTTTTGTTGGATTTGGTGAGTATATTTTTGATACTTTTTGAGGTAAATCACATTAACATTGTGAATAATCTTTGTGTCCAAAACTTGTGGCTTTAAATTACTTATGTAAAATTTCATTACTTTAATTTTAATACTTTGATAGAAAAATAAAAGTTCATCTTTTTCCTGAATTAGGTAAGAAATTACAGGCTTTTATTAAATGTAGACATGTTCTCTAACACTGCTGTTTAAAAATTATTTATACTAATATATTATACTAGAGTATAATATACTGTATCAACTACTGAGATCAGTCCAGTGGTTGTGCTGGTAGGTTGGTTTTACACAAAGGTTTTAAAGCTTTTCTTTCAAGAATGGAGATTATTTTATTTGACAACTTACATATTAATGGTAGTTGAATATCTACATCAGCAGTCATCTATTGCATAGGTATAAAATGGGAATGAGAAATTTGCATTACATGATATGCAGCTGATAAAATTTACTATAAAAAATGAAAAGACAATTTTATATTCATAATATGACTCTAATATGACTTCCAGAAGAAATCACCTCTAAATTTAATTAAATGGGAAACAAAGCAGAGATGCCAGCATTCAGACTACATGTGACACTCTAAGCATGACTTTCAGATGAGGATGGTAGTCACATTATGAAAGTAGTATTTCCACCATTTATTCTCACTTCATGTCATGCAGGTGGCATGACTGTAGAAATTAAAGTTGCGGTTATATATAACATTTCAGTAAGAAAAAAAAACAGTAAGAAAGAAAGCTAAATTTAAGCAATATTTATATTGCTTGAAGCCAGTTGTGCAATTGTGGATGTCCCATAATCTAACCATTTTGTTGTTTTTCTAAAATTGTAATCTTCAAGGTTTATTTTGTGTTTTTTTTTAAAGTCAAGTCAACTCAGCTTTATTTATATATCATATTTAAGCCAAAGCGCTTCATCGAGCAAACGCTAAAACAAAGGAACATACATTACATATAATAAAATAAGATAAAATGTTAGTACAATCTAATATAATATAACCCTATTAAATAAAATATTAAAATGATAACACTAAGAAAAATGGATAAAAGCTGTGGAGTTAAAACAGATATCTTAAGACAAAAGCCAAGGAAAAAATATGTCTTCCATTACTTTAAAAGTCTTAAGATGGGCAAAGCTCTTATATGGGCTGTTCCACAATTTAGGTGCAGCAACACCGATCGCTCAATCACTCCATCTTAATAAATCATGTTCTGGACACTTCTAAAAACAGTTGGATCGATTACCTTAATGGTGTACCTTGAACCTGAAGCAGCTCATATCAGGAGGTGTCAACCCTTTCATAGCTTTTAAATGTTCATAATACAATTTTAAAATCAACCCTATTGAAAAGGAAACAAATGGAGTGAACCCAATACTTCCCTTTGCCTATTAAAAGGTGAGCAGCCATATTTTGCACCAGCTGAAGGCAGTGGATGGATAGAGTCCAAACATACTGACGTCTGCCTTGCTTTCATTAAGTTTTAAAAAATTCAAAGTGAGCCAGGTTTTAATATCTTTCAGACAATCCAACAGGGATTGCAATGAACCCTTAGTTTTTAACTTAAAGTACATGTACATCTGTATATCATCAGCATAGAAATGGAGTGAGATATTTTTTTTAATCAAAAATAAACCCAAGGTTCAACATATTTAATGAAAAGAGGGTGAGGCCCAACACAGACCCCTGTGGACCACCACTCGTGAGTGCAGTTGTGTCAGTTGAGTCATCTCTCAGATGGAAAGAAAATCTCCCCTTAGTCAAATAAGATTGGAATCACTTTAGCACTTTTTAATCCCCACGTTTTTCAAATATGAGAGTAAAATTTAAGGATCTATGGTATCAAAGGCCGCCAATAAATCCTAAAGAACCAGAACATCCGAATTATGTGAGTCAACTGAATAACATCAGACTTGGCCAAAAGTCCTCTTTCAGTGCTATGACAAGGTTTAAAGTCGGACTTTTACATATCTCAGACTCAAATACTAGAGGAAATACTATCCAAGAGGCAATTAGTGGAGCAAATATTTCAGACAATCCTTCACAGACATACTAAAATTAGTCCAAAACAACTGGGCACATCGAAGAAATAGAAGGGTCAAGTAAAGAGGATCCAAGGACATACTTTTTCATTAAGAACATATTAGAAACTTGTCACATAAGACGGAGGAGAGGTCCAGATGGTGGAAAAGCAGGAGTTGTATTGCAAGGATTTACAAGTGAATCAAACATACCAAACAATACCTGTGGCCTATGGCAAATCCTGGAAACACTATCAGATATAAATTCAAATTTTTGAAACTTTTACAGCATTTTGGTTGTCTTAGACCACAAGTAGAGTCATCTGTCCAAAGCTCAGAAAGTGTTTTAGTGTGTTTGATAATGTTTTCTTCATTTATAAGAAATAAACATTTCCCTTATGCCATAAGGGGATTTCTCTTTACCCGAGGCCACCCAGTTAGTTGTTTTAGGACTTCATGTCCCTACACATCCTATTTTGTGACAATGAAAGGGGAGGTGTCTGAGGCAGTTGTTAACTAAGGGCTTAGAAGTTAACTTTTCTTCTAACAAATGAATTACCTAACCTTTAACAGAAAGGACTAATCAATGTGGTGATGTAAATGATTAATATGAGGGCAATGTTTTGCAAGATATGACTAAACTCATACAATGATCCATAATTGTATAGTAATGGCATAATATTCATGCAGAGTGACGTTTTATACATGAAGAATTGTATATGTGATCATTATGTAGAAACATACAACCAGCAGATAGAAATGAGTACATACTGGATAATTCTCTGAAATAGGAAGTACAACTTCTTGCAATTCTTTTTTGAAAATGCTTTTACATGTGAGGATGTCATAATAATAAATTGATCCATAACAGATGAGAAAATCTAGTAATCAGAAATCCCGGATGAAAAAGATTACATGAGATATATGTTAGCCCCATGATGCGTGCACCCCCTTTTATTCTGCCAAATTTAGAAGGGTTATCAGAAGAGAGTCCCTCCTTTCTAGTTAAGACATGGCAGCTAAGGTTTGCAAAGATACATCTGCACAACACTCTTATAGGACAATATCCTGTGGAGTCAAATTGGCAATGTTTTATAATCATACACAATATCAGATTTGGGGAAAACCAAAGATGGTGGTGTATAAGCACAATCACTTCATACCAACACTGAGTGACAGTGCTGAAGGGAAACCAGGGCACCTCTCAGTTATTAAAGGATCCATAAACTCTGCATACGAGAACATTTATTTAGCAAATGTAAGTTTATGTATATGACAAATAAAAAAAAAAAAAAAAAAAAAACTCTGCATACCAGAACATTTATTTAGCAAATGTAAGTTTATGTATATGACAAAGAAATGTTACAGAAACAAGTGGCCACAAAAATCACCACACTAAAATAAGTTTGTAAAGAAGAATGCATTATAGTTGATTATACATCGATATGAGAGACTGGGATCATAACATAGAACATGTATACTTGAAGTTATAGTTTCTAAAGGTAGTTCTCTGAGACATCTCATGCAGGATACTGAGGTTTTCACATCATAGTTCTGCACTTTGACCTAGTTTTTGTTTTACAAAAAAAGAGTATATTTCATCATGTGCGATAGTTCTCTGTGGTTCCATTTATTTGATTTTAAGACATGGTAAGAACCAGTTGATGCATTTTTGTTCATAAAACATCAGATCTGAAAGATGGTTTACTTTCTTTTCCACAAGGCTCTATGCACCACAGATAAAGGACAAAGTATGAAGTTTATTCGGTTTGTCCAAAAAAAGCATAGGTGTGATGTCATAGTGAAAAACAAAACAAACTTTTTATGCAATCATAGGCTGAAGGGAGAAAATGTATTCATGTTTTGTTTAACATCAATTGTAAGACATTTGAGAATGAGCACAATTGTACACTTGGAATTCAGTTGAGATCCAACCTTCAACTCAAGAGTGATGTGGAACTCAAAACCTTCTCTGCAGATGTAATGATATGGGACTTTTGAGTAGGAGTCATGACATTTTTAATCTTTTTAGATTAAGAATATTTGCATGTGGTAGGAGTGCATGTATTTTGTTATACTTCTAACAAAACAAAAACAAAAAGTGCTTGAGCTCACTCTTGTTGTCCTTTTTTAGATTTGACTTCCGGTGCTCAGTTTCTGGCACCCCTGAACATGGAAGGAGTCACAGGACAGGTGCAGTTCGACTCCACCTCCCAGACAGTCACTGTCAACATATCTGGTGCTGGATCCTGCGGTATGGTTAATTTTTCCCTCAGCGAGTTCCCTGTAATGTATGGCCACTTCAAACATCCTTGTTCTGAAGAAAATATTGGCTCCAGCATCTTCAGCTTTGAGGCTGATCCTACCTCCAAATCCACTATGAACATGTCCAGCCTCTTTGAGCAAATACCAAACCTGGATGACCTCTCGCTGTCATTGCAGACATGTAATGGAACTAAAGTATGCACAGTTGTAAATCAAGGTCAGACACTCTTGACTCAGCAGGCCAGGTTTACTGAATCTATCGTAGGTAACATTTACATACGTCTTAACCAGGGACATACCAACCCCAGGCTTCTTGCAGACCTAATGACGGTTGGTCAGGTGAACAGTTCAGAAACTAACATCACTCTCTATGGGTCTCAGAATACTGCTGCAAACTGTGAAGTTCTCCTTGAAAGTTTAGAGCCTTCAGTTTTGACAAACCTGGGTGTTGTTAAGGTTGGAAACCCATTGCATTTTCTGAAGTCCCGCCTGTATCTTGATGGCTTTAACGCTGGCTACAGTTTTCTTCTTCTCAGCATAGGGTCAACTTATAAGTGTGCCCAGCTGCATAACATAACAGAAAAACAGGTGAAGGCTGTTGTGAATATGAAAGGAATCAAAGGATACCTGAGCTTTCACCAGGCTTCTCCATTTGATGTGACAAAGATTCAAGTGAATCTGACCAACTTGGAGATGAAAGTTGGTCCTTTCCATGTCCACCAATTTCCAGTACCTTCAGTCGGCTCAAGCATGTGTTCCAATGATAATGTGGGTGGACACTGGAATCCATTTGCAATTAACACAAGTGACTCAGCATACCCAAAAGTGCCAGGCTCAACACATGACAAGTATGAAATGGGTGACCTCAGTGCAAAGCATATGTCTTTGAAAGATAAAAATGAGGTAGATGAGACATTCATAGACTTTAATCTCCCTCTGTTTGGACAGAACAGCATCGTAGGTCGCTCAGTTGTGATCCACCAATTAGACAAATCCAGGTATGTGTGTGCCAGTATCAGTTATCCAGGTGAGGTTATTGTTGGCAGAGCCATATTTCAGGGCCCTGTGGTTGGTAAGATTTGGTTCACCCAGCTGGTAAACCATCCTCTGTCAGATGTATCCATCTTTATGGATCTGTCATATGGTGATCCCACCATGACCCCGACCCGAAATCACAACTGGCATGTTCACGTATACCCCATTAGCTCAGAAAGAGATGATGATGAAAACCACTGCAGCACAACAGGAAGTCACTGGAATCCTTTTAACATCAACACAGGTGATCTCAGCTATGTTCTCCATTGCAGCCCATCTTGTCCCTTATGCTGTGAGGTGGGGGACCTCTCCAGCAAGCACAGTACAATTGATCTCAACACCAGAGTAGGAGGAGTGGAAGCTAAGCATTTTTTCACTGATGTCACATCCTGGTTACATGTCCCAGGCATTATTGGGCGTTCTGTTGTCATCCATGAAGCTGAAAAGGGAGGGACTAGGATTGCTTGTTCAAATGTTACAATGGCGCGGGTCCCCAGTGCGAGGTCAGGTGGGTGGTTTGGTCAGAGATTGATCAATGGCCAAGTGAAATTCTCCCAAGAGCTCCCCCAAGGCCCCACAACTATAAATGTGTCCTTGCTGAACCTGGATTCCCAAGCTGGAGGCTACCATGTACACATATTGCCCCTTAAACCTGACAGTGCTGAGCCCTGCTCAAATGCAGACATCCTGGGCCACTTCAACCCACTAGACTGGAATACAACAAACTCCCCTTCACCTGGAACAGGCACTGTGGACCAGTATGAAATTGGAGACATCAGTGGGAAGTTTGGGATGCTGTCTAACAAAAATGATCTCATGAGTGTCTTTGAGGACCCTGACATGCCACTTACTGGACCCTACAGCATTGTGGGACGGTCTCTGGTAGTTCACTACGCCAGTGGAGCAAGGTAAGAGCCGATATGCTTGATGTTTTTGGTATTGCTAGAAAAAAAGAAGCAAACATAACATAGGGGATAGGGTATAGGATGACCACAAGTTCCTTAATGTCAAGAAGAAATGGTTTATCTTCGTAACAAGTTGTGGGTTGCAAATAATTCTTTCCCAGCAACATGATACTCAGTATTTGTTGCAAAAAAGGGGGAAGTTATTCTAAAAGTTCATAATGTAAGTAAAATAAGCCACATACAAGCAGCATTGTAGAAAGCAGCAGAAATCTAAGCTTTAACACTCTGAGAAACTTATAATCAAAACAGAAGACTTTGTTAGTGTATTGAGGGCATCGGTGTCAGGTAACCTCTTCATGTTTTGTACTATTACTTAAAGATAATGTTTCACATTCATAGAGAATGACTCAACAAAATATCAAATCCTGCAGGGTTAACCCTGCAGAATTTGAATGTGTTTTTACTAACTTTTGGTCATTCTGTCTACATGTGTGTCTTTCTTGACAGAATGAGCTGTGCTGACATCTCAGCAGATAAAGACCCAGATGGACAATGGACCATTGCTAAGGGTGTTTTCAGTGGCGCTGTGACTGGGACAGTCAGACTGGTAAGAACCACAACAGACAGACTCTTGGCTAACGTGACCACTTTGTCATCACATGGTGGTAAATTCATCTGTAATTCTTACAAGAAACTATTCGGCTTCTGCAACAGGTGTAAATGAGTCACAAGCACCACTAAGTTTGTGCAAATTATTACCATCTCATCACATTTTTAAAATAACTCTACTGAAATTGGTATTGCTTTCCTATAATTGGTCTGACTCAGAGAAAGAACAGCATGCTAGTTGTGGCTAATGTAGTTTATTCCACTTCAAACAGAGATGAGGTGTGTTCACTGGTGGTTTGGTGAGGTCACTTCTTTCCAACACACCCTAACATATAACTCTTAATCGTCAACCCCGCCTGATGCTGACTCATGCTTTTTTTCGGTTCTAGTATGCATTTACTTCTCAAAACTTTAAACAGACTGTGATTTATGAAATGACTAAACATTTCTTTTTGGGAAAGAAAATACCTTGTCTCACACACAAGAGCTCAAAGACAGCGTTTATCTGCCAGTGGCACGCATCAGAAATAAGTCCTTTCTGCTCTGCCCACCATACCTTTTATGGATGCTAAAGTAAGAGGTAAACACAGTCCAAAATCTCAAAACTGGTTTCTAGAAAATAAATTATTGGAGACAACTGAGAGCATGTCTTTTGCTCCAAAAAGACCAGACACGCTGCTGGAAAACGATAATCATCTCATCCTGGCAGAGCATGAACTTCTGTGGTTGAAATTAGAAATACCCAGGAACACCCACAACAGTGAAAACTTTAAAGAATCACAATGAAATTGTTTTCTTTAACAGAAGGAAAGAAAATACACAGACATAGTTTGTTTCATGTAGTGTGTCAAGGGCCAACCTGCCACAAAAACATGACAGGGTATTTCTGCTGCTCTGGACAGACGGTGAATGCAAATGCCTGTGATGGCTTAGATGCAGCGGCAAGGTCATTAGCTTAGCTTAGCATCCATCTGCTGGCCTCTAGTACATGCAAGCAGTCTGAACTATGAGGCTCACCATGAGAGCAACTGTCACTGGCAGCTGTCCCTCCAAAGGCCTCACACTGAGGCCTGCACAACATCCATGAATTGGGAGATTGTAAAAGGTTTAAAGAGGCGTCAAGGAGAAAAAGACTGTGTATTTTGTGGCCATTAAAGAATGTGTACAAATTTTGTGCAGGGAACCTGAAAGCATAAACTGAATGCACAGAATACCCATAAATGGCCATTGTTCAAATAGAGCACCAGTTAAAATATAGGCCAATGTCATTTTCAGTTCTGGTCAAAGCAGTGCTGTGAGATTTTGACTGTTCAATGTGTCTGGTCTTCCACTGTTTTCACACTGCCAGGACCAGCAGATGTTTCCTGATGGGAGTAGCAGTGATGTTACACTGGAGGTGAACCTTCAGTCATCTGCAAGAGAAAATGTAAGTCCTTCATCATAGAGAATAATTGATATTAGGTTGATTAATATCACATGAAACTCTCAATCAGAAACAGGATGGATTTATTGTCATTGAACTTGGTAACACAATGAAATTTGGAGTTCTGCTACTATGTGTTGCTTCATTAAGTAGACACATATACAAAGGTCTAAAATGAATTTGAAAAAGAAGGCATAACAAGCCCAAATTAGAAATAATATTTAAATAACTAGAAGAATTTCACTATGACATCAGTGGTCTCTTTATTAAAGCTCAAAAGTAAAAAAAACTGAGAAGAAACCTCTTTTGAAAATGATGACACTCTTCATTAGATGAGCATGGCTAGATATGGAGAATACCACAAAAGAGAATAATATGAAAAAATAATCAGAACATAGAATATCATCTAGATCAAGTGTTACACGGAAACTGCACATTGGAGGCGGGATCTGGATTCCCAACTTCGCAACACTTCCAGTACCTAGAAACAGATCTACATGGATAGCGTTTGAATTGTTTGTGACCGCAGCAACAGAAACATCTTAACTAAATTGCATAAACAACATTATTTACAGAGCTTTCTGTTGATGTTATTGAGCATAATAACCACCCTGACGGCACGAGGTTGTGTGTTACCACACAAGCATTCAAGGTAGATACCGGTAGTTAATATGGTACAAACGGATTTAAACAGATAAAAGTCCTTGCAGCTTATTGGAACAGAATGAGGATTGTTGATATGCATGCATTTGCATTCTATATCAGTTTGTGCATTTGCTTTTCTTTTATATTCATGTGAATAACTTAAAAGTCAATATTCGCTCATAAGAACGTGGAAGAACATTCTTGCTCAGACTTGCATTATACTTGGACTTGCAGATAGCTGCAGCTTCATTGTTTATCACAAACAGTAGTGGGAGTGACGGACTGTGCAATGGTCTGGGAGGCACTTTTAATCCCTACAACATGACATCAAAGGTGAGACCAATTTTATCTTTTTGACTTTGTGTTTTTTGTGGATGCAACTTTTAATGTTCATTGTCAACAATGTTCTATTGTTTCATTGTGAAACAATAGAAGGAAGGGCAAGTTTATTTGTATAGCGCTGGAGCGGTTACACAGCAACTCGTTTTTTTGACAAGGCAATAGTTTTATAGGGCTCAAAATTTCAACTGCACGTGCCTAATTTTTCAGCAGTTACATTTTGCACACACTTTCAGTGGAGGCAGATGACATTTACAGATGGATAACTACTAGTTTATCAGGGAAAAACCAAAACATGGAATGGTAACAGGTGTAATGTCACAATTTAAAAAGAAAAATTCTAATTTTACATTTCTCACCTTCCAGGAGATACTGTACATATTTCACCAAATATACAAATGTTTAAATTTACAAATATATCAGAACTGACATGCTACCTTTTTATTTGCTACTTTACTGTTTTAATGTTCAGTTTAGTCTAGTTTATTCAGTCCATTAGACAATAACAGCAATCTCTAGAAACTTTGCAGAGAATGCAAACACTTTCATGCCTAGCTGATGACAGTCAAAAGGTTTTTATCTTTTTTTAAGTTCAAGTTTTCTTGTATGTACTTTATATGCAATCTGATGCACAACAATAAGTTATACCAGATATGTAACATTCCCCTAATGTATAACTTTGGTTATTTTAACATTTGGTCAGTTAACACTGATCAAATTCAATAATCAAAGAACTAAAAACCTGAGAGAAGCTTCCTTTCATCTCCGAAAACATAATGAACCAATAACATTGCAAAAAATTAAGATAAAATCAAATAAATTCATGCTGAGTTATTAAGCTTCTTTTTTTTTTGTCACTTGAGAATGTTGCCAACGTGCCACCAATCACAGATTTGCTAAATGTTTCCATCTAAAAGAAACATTTTACTATTTGATTAATCATTTGATTAATGATTAAGACTTTAATCAGAGACGTTAGTTTATATGACATGCTAACTTAAGAACACTGTTAACTTTTTATGAATTGAAAAAAGAAAAACAGGAAGTGGCATATTTGTGAGTCCTATTTTAACCTCAGATTTAACTGCACTTTTAATGTCCGATTCCTTGCATAAGAAGTCAAAAATGTTCCAAATGGAAGTTTTTTGTTTCTTTTTAGGGGCGGTTTAATGTAAAATGCACTTCCTTTTTTCTCTTCCTCTCTCAGAGCTCCAGCTGTTCACTAGAAAATCCGCTGAGCTGCGTGGTGGGGGAAATATCTGCAAGACAAGGCAATGTCAGCCTGACTCAGAGGCAGGTGTACACAGACAGCATCATCCAGCTCTCTGGAGACAACACAGGTAAAGCAAGTGGGAAAGCTGGTGTTTTCAGCATCACTCAATGTTTATTTGTGATGCTAATTTTTTCATACAAAAAAAAAAACAAATGAGTTTATCCCTTTCTAAATTTATAGCTAATATTTTCTGTGTTTGTTTAGTTGTCCATAGAGCTCTACTGTTGAAAAATGGTGAAAGCATTATTGGATGTGCTGACATCCTCCCAGAATCTCCAGCAGCAGAGCAGATCTTTCCAACTGTGTCAAACTTTAACCGGTGAGCATAATGATGATTGGTTTGAAGAGAATTTCTTAATTCCTTAAATGGTCTCAAAAAGGTACCATTCATCATTTGAAAGGACATTCTACAGAGCTGTTGTGCTTGTACACACATTATTGTATAAAAATTTGACTATAAAGGGGAAAATTCTGTGAAATTTCAGCTTAGGCCCTTCTTTCTTTGTGTTGGGATGTAAATACAAAAATGTTTACGAATTGGGCTGTGTTACTCAATTCAGTTGCAATATACTACCATGGGAAAACAGAACACTAACAAAATGAAAATAGTTGGATTTCCATTGACAGGTCTGTCACTTTTAACAGTGGATTATAGTTGAAAGTGTCTGACAACATTATGGAAATGATTCCTGCAGAGGTGTCTGTGTTATTTGTACAGTGACATAGATTTAAACAAGAGTTAATCCAGATTCTCATCAAATTTGATCGATACGTTTGTGCATTCATAACTTTGAACCCCCTGTTAGCCTAAGCTATGTGCTATAAATATTTAACCTTTTAAATTCAATTTTCACATACACTTAAAGGAAACAAAGGAGGGGAAAATGTATTGTAACATTTAGCGTGATTGTTTAATTCCAAAAAGTATCTCAATAACTGACAAAACAACAAGCTTGTGCTGTCAGTCAAAATGAACTCTTTTATTATGTATTTATTATGAAGTCATAGATTTGCTATCAGCAGTTTCCTCCTTACATATTTCACAGTCCACCTTTATCTGTCATCAGAATGATCTATGGTCTGTCACATTCCTGTGTCTGGATCAGCCAGTTTGTTTCTTACTAACAAAAGACGGACTCATCCTGTGCACTGTAACTCCATTGACATGTTAGATGATAAATTTTCTGTCAGAAAGACTGCCTGGCTCATCTTCTAAACAGGTCTTTCATTCATTCTCTCTTCTCTGTTACTGGATTTCAGTTTGTTTTTAACATGAGTTAAACTCTTTATATTTAAAAACCAAATAAAAGCACATTAACTTTTAGTGATTATTGTTTCACGGTGACCAGCAGGAATTGATGATGCACCAACCATTCATTCATAGATATATCATCTGCACCGATATATCGGTACTTTATTATTTATTCACCTGTCTGTGCTCTTATTCTGCTGACATCAATGAACGTATAACTGACATAAGTCCCTTAAGTATTTTGGTTTGATCTAGTCTGATATGCATTCCTTTATATGAGAGCGTGTAATGTAACTAAGGGGACAGATCATATCTGACTGTTGTTGTGGACATTTTATTATAAAGGCACAACAAACGGTGGCTGTATTTTAAGAATTTATTATCAATGCTGCAGCATGAGAGAGTCAACACTCAGCATGCAGGCTGACCACTGAATCTGAGAAGAGAATATAAAAACAGGACTTTATAAGAAAGTGTGTTTGTGTGGAGGCAGCACACACTCTCCCCAAAACAATCCCAAGGCCTCAGACAGATAATGAACTGAGAGCAGGTGTCCAGCTCAAACTGCACCCAGACATTCGTTCAACACGTTCAGCACAGAAACAAAGCATTTTTGTTGCACTATGTCTATAGTGTTCTCGTCAAGGTGTAACAACCGTAGACTAAACACCACGCTAAACTCCATTCAAGACAAATCGACGAGTCACCGAAGTTTTGTATGGCTTTAGTGGAGACTCTATTACCATGACATGGAGTGAAAAGACATTGATTTATCAGTCTTTTGTCGTGAATGCCGATCAATAACTTCTCCGCTTCAGCTAGCTTG
Source organism: Zenarchopterus dispar (assembly GCA_028564865.1). Lineage (NCBI taxonomy): Eukaryota > Metazoa > Chordata > Actinopteri > Beloniformes > Zenarchopteridae > Zenarchopterus > Zenarchopterus dispar. The sequence continues at coordinate 12,833 of JAOWBL010000203.1, read as the reverse complement.
ACAGAACAGGAAGCGATGTAGCCTAACGTCTCAACTTCCTTTCCCTTCAAAATAAAACTGCACAAAACTGAACCAATTACTAACACAACATTCTAAACGAGACAATGTCGGTTATACAATACACACAGATACAGAAGTTTAAACACATGTATATAATTTTTCATTACACTGTCTACAAAGCGTCGATGGTTTTAGTTGGGAAACTATAAGATTTGCAGTGAACACACTGACAGGTGTTCATTTCATTTCAAATTTAGCGTCTTCCAATAAAAAGATACTAAATTTGAGAGAGCCAATTCTTATTACTGAATCGAGCTAAATAACCCACCACTATTATCTCAGCTTGACTTGTATCCATACTTCTAATTCGTGTGCCAGTGTTAATGTCAATGTTTCATTTCTCTCTGTCCAGGTTTGACTTCCGCAGTCGGGTTGCAAATATCCTGGGGATGGAAATTGCAAGAGTCACCATCTTGGCTGGCTCTCCCTCCTCTGCAGCAGATGGTCGGTGTCAGCAAGTCAACTTTATGGTATCTGGTAAGGCAAGAAAAAAAGTTTACCCTTAAAGAAATGAAAATGCAAAAGAAAACAAACCAAAAAAAAAATGTTTGTCTGTAATATGAGAAAAATGAGATGAGGAAGTGAGAGCGTCATTCTTTCCCCTTTCTTGGCTTCTATTGATTGTAATCACAGAATGGTGTTATTGTTGATTATAATCACAGCATGGTGTTATTGAGACTATTATAAGCTTCCAGACAAAGATGTGGTCTTCTGGATCCTTATTGCAACAATTCAGGTTTAGCAGCTGCTTTTATTTTAAGTGATATAACTTTTCATCACTTATCTCACCTCCTCACTCCTGCTCCTGTGTCCAGACAGTATCATAATATCCACTGGGATCACCGTTAATTAATCACTGTTAAATACAAGGAATCCTTGACCTCTAGATCAGTAAAAAACATGTGAAATGTTAAAGAGGTCAAAGATTAAACAAAGGGAAGAAAAAGAAAATTTATCTCATCACACAAAAGACAACACGTTAGAAAGTTTGATTTTAAAGACAGAGCAGCATGAAGTTTAATGCATGCTGTATTCATCAGCAAATGTTGTAATAAAATCTAGATTCATCAGATTTCATTAATCAGACTTCTTGCACAAAGCTGCACAAGATGTAAGTAAGGACATCAGGGCAATGAACAATTACAGCCATTGAAAATCTTAACAAAACCCAAGAAATTGCCCTGTCACCTGATGCTGGAGTTGAGTTTCTACACTTCTTATTTTTTTGTCCCTTCGTCTTTCTCGTAGGGCAAACAGAGGCTTTTCTATTCTGAGGTTTCACACAGTATAGCACACTGGCAATTATGCTCACAGAAGTCACCCACAAGGTGAAAGGTTTACCATTGCAGTGATATCCCAGAAGGTCTTGTTTACTGTGATTATGTGTCTGAAACTCCCAAAGGGGAAGGTACATATCACTTGCAGACTAGTGAAAAAGAGCATATGTGTACTTATAAAAGCAGTAAGCTGTTTTATATGAGGAAAATTCTTCAGATTCACACTCTGATTGAAATCAAAGTATTGGCAAAGCATCACATGTGAAGCGTAACTCAACTCTCTGTGCAAAAGAAAACCACCATCTGACACTATGAGGAAAAAGTAACAGCAGCTTCTCATCTTACCACAATAACAACACAGGAGAATAAATGTCTCCGTCTGTGTAATTAAAAACTGGCACATTTTGTGTGTTTTAAAGGGAATGTCAGCACAGAGCTGCTGAACTCTGTCAAAACCAACGAGATGATGGGCAAGTTCAGAGAGTCTGACTCATGTACAAGTGAGTACCCCACACTCCAAACTGTGTTTTTATAATGTGCATCGGTCCATAAAGTGACTTAAAGGAGAAAATTAAAATGACAGATTAGAGAGTGACTTCTGACACTCTCTTTTGTTTTTATAGCACCTTTTAAGATAAAAATCACAAAGTGCTTTACGATAAAGAACAGGACAAAATAAATAAATAAATAAAACTCAGCAAAAGCAAATTTAAAAATATACGTTTTTAAGCTGCTTTTTTAAGAAGAGATCACAGAGTCAACAGATTTCAGGCTGAGAGGAAGGGAGATCCAGATGGGGGGAGCCATTGCTGTTAAGACTGTCGCCTTTAGTTTGCAGCTGTGTTTTCTTCACAACTAGCAGACCCTGATCACATGATCTCAGGGAACTGCTAGGGACACAGGGCTGCAAAAGGTCCCTAATATCATCATTTGTCTGATCATTTGGATCATTTGGTGCCTGATCATTTAGACCTCTGTGTGTTACAACCAGAATTTTAAAATGCACCCTGTCATGAATGTGAAGCCAGTGTAACTGGATTAGTAAAGGGGTGACGTGTGAGTGGCAGGAAGATTTTTTTGTTATTAGCCTTACAGCAGCATTCTGGACAACCTGAAGACCTTCCAGTGATTTTTTTTTTTACTTAAACATGTGAAAATAGAATTACAAAAATTGAGACGTGATGAACTGAAAGCATGAAGGATCATTTCCATCTCAGATCACAATACAATTGGACTCAGCTTGGCAATGTTTTAGAAATGATTAAAAAACAAATCAGCAATTTTATGTTATAATCCAAAGGCAAAAGAGGGTCAAGAGTTACCTCAAGGTTCCTCACTGAGTGCTTAATAAATGAGGCAAGTGGGCCAAGTGTCTCTGCAGGGAGAAATTTGTCAGGAGCACTGAGTTAATTGCTTGAGCTTAACCAAGCATAACTGAAAAGTCTAAAAGCAAGGATTCTATAGATGACCATACATTTGAAAACAGCTGAAATAGTTTGATAGATTGGTCACCCCCAGATGTTTATTTATGATTGGCAATATTCTAAGCTTTCAGCTTTGATCTTCATCTTGTCAGTGCTTTTGTGCATCAGCTAATCTGGAAAAGATCACTATATTAGAGAAGCACAGGCAGTGTGCATAGACTCTCTCCTTTTCTAGGAAGCTTTACAGATTTGTCACTGTTTCCTAAAATCTTGATTTTTAAAAAAATAGTTTCTAAGGAAACCATACTTAAAAAAATTATTTGAGAGGTTAAACCTTTTAATTAGTTAAAAGTAACCAACTATTTATGATTAAAGAAACAGATGACCTACTAAACCTTTCAAAAACTGCTTCAGAAAAGCTCATTATTTGGGCTATAAAACATTCAGTCACAAGCCCATTTTGTCTAAAAAGAACGTGGAAGCATGACTGCGGTTTGAAAGTCTGAATCTGAACAAACAACCAGACCTCTGGAACAATGTCTCATGGAGAGGTAAAACAAAGTAAAGTTGATGAACCTTAACCCCACTGTCAAACACGGTGGCGGAGGTTGTTGGTTTGAGGTTGTTTTACAGCCACAGGACCTGAGCACCTCACAGACATTGATTAGACCTTGAATTTCTCTGTGTACCAGAGTATTATGGAGTCAGCTGTGATGGTATCTGCCTGACTGCTAAAGCGTGGTTGAAGATGTATCATGCAAAAAGACAATGAACTGAGGCACTTCTTGCAATTCTGCATCAGAACCACTGAAAAATGAAAGAACCGAGGTTTCGGAAGGGAATAGTCAAAGTTCAGACATTCACTCCCTTGATCTGATGCTTCTTCAACAAATTCAAAAGACAGGAAACCTTGTTCCTAAAAGTAAATCTACATTTGTCTCAGGCTGTTATTTGTCTGATACTAAGTGGCTCTACAGTCACTTTATTAAATCATTAACTTTTATGGAGAAAAAAAGATAAAACATAAGATTAACAGAGGGGCTACATACTTTTGAACCTGATGCCATCGTTTTCAGTCAATACTATACCATTTGACGAAATGTAATACGTTTAGGACTTCCAAACTTAGCATTTTTCTCGTCACACTAGCAGGACATCATGTGCATATGGATTTTAAATAATGTCAGAGTCAGGAATACTGTTTTAACAAAAACAAAAAAAAAAATCTTTAACTTTCAAGGTTTTAGGCATCAGGGCATAACATTCCTCACTAGATTTCTACTTCTGCAGTTTGGCTTTTTACTTTTTGCAAAATAAATGATGGCACAGTGTAGTATGTTATGAGCTGTTCTTCAGCTGATGTATTCAAGACTAGTTAAGAATCAGATGATTTATTATTATGTCCTGAGACACAGAATTTTAGATTTTTTTTTCATTTTACATACATGTAACTCACAAGAAGTCATGGACTGTTTTTATGTAGTTCACACTTATTTAAAATAACCATTGTGCACCTTTCTGATTTCTTCAGGAAATGCAGGGCTGCTGGTGGTGCCACGAAGTCTCCTTCTTGGGGTGATGTTCGCTGCCGCCTGCCTGCTGCCATCCACAATGTATGCATAGTGCAGAGTTTCAGCCACACTGTGCATCCTTTGTGGGGAAATATGGATCTTTTTGTAAAAGTGTGAATGAATTTGTGGAATGTAAACAAATGATGAGGAAGTTGTCAGCCAAATAATACTTTTTGTATAATTTTAATGAACAAATGAAGAGCTTTCAATATTACTCCTAAAATGAATATTCAGTAAGTGTTTGTTGTGTACTGTTTCTACAGAAACTCATCTTGCATAAAAGATGTTCTTCTTATTTTAATCATTTTGGCAGAACGTCATGCTATTGTGCCTTTAAACCTTCAGATTATTTTCTTTATTAATGCATTATCTCCACAGCCATGTGAAATAATGTGTAAATACATGTACCTCTAAAGCTGTGGATAAAAGCTGTTTATGCTGTTGATCATTTTGCATTTTATAACCCTGAATGTCTGCATACCTAGGCAGTGGTAGCTTAGTGGTTACAGAAGTGGGGTTGGGTGTGAAGGATCCAGCTTCAGTCCCCCAGGTTGGTAACAGAAGTGAGCCACTGTGGGCCCTCAAGCAAGACCTTGAACCCTCAACTGCTCCCCAGCTGCCCACTGCTCCTAGTGTAACTAGTGATGGGTTAAAAGCAGAGCACAAATTTTGGTGTGTATATATACTGACAAATAAAGATGATTACAGTGGATGCAGTGTTTACTAAGACTGAATTATTCATTACTTATCTATAGTCTGCTTCTCTCACTTTAATATTTGTTAAATGAAAGAAAAATCCAATAAAGTGCAGATAATTTAAGCATATATTTGAAAAACATACCAAACATGAAATACCGGGGAACTCACTTTGCAGATTTAATCTTCTAAGTTACATAAAAATAAAATACCTAGAAAATGAACAAAATCTCTAGAAACAACAGTCAAATCCAATATTGAAAGATTATGATCTTTAAACAGTTCTGAGGGAAGCGCTGTGCTAGGGACATTTCTAGAAATGGCTATAAAAATTATCAGAATACATTAGTGAAAATACTGTCATGTAGAGGTCAAGAACATATGTACTCTAAAAAAAATCCAGAAACTTTGCCATTTTCCCTGAGCAAAGTGGAAATATGTCATGAACTCGTGGGCTGGATGTACATTTCCACACATAACATGTATATATCTAAAAGACCATTAATACCGAAGTAAAGCTTTTGAAGCAGCATATGCTCCCATCCATCCAACATCTATTTTTTTTAGAGAGGATCATGTTTAGTCAAAGTCTGTACACACACATTATAGTAGCCATTTAAAAAGAGAAACAAAACAAAATGTTAAAGATCCCTGCCTGCAGTGCTGATCTCTCCCTGATTGAAAACATCTAAAAAAATAAGATACAAAGAGAGGGGAAAGGATTACAAGCAAGAAGATCCATCCATCCATTTCTATACCTGCTTCCCCCTTTTTAAACCTCTTCCTATCCATATAATACAACCAAATAAACCCGAATGTTTCCACTTAAAAGCAATTTAGTAGAAGAATGTTGCTACTTCAAATGAACACTGTAGACAAACCAAGAAACACGATCAAAACAAACTCGATCTTAAAAATTGACGGGAAGGGGCGGGTCTGAAGCTCTTCAATCCTACTGGAAGAAACTGTGGTCACGTGACCACTGACATCAACAATGACATGGCAGCCTCCTGTTGTGTAATAAGCTGGCAAACAAAAAGCGCTTCGAGTTTTTGCCCAAGAATCACATTTCAGAGACGAAAGTGCGGGTGTGTATTCGGGTTTTTTCACTGGATGCATGTGGGGATACTTGATCGTGAGCTACAGGGGGGTTGGAGGGTTAAATGTTCGTCTTTCTGCTGCTCCACCAAGGAGCTGGTACCCAGAGATGTTGGATGTTTTGAAATGAGCACACGGTCGTTCATCTCTCGCGTGTGTCTGTAGTCAGCGGCCCCCAATCAAAACTGTAAGGAAACCTGTCTTTTTAGGTTTGTAAAGCTTCGGGAGAAGCTAGCAACTTTATTTTACCAGTACCATGCCACACCCACAACTGAGTCCATAGTCAATAACAGGAATTTACTAGTTATTGTGTCTTCGCCTGCTGATTTAAAAAAGAAAATGCATTCCTAGGTGCAAAATATAACAGTTAAAGCGCCCCAAACTCTGGGAATGTTTATATTTCAATACAGAATATCAAAAATATTTAACCGTGGCTAGTTTTCTAGCTAGTGGATGCAACTCTTATGAACGACAACTTGTAAACAACACGAGTTTTTCAGCCAATAGGAGAGCTCATCGCTTTAAAAGGCGGCCACGTGATTGGTCGGATTGTTGGGATTTTCTGCATCGATTCATGCAGTTTTACAGTGGATAATTTAAACAACGTTGCATCCAGCTCACATTATCTTCTGACGATTGTTTTATGATGCTGTTGCGGTGGAAGTGAGGCACATAAATGACGACTTTAACCAGTGACGCTTTTCTTTTAATATTTAACCCTAATAGCGGTCACAGTTGCTGAATTGGCACATTATGACAGGTTAAAGATACAGATGAGGATCGTTACTTTCAGCTCCATATTCAATCCAGCAGATTTCAAGCAGTAACTTGTAACTTCACTCACTCACCTGAAGTCATCATGGGGTCCAAATCAGGTAATATGTAGGCAGTTAATTAGTTTGTGATTTGAAGTAGTGGTTGGTGACAGCTTTGTTGGGAGTTTATTTTATTCTTTATTTAATAACTAGACTGTCAGTATGTGGAGCATGGAATATCACCTAGCTCCGTCTTTTTCTACTTGTCATCAGAAACCTTTATCTTGCGTTTTCATATTCAGCTGATCTCACATTTTATACCACTCTGATGGCATTGCACCTCTGAAGAAGATTTTTACCAGACATTATAACTTTAAAATATCTTCTATGCAGACGCAGCCATGTCACCAAAGCTTACAGGGGAGCTTCTCCGCTTGCTTCGTCAAGCAATGAAGAATTGTAAATACACCTCAGACCCTTTGCAGGCCTACATCATCCCATCTGGAGATGCACATCAGGTAAGTAAAAATCACAGACTCAATATTCATGTCGAGCATCTTGACATTTCTAATACTACCTCTAAACATAAATGTAACACAGACATGCTCACTCTCAGAGAACTGCAGCTGCTTGTCCTGTCTTAATTATTCAAGTATTGCTGTCTTGTCTGACTTTCCTGCTGCCCCAAGGTGTGAGAAAAGCACCAGGGATGGACTGTTAAATAGATGACAGTTTGAAAGCTACTTGACACTGATTGCAAATGAAGCTGAACCCTGTTTTTGTGGGGGGTTTTTTTCCCTTTCTCTCCAGAGTGAATACATTGCACCATGTGACTGCAGACGTGAATTTATCTGTGGATTCAACGGCTCTGCAGGTACGTTCAGCCTGTGTGCGAACAAATGCAGGTGCAATTTGAAAATTTATCTAACCCTATCTGGATTAAAAATTTTAGGTGTAGAAAAAAATTGCTTGATCCAAAGACCCAGGATCTTATTACCACCTTGCTTTGACTCAACTTTTATTCTCAGAAAAGGCACCCGTATTCAAGTGTATCTAATGTCATGTTAATAATGTTTCGTAAAGCAGATTATATTACTTTTGCATTGTGTTAAAAGAGGTCTGCTTTTGTTATGTCAAGTTTCCACCCCAACATGAACACTTCTTAATGAGGAGCACTTTCTCCTTTTACACTTGTTTAATATCAGATAAACAGTATGAACCCTATAATATAGCTCATCAGTACTGGCTGAACTATGTGACTGGAGTTTTCCTGCATAAAGTCGACTAAAGGGCACGATGTAATGGATACACAGTAAATGACTTATTTTCTTGGTTAAATTTTCAGGAACAGCCATTGTCACAGAGCAGCATGCTGCGATGTGGACTGATGGTCGATATTTCCTCCAAGCAAGCTATCAGATGGATAACAACTGGACTCTTATGAAGATGGGTAAAATCACTTTATTTTGGTATGTTATTGGTAAATGATAATTAAACAGTCATATTTTTTATGTTTTTCAAATTTTAAGATTTTTTTTTCTTTTTAATACTTTAATTTCTTAAAATGTAAGATGTGTCCTGGTGTGACATTAGATGAGGAATAAAAATGTTTTAAACAAATGATTTCAAAATTTTAAGAGATAATTTAGATCTGAAATTAGTTTTAAAAAAAATTTAAAAAAATAAATCTTAATTTTAGCACCGTAAGTTCCAAGGTGTTAAAGTTCAGATTCAGTTGCCATCTCTGCAGCACATCTTCAAGATGTGATGGACATTTTTTGAATTGTTACATGCAGGACTGAAGGAGACACCTTCTCAGGAGGACTGGCTGATCAGCGTCCTGCCGGAGAACTCCAAAGTGGGAGTAGATCCTTGGATCATTGCTGCTGGTTGGTTACAGAGCCCAGAATATAATAATTCATCTCAAATTTATTGGGGACACTGAATAAATACAACAGACCAAGAATATATAGCTCAAAATCTTGCAGATAGTTTTTCCAGGTTTAAAATGTGCATTTGTTATTTATATTGAGAAAGTAGTTTGCTTAGCTCACTCAGATTACATTGTAACTTTCTGTAATATAATCTTTCAGACCAGTGGAAGAACATGTCCAAGGCGCTGACCAGTGCCGGCCACTCACTGGTGGCAGTGCAGGATAACCTGATCGATGTAGTCTGGACAGACCGACCAGAAAGACCCAGCACACAGCTCCGCACCCTGGGACTAGAATATACTGGTTAGTGACACACACTGACACTGAAAATCAAATTGTGTTATACAAGTTGGATTTTGTGGATTTTTTTGTGAGATGTGTATACATAAAAAGAAAGAAAAAGAGTTACTTTAACTTGTGTTTAGTCTTGTTGGGTTTACCTGCTTTATAATTTCTTGACAAAATAGACAAGAATGTTGGTGGCTACTTGTTAACTTGTCTTGCCCCGTTGGTCCTGTCCATTTGTAGGTACTTCCTGGCAGGACAAGATCACCACGCTGCGAGCCAAGATGTCGGAGAGGAAAATCTCCTGGTTTGTTGCAACAGCACTGGATGAGATTGCATGTATGTTATGTTTTTTTAGAAATAAATTAGGTTTCAGAAGTTTCATAGTTGCTGATGCATGAAACAGTCAGTAGCCATAATTGACATCCCTTCTGTTACAGAAGTCATTTTGACATATTATCACGATTCAAACACCCAGATATGACTTGTGCATGACTATCCCTGTAGATACCCCGATCACTGTTTGGTTTGTTTAATGGGTTTCTGTTTTTGACTGATTACATTGAGGCTATGTGTTAGTTACAGAACTGTCATTTTGACGCTCTCCGAGTAGCATTTAGACGGCATGAACAGTGTAACTGAAAGAGATTCATCCACCAAAAGTTTGACAAATAAATCTGATTTGAAAGAAATCAATTAGTGCTTAAAGTTCAGATGAACACGCTGAATTCAAGTAGAATGGATGAACAGATTTAAAGACAACCCTTTGGAAGGCTTTTTTGATTAACACTGACAATGGATATATGTATTTATGATATCTAAACCACTTAACATATCTTTGTTGTTATGACTTTCATAATCCACTGTTGTTGTTTATGCTGCAGTCTGTTATGGGTAGTTGTGGCGTTAGCTCGAAGGAACAACTGGTTGTCTGGATCCTGAGATAAATATGGCTGGATATTTGACACTTAGTGTATTGTCACGAATAAAGACAACGTGTCAGACATTTTTTAAATAACTGAACAAAAGAGGTGTTAAGTGGGTGTGGAGTAAAGTTTATGTTGCCACAGGAGCTGCATCTTCTGTCAGACATACTGTAGAGAGTTAGGGAGGGGAGGCTCTCCACTGAGACTCATCAGACTGCTGTATCCAAGTCCAAATCATTACCTTGTGAAGTGATTGAACTTCAGTTGTTATTTTTTAAGATTTGAATGGCTGACATGTCAAATTTAGCAATGGCAAACTTAGACTTAAGTTAAAAACATTGAGGTTCAGTCAGTGGTTGTGGAGAATCAGAACTTGTCCAGCTCCTAGCCAAACAACAATGAATGGAGCTGCAGTGACAATAATGATCCTCTTGCATTATTTTTCCTGAAAGTTGCTGGTATAAAAGCAGATCTCACTCGTCAGCTGGCAGTAATCAGAAACAGAGCGGCTCATAATAAACCTGTAAAACAGTTAGCTATAGGCCTGTTAGTTCTAATTGACCAAAGGTAGCAAGTGACTGAGGGAAAGTGTGGCAAGAACACAGCTGTGAGTTTTTAGGAGGCAGTCTCTACTCCTCACGCTAGGAAAGCTGAGAAGATGTGTGAAAAAACTAATTAGAGGTTTTTAGTGCCAACTCAGCATGTCTCATGTGCACATTAAATACAAGATGCCTTCACTTACTTAGTTCACAGGATTGTAGTTGATTGAAACATTGATGGATGATTTGTATCATCATAAAAATGGAAATAACGAAATACACAAATGAAGATTAAAAAAAAACAATTATTACTCAAATTAAAATATCAGTGTTCACAAGTTGTATTCAACGTTAATGAATCCATTATTCTGTTATTTCCGGTGTTTTCAGGGTATGAAATACAAGATCTTAATGCATGCAAAATAAAAACATTTCTCGATTTACAATCATAATATTTAACACTTGCTCCATAAGGTTGAGATTAGGGTTAGAAGGTCTGTTTCTGTCATTTTACAGCGGTTCTCTTTGTTCTGATTGCAGTGGCTTGGAGGTAAAGAGTGTTTTGCAGGTCAGACGAGTGAAGTTATAAAATTTCTTGGGTCTGTTACCGGTGTGTGTTGATGGGGGTGTGCAAAGTCTGGTGTGGTGATTTCAGGTTAATAGAAATAATAAACTTGTTATCTAACAATTCACTTTGCTTCTCTTTTTGCTTTTTGAATCAAAATTACATCAAAAACAGCAACATGTGGTATTGAATTGATTACATTTCCATTTGACTTGTAAAAGTTGCAACACTACTGAAACTGTTGGCCATGAGATGTCATCATCAGCCCAGAAAGTATTGCACATAGTTAGTACTGTTTGATAAACTTTGAACATTTTCAAAATGATTACTTATTTCATATTTGTCTTTTTTTTTTTGTCAAAACAGCATACTTTTAGTGGGAAAAGGCCTTTAAGCCCTATTTGTTGGGGTTTCTAATATTATTTAACAAAAAGCTTTCTTTTTTTGTTATGTATTATTTAATAAATAGCATCTAATGTTTAAATCTGTTTTTCTCAGGGCTCTTCAACCTCCGTGGTGCAGACATCGAGTACAACCCAGTCTTCTTTGCATATACCATCGTAGGGATGAACTCAATAAGGTAATGGCATCAGCGAACTAGTTTAAAACTATGTCGGACGTATAAGATTTTCCAAAGATTTGTTGTCTCTTTCATGGACTTTTGACAGTCATCTAGAGTCAATAGACTGTAAAGTCATTATGTCAACAAACTACATGCATCACATGTCACAAGTATCTGATATTTCCTCATGACATACTTCTTGAAATTGAAAGGAGAAAGCAAAGTGATCTATTTTGGCCCATAGCCTTAAAGAATCAGGAACTAAAATGACTAAATAAATACCTTCCTACACTGTGTTTGTGTGATAAGACATCACAGGTGGCTCATTCTGTTCCCCTTCAGATACCTCTGAATCTAGTTCAGAAGTAGTTCTCTGGAAACTTATGAATATAAGTTGGTCTTGAAATCATCACCATCTAGGTGTTTTTTGTTTTTAAATATCTTTATCGAAACAAAAAAATCTATTGAAAATGCCTTAACCAATCTAAAAAAAATTGAAAACCCTTTACAGGGTTATAAGGTTATAAATAAAATCAGTTTCTCATTTGCACACTGCTCTTAGACAATACCTAGAAACAACATTTAAAAGTAATAAAGCAGATATAAAAAGAGACATTTACTATCGTAGATATACAGCCTTGCAAAATGAATTTTAGGAATGAATACCATTATTAAGTAGAAAGAAGCAGTCACGTCCTGTTTTGTAATAAAATCACAACAATCAGTCAAATATTGTTTTATTTTCCTGTGTTCTTTTCTACTTCTTCTCCCCCACAGGTTTTTTGTGGACTTAAAACGTCTTTCAGACCCCGCGTTGAGAGATCATCTACAGCTGGACTCCCCCAGCAAGCCTGAGCTGAGCATCCAGACATTCCCATACGAGTCGGTCTACACGGAGCTCCAGGCCATCTGCGCTGCACTCGGCCCCAAGGAGAAAGTTTGGATCTGTGACAAGGCCAGTTGTGCTCTTACACAAGTCATCCCCAAGGTGAGAGAACATCCACATTCCCCTGTGCTTTAGAAGATCATTGTTTGTCTCAAGATTTTCTTTTTCATCCAAGATTTTATACACACACACACACACACACACACACATATATATATATATATATATATATATATATATATATATATATATATA